>OY796883.1:17591536-18033739 GCA_963680785.1 Diplosoma virens
AAACTAATAACCAAGCACTTCCCACCACAACATAGGCTTCATAAAATTCTAAACAGAAATAGTATAAAAATTAGCTATAGCTGCATGCCTAACATGCAAACAATTATAACCGGTCACAACAAGAAACTATTGGAAAAGAAAAGCTCTCAACAATCAAAACCATGCAACTGTAAAAATAAAGATATCTGCCCACTAAAAGGATCTTGCCGACAGAAATCTATCATTTATCAAGCAGACATATCACATGGAAATGTAACAGAAAGCTACATAGGTTGCAGCGAAACAGAATTCAAATCACGATACTATAATCATATACAATCATTTAAAAATATAAAGAAAAGAAACGCCACTGAACTTTCCAAAACATTCTGGAATGCCAAAGAATCAGGTCTCAATCCCACAATTAACTGGAAAATAATCAATCAAGTCATCCCATATAAACCAGGACAAAAATGCTGCAACCTATGCTTAACCGAAAAACTACAAATACTACAAGCAAAACAACCAACAATCCTCAACAAACGATCGGAACTTACAGGAAAATGTCGTCACAAAAACAAATTTAAATTAAATAAATTACCCACTTGATTTCGTATGCTTAAATTGCCATTATTTTTTTGCATGTGTGCTTTCTTGTCCGTCATTAAATCCGCTTGTATTTTCCACTGTCGTTCACGCCATTTTTTACTTACTTTACTTTTTCATCTTATGCGATTTTTCTCGTTATTTTTTATTTCTTTGTAGATTATTTTCTTTCCTTTTATATCTTTCACTGCATACCCAACTCGCCTTCCCTCACCTTCAAATGAATGCAAACCTCTATATTTGCATTTACTATATTTTGAGTTGTTTTTTCTTGTATGACGTCATAGGAACCGTATTGTTTGCTTAATTTAACTACATATCATTTATTCCATACGCATTTTCTTACCACTAATAACTATATTTTTTATTTTTTTTATTTTTCTAGTAACCACCTGACGAATCTTAGGATGAAACGGACCATTGTGGTTTTTAAACAGTAATTAAATAAATTTTGTATTAAATTGCTCTGATTTTTTTCATTGAGCACTCTGCGGGGAAGATCGATTCACTCCTGCAATATATATATATATATATATATATATATATATATATATATATACGTATATATATATATATATAAGTATATTTTATTTTATTTTCATGTTTATGTGTTTGCAGTGCATCCAGAAAAGGTATCCGGACCTAGTCAGGTTTTTTTTCGGTAGGTTTTCTTTACTCACCATGCTGAGTTGAGCTAAATTCATAGTTAGCAATAAAGGGCGATTGTGCCTCCCAATGATTTACATAACCGTTCCTGCACTGCACATTTTGTGTCTTTTTAAATAATATTTAGTTTGAATTTAAGGTAACGCGGCCGTGCTTCTCATTTTTTCTCTTTCTCAAATCTCTCTATACTTTCTGCATGTTTAACGATCGTCGTTGTGTCGCGTTTCCTTTTCATACTTCATAGTACATTACATATTACTTAATAATGTTACTAAGCATGAATAAAATATCATCATCATCATCATCATCATCATCAAGCTGAGATATGTGAAGAACCGTTTAAGAAATCAGCTGACCGAAGATCGCTTGGATTCCCATCTTTTGATGTGCATCGAACGAGGCGTTTTGTTACGCATTTCGAACCATACGATCATCGACGAACTAGCAAAAATAAACGCAGAAATGCGAAAACTGTTGCCCTATAAATAGTGTTTGATAATGTTTGTTTGTTAATTCTAAATATTCTTTTTTGAAATGGGCTATATATGATGTGGTTTGTAAGATGATTCGTGTAACGTTTTAGTAAGATTTGCAATTAGTTGTCAAAAATGGGCCGGTTGTATTTCAAAGTTTCCGGGCCAGTTGAATTTGCTAATCCACCCCTGAACAGTGGTACAGAAGCTGCAAGAATTGGGTCTGTCACACAGGGCTGCGAAACTTCGCGAGTATTTTAAGTATTCAGGGTCATACTTTCTCACTTCAACTTTCCTACATTTTTCAGAACTTTCTCCTTCATCTCCTTTTCTTTTCAAGAAGCAATTTATTTTACCAAACGTTTACAATACACAGCTAAAAGTTCTAAGTATAATATTGCTAAATCATTCACTTTTCGCAAGACTACGCAGACCACCACTGCTATTGTCAAATTTTTTAAAACTACTATAAAATCTAAGAGCAGAACGGTCAGAATTTCTGTTTAATCTAAGAACAAAAACAATTGCCGAAGAGCCTAGCATCTTTTACGCATTTCGCTTTAACTCAATCAGAATTGCCACCCGTTTCGTTCAGGTAGCCACAGCTCTATGTAAGAAATTGACATATGCGCAATATCAGAATGCTAACGGCAATAAGGGAGCAGAGTAAACACACCGAAAAAGCGCCAGGCAATTTATTCTGCTTTCT
Organism: Diplosoma virens; assembly: GCA_963680785.1. Lineage (NCBI taxonomy): Eukaryota > Metazoa > Chordata > Ascidiacea > Aplousobranchia > Didemnidae > Diplosoma > Diplosoma virens. The sequence goes on from OY796883.1 coordinate 17,593,970, forward strand.
TTGCCGATAACCTTTTGATATTGCGCATGTGTTAATTTCTTACGTAGAGCTGTGGCCACCTGACCGCAACGGGTGGCAATTGTAATCATATATTTTTGTGTGTGCTACATTTAATTTTATTGTACTGAGGATTCTTTGAGTTGAAGCAAAACGCTTATAGGATCCTTAGTTATACTAGAAAATCAATTTAGAAAATATTGTTCTATATTTCGAACAGGTTATAGTACATCTTTGGCTTTTATAATCCATGACTTTTTTCAAAAACAATCCTGTTTGTATTAACCAAAATTAAAATTACTCTGAGAAAATTGCATGGCCCACCTGAAACAGCTTCGCGGCCCGCTGGTTGAGAAGCACTGATTTATACCGAAGTGTGTTGCTCGGCAATTCTTTTATCAGATTGAAAGCTCAACCATGTTTGAAATTGTTCTTCAATTACCATAGATTTCTGTATGTTAGACATAATAACATCGTGCTGCCAACTTAGATTCCCAAAAATACTAAATCAAAATCTTATGAAGATATACCATAACTTAAAATGTGATGTTTTACATGTACATCCTGACAATAGTTGACATTATTTTGGATTGTTTTCGCATAAAGCATGTTTCATTGGCGGGGATTTTGTACTTCTTTCCCCTATTTGGTCTCAGCTGCTCTCAGCAGTAACTAAGTGTACTACCAAATTATCTTTTATTTCAATGACGTTTGCTATATGCGGGTCAATATTCTAGCAAAGCCTTGCTTTGCCTTGCTTCAATTTCGTAAATTCCAAAAAAATTTCACCCTAGTTTAATTTTACTCATATCTTAAATGTGATCGGCGACTCTTTGAATTGATTAATTAATACTTATGCATTTGGTTATAAAAGTTAAATGTCATGTGATATTGCTTAATTATTGCATATATATACGAGTATATATATGTATATATATATACAATCAACTAAAAAATGAAGCCCATTTATAATGACTGCCATCAACACTATTCATGTCCAAAAGGTGTAGCACGCGAGGTTTTGTGTGTTCTACTACGACAGCAGTTGAGTTTTGACACAAAAATAATAAGTTTGTCATTAAACTGAGGTGTAGCTTGATATTTTTTCATTTACCAAGCTACGCATTTCTATGCGACTAATTTTTAAGGTTATTCTATCGAACTTTAGTTTGTAAAATAATTTAAAAACACACCTAACGCGTTAGTAACAATTTAAATTAACGTTTTGTGTGTTCTACTATGATAGTAGTTGGGTTTCAACACAAAAATATTAAGTTTGTCATTAAACTGAGGTGTAGCCATGGGCGGATTAGCCCGGCGGGAATTCGGGAGCTTCCCGGTGGCCGGTCCAGCGATTCACCAGGCCTCAAAACTAACTTTAAGAGGCTAACAAATGATCTAGAATATGAACCAGTTTCATACATAATGATTTCGCAATTATTTGTCAGTAACAGTATTTTTTTATAGCATACCGCTATCTATAATTTTCTTATTGTGATTTGTGACTGTCGCGACTTGACGTAAAATAGTAAATAAAGCGTCAGTGGTAACTTCTTTCCTTAATTTGCAGTACTATGACGTAATGAAGAGCCGCAGGAGAACTGATATCGCGAATGCCACATAGTTGTTTACCATCCATTCTCAAAACCTCTCTAAATTTTAAGAAATGGAAAAAGAAACGAAAAAGCGGAAAGATGGAGCTGAGAAAGAAAGTGAAAAAAAGAAAAAAAAATTGAAAGAAATTGCTGCTAAATGTGTGAACATTCAGGAAGCATTTGCAAGATCAAGCAGCTCAACAGCTTTCCTTTGCGAGTCAAACAACAGTTAATCCCGCTTTGCTATTAGAACAACAAGATCAGCATCAGTCTGTAAGTTATCATAATGTACCAGCATCAGATTTAGTAAATCAAAATTGCTCTGACATATCTATTCCGCCAGTATCAGAAAGCGAAGTCCAGACTGTATATACTGATAAACCAAAACCAGACAGCCACAGACAAGATAATCCTGAAGTATGTTCTGCTTCCCTAACGCAAGTTTCAGAAGTTCAACGAGATCAGTCTGTAATTCCTTCTGTGACAGCGTACCACTCGTGGTTTGTAAAACCAAAACGAGATAAACTAACCGAATATTTCGAGTTTTACCCACATCAACCAAAAACAACCAAATTCAATTCTACAAATGTATACTTCCAACCTGATGACTCTAGAGGGCGTTTGCAGCGATTATGGCTTTCCTATTGTGAAGAAAAAGAAGCTTTATTTTGCAATCTTTGCATTGCATATAGTACTACTACTAGTAGCAATTAGAACCCCAGCAAATTTCTAACGGGTTTCAATTCGTGGAAACACATTTACCAAAGAATTGATGAACACGAAAGTTCTCAAAAACACAAGACATGTGTTGAATCTCACCTACGATTTAGCAGTAATAAGACGGTGGTTGACCTACTTACTGTCAGTCAAACATCATTACACAACAAACAGGTTATGCAAAGAAGGCAAATTCTCGCCAGAGTCGTCTCCATTGTGAAAATGATTGGAAAACGGGAAACGAGCTATAGGGGAACAGGGAGTTCGGAAGCGGCATCTACTTTATGTGATGAAAAAGTTGATTACGGAATATTTTTAGGGACTGTACTTCTTCTTGCGAAGTACGATAACATTCTAAAGTGTCTGTTTTTGATAGGATTTTTTTGTAGTGCAACCAGGTAAAGTCAAAGTTTTAACCTTGTGTCTATTTTCTATTTGTATAAGAATCACTGTAACGATTGGTAATTGTAATTGGTAAATAATTTGCGTCGACTGATAAAAGACTTGTGGAAGTACTTTGCTACGCAAGTTATTGTACAATTTTGGTGTAGTGAAACGTTTTTGTCAAAGAAAATTTTTGGTGAGTTATTTTAACGAATTTAATAAGCAATTTTTATTGTTTCTGACTTCGTAGTTTTACCGCCGTGTAAATATTAACTGCTTTTTTATGTTGAACCGCATTTTTGTTTCTGCATGTGAAATTTCGAATGGGTAATTTGTTTTTCGTTGTTATGCAGAAACCACTAGAGGCGTTGTGAGCCGAAAGCACATCTAATAAATATTTCCTTTGCAAGCGTCTGACCAAAACGCCTGTGCAAAGGTCATAGTGTCATTTGAAAAATGTTATTAAAAAATGTTTGCAAAACAAACCCGACAAGCACAAGCATAACCGTGCAAACAGAAATACATATATCTCCAAAACTACTGTTAACTCTATCATTGCTATTATATCTAAGCTAATGAAAGAAGAAATTTTGAACTCGGTTAGAAAAGCAGGCATTTACTCAGTTCAAATCGATTCTACTCAAGATATAACTTCAACGGACAAATGTCCAGTTATTCTACGTTTTCTTAGGGAAAACGTCGAAGAACGACTTCTTGCCGTTGTTGACAGTCATTCGGCAAATAAAGCAGACCTGTGCACTTTGTTGAAAGAAGTTTTGCAGAAGCAAAACATAGACGTTTCCAAATGCATTTTCGACAGTGCTGATGGAGCATCAAATATGTCGGGGCAGTATAATGGATTTACAGCTTTTCTCGAAAAAGAATCTCCTGGTCACATTTACACATGGTGCTATGCCCATGTTCTCAACTTGGTTCTCTGTAATGTTACTACAATTAATCATGCATCCATATCTTTATTTGGATTAGTTTAAAAGGCTGGAGTGTTCTTTTGGGAATCATATTTGTGAATGGACATGTGGAAAGAGCAGATGAGCCAAAGACATGGTCATGATATTCAGAGTATGTTAAACGTGATTGGAACTAGATGGTGGTCTAAGCACGAATGTCTTCGAAAAATATTTGGCACATTTGAAAATGGTTCCAGCGGCATGTTCTGCGATATAATTAAAGTTCTGTATTGTGTTTCTACTTCTGAAAAGTTAAGTGTTAAAGCACGGTTTGATGCCAGTGCCATGTTAGATAATATGATTCGATAACAACATGTTTTGACAGCCATTACTTATCTACGCATCATGGAGATAACTTCTGCACTTTCAAAGTACTTGCAGATCTCTGGACTGGGTTTGATTAATGCATTTAATATCGTAGAAGCTACGAAAAAGGATATTCAATAGATTCATCGCAATTTCGCAATGGTTGAACCAAAACTGACCATTTTGTTTAACATGCCAATAAAATTTTGGAAGAACGTGGAAATGATGTCTTGTTTGAAAGCAGCTTTCCTGCTAAACGGGTTCGAAAAAGTAAAAATGAACCCTTGGATGAATGTCTTTCAGACTCAATGAAAAAGTTTGAGGTCGATGCATGTAGTTTTTTAAACGAAATACCGGCGATGGCCCAAACGCCAACTACACCGTCGGTTGACTCTATTCGAATAAGTAATCACACAACCTGCGGCTGACCTCCCTGCTGAAGCACACGTACGGTTTGCAATGAATGAATGTATGCACGAACGATAGCACGAGGTACGAACGAACGATGGTACGAGGTACGATAGTACGAAGGATGGCACGATAGTACGAGGTACGATAGTACGAAGGATAGCACGGTTCTTCTGTAATCACAGAAGCACTGAATATTAATGAACAACCACTAACTGCTGATAGTTTTATACAATTATTATATATATCGACAATGAACATACCAGGCTTGTTGGGCCACAATACCGCTGGTCGAGGTGTTTGATAAATAATATTTGCTGAATCTTGTCGCAGAATTAACAAATTACTTCAAGCATTAACACTTATCATTAACTTACTCAAATACACTTATTCAAATAGAATGTAAAAAGTACAAATAAATCAGAATTTTAAAAACTATAAAACTGAAATCAAAACTTTAAAAATAAACATAACTAGCTAATTTTTTAGCTGCTTCTTGTTTAAATTCTACTGTGCTTAGTGAACAGATTACACGTTTTACGAAATGCGAAACAATGAGCATTATGACTGGATTACAAAGCACATGTATGAAATTAGGTTGCCGCATGAAAAACTAAAAAGGCAAACGAAAATAAGGAAAATGTTAAACTTAAAATCTTACAATGCACATAACAGAATTCAAGATCAAGTGGTTCAAAGTTTGCATAGAAGATTTGCTACGCATAAAAAGTTATATGCTGACTTAAGCTACTTCGATCCCAGACGCTTTTCCGAAACAGTTCTTTATGGGATTCCTATCTCAGCTGTGAATATGATATGCAACCTTTGCTAAATAAAAGTTCAGATTCTCCTGTTCAGCAAGATCTTTGGCAAGAGCTCTTGGATTTCGCATCAAAATGGCTGGAATTTAAAAAGATCTTACCTGAGCACTGCACTGAATTGGATGAAGCAGATGATCATTTTTTGACTTTATTATTGTTAAACTATTTACACGCTGATGTTTTGACCTTTTATCTCACTGTATGATACAACCCGAGCCTATAATTACTTGATGCCTGTTTTCCATACCGATGGAAATTTTATTATTGATCAAAATTTTGTTTTGATATTATCATCCAGCACTTTTCGCAGGTCAACTGTGCTGATACTAATAAATTTTCTTTCATACAACATAAATTTTAATTTGCTTTTAAAAAACAGATGACGAAGATGTGAGATCGGACAAAAGCCCCAACATTCAAAAATATCGATGCCAAAATTGTTTTCTATGCTGTTATACTGCAATTCGGAGATATAGAATGTACTACAGAAGTTATCCTCTTCTATATCAGGCATACAAAATAATCCTTACTCTTTCTGTTACACAAGTTGATTGTGAAAGAACCTTTAGCAAGCTGAGCTATGTGAAGAACCGTTTAAGAAATCAGCTAACCGAAGATCGCTTGGATTCCCATCTTTTGATGTGCATCGAACGAGACGTTTTGTTACGCATTTCGAACCATACGATCATCAACGAACTAGCAAAAATAAACGCAGAAATGCGAAAACTGTTGCCCTATAAATAGTGCTTGATAATGTTTGTTTGTTAATTCTAAATATTCTTTTTTGAAATGGGCTATATATGATGTGGTTTGTAAGATGATTCGTGTAACGTTTTAGTAAGATTTGCAATTAGTTGTCAAAAATAGACCGGTTTTATTTCAAAGTTTCCGGGCCGGTTGAATTTGCTAATCCGCCCCTGGGTGTAGCTTGGTATGTTTTTATTTACTAAGCTACGCATTTCTACGGGACAAATTTTTAAGGTTTTTCTGTCAAACTTCAGTTTGTAAAATAGTTTAAAAACATATCTAACATATTAGTAAGAAATGAAATTGACGTTTTGTGTGTTCTACTATGATAATAGTTGGGTTTTGACACAAAAATAATTAGTTTGTTGTTGAACTGAGATGTAGCTTGGTATTTAGTAATTACGTTTAGGTGTAGCTTAGTGTAGCTTGGTTTTAGCTTGGCGTAGCTTGCATGTAGCTTGGTGTAGGACGGTGTAGCTTGGGTTTTAATAATACCCATGTAATTTTTGTATTACGTTGGCAAATAAGTTCCCGCTGTTTTTTAAAATTTTATTTAATTATTTTATTTTTTCGAGATTAATTTAATCCTCTACGGACAAAGTTTTTTTTTTTAAATATTTAAAAAAATTGTTTACAACTGTGACTACATAGAGATAAAAGTAGTTAAAGGTTGCTATTAAAAAAACTTTATTTAAGTAGACTTACCATATTTTTGCAATTAAAAATCGAAACGCTTCAGAACAAGGGCCTTTATCAGATATATAAAAAAAGAATTTTTGCAAAAAACCTGAAGGCTAAATTAGTAGGATAAACCAGTCTTTTTCAACCTTTTTCCGTTTGCGCGATTTTTGATGAGTTTCAAAAATGTGTTTTGTTTTTGAAACTCATCAAAAATCGCGGGAGTTTTAGACCGTTTTTATTAATTTTTTTTTTCTTATTTCTTTTGTTATTATTTTTTTTGTTATTAATATTTTTTTGTTATTATTGTTCCCAATATCAGGTGATATCTAAAAGAAAAAAGGTCTATACTTCGATTTGATCTCTAATTTCGCTCTTTAGAATACATTATTGATTAAATATTAAAAGTTGGGAGCAAGTTAAGAATTCGCCCTCGCTGTTTAAAACTCTTTTTTCTAATTTTTGAATTCCGTCGTTTTCATCTCGCTTCTCTCTCTCTCGTACACTCTCTCTCTCGTTCTTACTCACTCTTTCTCCCTTTGCTCTCTGTTGCTCTTTACAAGAAATCAAATTGTAGAGCTGGGTGAATGCTTTACAAGATGAAAATAATCGCGGTTGGGCGAATAATTTACAAGGAATACATTTTGTTTTTTTCGAACGACATAAACTTATCCATAACCGAATACTTTGCAAGAAACAACAATTATATTAATATGATGCTAAAAAAGTTGTTATTTTTTGTTTTTGAAACAAACAGAGTTTATCGCTTAGCTATTTTACAAGAAACAATTAAAAACTATAGTTGGGCTAAGTAAAATATTACTTTTTTTTCTTTATAAATTAAAATTTGATCAATAATAAAGTTATAAACTCGTTTTTAAGCCTTCATTCTCGATGGTGTTAAAAATTGGCGAATTCTTTACAAGAAGTAAGAGCTGGGCGAATGCTTTACAAGATGAAAATAATCGCGGTTGGGCGAATAATTTACAAGGAATACATTTCGTTTTTTTCGAACGACATAATCTTATCAATAAGCGATTACTTTGCAAGAAACAACAAATAAATTAATACAATTCTAAAAAAGGTGTTATTTTTTGTTTTTGAAAAAAACAAAGTTTATCGCTTAGCCTACTTTACAAGAAACAATTAAAATCTATAATTGGGCTAAGTAAAATATTACTTTTTTTTCTTTATAAATTAAAATTTGATCAATAATAAAGTTATAAACTCGTTTTTAAGCCTTCATTCTCGATGGTGTTAAAAATTGGCGAATTTTTTACGAGAAGTAAGAGTGGGGCAAATGCTTTACAAGATGAAAATAATCGCGGTTGGGCGAATAATTTACAAGGAATACAATTCGTTTTTTTCGAACGACATAAACTTATCAATAAGCGAATACTTTGCAAACAGCAACAAATATATTAATATGATGCTAAAAAAGTTATTATTTTTTGTTTTTGAAACAAAGTTTATCGCTTAGCCTACTTCAAAAGAAACAATTAAAATAATACTTTTTTTTATTTTTTTAATTTAATTTATCAATAATTAAGTTATAAACTCGTTTTTAAGCCTTCATTCTCGATGGTGTTAAAAATTGGCGAACTCTTTACAAGAAGTAAGAGCTGGGCGAACGCTTTACAAGATGAAAATAATCGCGGTTGGGCGAATAATTTACAAGGAATACATTTCGTTTTTTTCGAACGACATAATCTTATCAATAACCGAATACTTTGCAAGAAACAACAAATATATTAATATGATGCTAAAAAAGTTGTTATTTTTTGTTTTTGAAACAAACAGAGTTTATCGCTTAGCCTACTTTACAAGAAACAATTAAAAACTATAGTTGGGCTAAATAAAATATTACTTTTTTTATTTTTTTAATTTAATTTATTAATAATAAATTTATAAACTCCTTTTTAAGCCTTCATTCTCGATGGTGTTAAAAATTGGCGAATTTTTTACAAGAAGTAAGAGCTGGGCGAATGCTTTACAAGATGAAAATAATCGCGGTTGGGCGAATAATTTACAAGGAATATATTTTGTTTTTTTCGAACGACATAATCTTATCAATAAGCGAATACTTTGCAAGAAACAACAAATATATTAATATGATGCTAAAAAAGTTGTTATTTTTTGTTTTTGAAACAAACAGAGTTTATCGCTTAGCTATTTTACAAGAAACAATTAAAAACTATAGTTGGGCTAAATAAAATATTACTTTTTTTATTTTTTTAATTTAATTTATCAATAATAAAGTTATAAACTCGTTTTTAAGCCTTCATTCTCGATGGTGTTAAAAATTGGCGAATTTTTTACAAGAAGTAAGAGCTGGGCGAATGCTTTACAAGATGAAAATAATCGCGGTTGGGCGAATAATTTACAAGGAATATATTTTGTTTTTTTCGAACGACATAAACTTATCAATAACCGAATACTTTGCAAGAAACAACAATTATATTAATATGATGCTAAAAAAGTTGTTATTTTTTGTTTTTGTAAAAAACAAAGTTTATCGCTTAGCCTACTTTACAAGAAACAATTAAAAACTATAATTGGGCTAAATAAAATATTACCATTTTTTGTTTATAAATTAAAATTTTATCCATAATAAAGTTATAAACTCGTTTTTAAGCCTTCATTCTCGATGGTGTTAAAAATTGGCGAATTTTTTACAAGAAGTAAGAGCTGGGCGAATGCTTTACAAGATGAAAATAATCGCGGTTGGGCGAATAATTTACAAGGAATACAATTCGTTTTTTTCGAACGACATAATCTTATCAATAAGCGAATACTTTGCAAGAAAAAAACAAATAAATTAATATGATGCTAAAAAAGTTGTATGATACCCAGTAAATCAGGGGTTCCCAAACTTGGGTATATGTACCCCTAGGGGTACATTTAGGCTTCTCAGAGGTACATTATTATGTGAGAGAATATCCTTATTTAAGTTAAATTCCGTGTCCGGAAGTAATAATAGACTCAAATGTCTAGAATTTTCGAATCCGGTTTATTGTAATTACGTCAAACAGGACAATTTAGTGGGAAGACTTGTTTACAGATCACCGTGATTTTGGGTTTGAATGGGAAAAATTTGTGGCTATTGAAAAGGGAAGAGTTTTTATTTTTTAGAGATCCCCTTGATTTTCGGCATGAATTGGGAAAATTTGTATCTGATTCAAAGTGAAGACCTTTTTTTTTAGAGGACACCATGATTTTGAGACAAAATAGGAATAATCGAAGCTGATTCCAAGTGAAAAAACATTTTTTTTTTAAGGACACCATGATTTGGAACAATATCTACCCGGCTGAGGTCCACAAGATCGAACAATTTCGAAAAGTGGCTCGTAAGAGTGAAGAAGTTGGACCACCCTGTTTTAGAGAAACGTCACAACATTTTCGGGGTACACGCAAACCTGCTACAGTTTCCAAAGGGTACCGATCAAGTAAAAGTTTGGGAAACCCTGTGCTAGAATTTTTTAAATATTTTCACATATTAACATCACTTTTAACAACAAACAACAATATCTTTTTTGTTTTAAAAAATATATTTAAAACAAAACTTGTAACATAAAAATTTAGATTTACAGTTAATATTGTCTTCTAATGGCATGCAATGTATCAAGAAATACTTTCTCTTTGCTTCTATTTCTCCTCCACAAAAATTTGTCTTTGTATGAAGCAAGAAAAGTTCGTCGACATCCTTGCATTCTTCAAAGTTTTCCCTTAAATTGGCCCCACATATTTTCAATAGTATTTGTGTGGATTCCTTGAGGATCTACAAAATGCCGGCGGTGATTCACGGTTATGTGCGTGTATCCTAATGCTAAAAATAAAACAAACTATTGTTTTACTGTTCATGCTTATATAAACTTATAAGAGCAATATACTGTAATAATAAAACAATTAACAAAGTAGGCCTACTTTTTGCTTGTCAGGAAATAAGAGAGCCGTAAAGGCGATGGATTGCATGCCATTACAAGACAATATTCACTGTAAATCTAAGTTTTTTTGTGTTACAATTTTTGTTTTGAATATATTTTTTTGAATAAATAAGATATTGTTGTTCGTTGTTAAAAGTGATGTTAATATGTGAAAATATTTAAAAAATTCTAGCATATAAAATGAATTTTTTCATACACATAAGACTTTTATTCATTCACATACATGTATAGCATTTTAGTGTTTACTGTAAAGTAGGCTTTGTATACTTTCGATTAAAAACCAAAAATGGATATAAAAGTAGTTGTTACTAAATCAGCGCATCTCATTTTGGGGACATGCAACTAATGGCAATTATTTAAATATGCACCAAAAATTGACATGAAGTAACTTGGATTGGAAATCCGCAAACGAAATTTGCAAGCAAGTTGAAATAGCTGCAGTCGACTCGCAAGTTGGGCCGCGGCAAGTTGTCGTAGGCCCGTCCGCATGTATTTAAGCATAACCCGAGCTGTTCTGAACGCTGTTTCGAAAGAGCCGGGAATCAGTTATGCACTGGTAATGAAAGTACGAGTTGGAATTTACTCTCACAATACTCCGAATTCGATCTATGATTCATCTACTGAGTGGCACGGATGCTAATTCGGCAAAATCGTTAAGCAATTCTTGCGCAGCAGACACAAACAAGCATTTACATGTAGATCTTAGTCTTTTAGGCTGGCATATGATACCCAATAAATAAACCACAGTACGCATCTATTGTCGGTAGCATGGTCGAGGGGCTAAAGTACCGGACTGATGATTAACACGGTCTCGCTTCAAAACCCACTTGCACCATTCTGTTGTGTCCTTGGCAAAGACACTTTACGGCACTTTCTCCTGCTTGTTGGTCTTGGCAAGCAGTTCTAAATTACAGTAATATCTCTACTAAATTACTAGCGGACAGCAATATCTTGGCATTTCCGGAAGCAGGTCGGGGTAATTGCTTACCCTATGTATAGCGCCTCCGTCGCTTTCCTGCGAGTCAGGAGGATAAATATAGAGATAAAAATAAAAAAAATAAAATAAAAAAATGCAGTGCTCTGCAACTCGTCAGCTCGTGAATAGACAATAGATAGGGCAGCTGTGGGCAGTGTTTTGGGCACCATTGCCCTATCCCGAGCCTACAAGTTGCTTCAACAACGTGACACACCCAGAAAATAGTTTTTTGCGCAACGCCTCTAGAATAGTGATGGAATGCAAGCGATCTGTCAAGTTTCACCCCAAGATAAGATAAGATTAGACAAAATGACAAAAGTACATTGCTCGTCGTTGTCGTCGTCGTCGTCGTCGTCGTTTGAAGGGTATCCACTCCAGGTCAGACACAAACAGGACTGGGGCCGAAGGTTTATCCTTTTACTACCCCAGAATACTGCACTGCCTGGATCAGATGCTGGCAGTGATGTCATTAAGCCGGCATCGAGTTTCGTCATCCAAGACCTCGTGCTCCATGTGATGCCCGATGTATAGGGCACGCTGTTAGTACATGGTCTGCGGTTTGCTCAGAGACGCCACACTCGCAATTCGGTGAAGGAGCGAGACCCCATTTGTGCATGGACGAATGGAATCGCCCAACACCAGTCCGAAGGCGGTTGAGCTTAACCCAAGCTGCTCGGGGTAAGCCCATCCCAACAGGCCTGGCACCGGTCTCGGGCACAAAAGCACGGAGCCTGGAAGCACCTTCACAGTATTCCGTTTTCCATTTGTGATTTGTCCATTCAGAAATGCGGATGCCAAGTCTGGCAAGGTTGTCCAAGAGATTCCGCGCACCTGGCACAAACGGGCGTCTGGATCTTAGTCTCACTTGGCCAGTATCTGAGGACCCACTTAAAAGACCATACAAGATATGATCGGGGTCCAGAGATCCACGGTAAGCCAAGGAGAGTGTCGCTCCCATTTGGCGAGGCTCAGCTGACTGGATGCCCGAGAGTACAGGTAGGTGGTCTGTTGGAGTGGGACGCAGGCATCCAGTAACTATGCGCAAGGCGTCATTCAAGACACTGTCGATGAGGTGAGTGTGAGCACTGCGACACCAGACTGGCGCACAGTACTCAGCTGCTGAGTAGACTAGAGATAAGGTGGCTAAGCGTAGTGTTTTGGCACCAGCACCCCATCCCGAGCCCACGAGTCGCCTCAGCAGTGTGACGCGCGAAGATAGTTTTTTGCGCAATACCACTAAATGGTGACGAAACGTGAGCGATCTGTCCAGTTTTACCCCCAGATAAGTAGGGGTTGGACAGAACGGTAAAAGTCTACCGTTGTTGTAGACCTTTAGCTCACGTTTGGCCTCTCGGTTATTTAAGTGAAAGGCTGTCGTCACCGTCTTAGTGTGACTGAGCTTCAACCTCCAAGTCTGGAGATACGCTGACAGTGTGGATATGTCTTGGCTTAAGGTCCCCTCCAAGTCCTTCCAGTTTCCAGAAGAATGCAACAATGCTAGATCATCAGCATAAGCAAACTTTCTGGAAATCATGGAAGGAAGATCGTACGTATAGATGTTAAATAAGAGGGGAGCCAAGACCGATCCCTGAAGAACGCCGTTTTTAAGACGGCGTAGCCTGCTTTGCTTGCTGTCACCGGTGGTAAGGGTAAAACTTCGATTTCGGGCAAGCTCCATGATCATTTTGACCATGTGCTTATTCGAAAGTAGTCTCAGCAGCTTGCAGGTAAGGCCACGATGCCAGACAGTGTCATAAGCAGCTGTCAGATCGATAAATACGGCACCGGCCTTCTTTTAAGCCTCAAAAGAATCCTTGATGTTCTGGGTTAGCAGAACAACTTGATCTAGGGTTGACTTCCCGCGTCGGAACGCAGCCTACTCTTTAGGGAGCAGTGGATCAATTAATGGTTTAACGAGGGCGTAGATAAGCCTCTCGAGGATCTTGTAGGGGACACAGAGCAGAGATATCGGTCGATAACTCTTTGGGTCCCCCCACGGGCTTTCCTGGTTTTGGGATCGCAACCACAAGCGCTCTTCTCCATATCTCTATTAAAGTACATTGCTATTGTATCTATATTGCTATTGTAGACCCCCAGTTCACGTTTGGCTTCTTGCTTATTTACATGAAAATCAGGTCAATATCTTAACGTGACTGAGCATCAAGCTCATAGTCTGGAGATGCCTTAAAGTCTAAATTAATCTTAAAGTTCCAACTTGTTCCAGTTTTCAAAAAAGTGCAACAACGCAAGAGCGTCTGCATTCGCAATTTTTGTGGAAGTCCTAAGTCAAGTTCTTTGTATAAACGTTAAAAAAAAAAAAAACAAGATCGATCTCTGATGAGCACACTACTTTACACGTCGAAGCTTGCTTTGCTTGTTGTAACCAATAGTAATTGTGTAACTTTCCTTTCGAACAAGCTCCATGATCTTTGTAATCATAAGCTTATCCCGCATAATAGTTTTTAATTGTTTCTTGTAAAGTAAGCTATAACTTTATTATTGATAAAATTTTAATTTTTAAACAAAAAATGGTAATATTTTATTTAGCCCAATTATATATTTTACTTGTTTCTTGTAAAGCAGGCTAAGCGATAAACTTTGTTTTTTTCAAAAACAAAAAATAACAACTTTTTTAGCATCATATTAATTTATTTATTCTTTCTTGCAAAGTATTCACTTATCGATAAGTTTATGTCGTTCGAAAAAAACGAATTGTATTCCTTGTAAATTATTCGCCCAACAGTGGTTATTTTCATCTTGTAAAGCATTGGCCCAGCTCTTACTTCTTGTAAAGAATTCGCCAATTTTTAACACCATCGAGAATGAAGGCTTAAAAACGAGTTTATAACTTTATTATTGATAAATTAAATTAAAAAAATTAAAAAAAGTAATATTTTACTTAGCCCAACTATAGTTTTTAATTGTTTCTTGTAAAGTAGGCTAAGCGATAAACTTTGTTTTTTTCAAAAACAAAAAATAATAACTTTTTTAGCATCATATTAATATATTTGTTGTTTCTTGCAAAGTATTCGCTTATTGATAAGATTATGTCGTTCGAAAAAAACAAAATATATTCCTTGTAAATTATTCGCCCAACCGCGATTATTTTCATCTTGTAAAGCATTCGCCTAGCTCTTACTTCTTGTAAAGAATTCGCCAATTTTTAACACCATCGAGAATGAAGGCTTAAAAACGAGTTTATAACTTTATTATTGATAAATTAAATTAAAAAAATAAAAAAAAGTATTATTTTAATTGTTTCTTTTAAAGTAGGCTAAACGATAAATTTTGTTTTTTTCAAAAACAAAAAATAATAACTTTTTTAGCATCATATTAATTTATTTGTTGTTTTTTGCAAAGTAATTGCTAAGGATAAGATTATGTCGTTCGAAAAAAACAAATTGTATTCCTTGTAAATTATTCGCCCAACCGCGATTATTTTCATCTTGTAAAGCATTCGCCCAGCTCTTACTTCTTGTAAAAAATTCGCCAATTTTTAACACCATCGAGAATGAAGGCTTAAAAACGAGTTTATAACTTTATTATTGATAAATTAAATTAAAAAAATAAAAAAAGTAATATTTTATTTAGCCCAACTATAGTTTTTAATTGTTTCTTGTAAAGTAGGCTAAGCGATAAACTTTGTTTTTTTCAAAAACAAAAAATAACAACTTTTTTAGCATCATATTAATATAATTGTTGTTTTTTGCAAAGTATTCGGTTATTGATAAGTTTATGTCGTTCGAAAAAAACGAAATGTATTCCTTGTAAATTATTCGCCCAACCGTGGTTATTTTCATCTTGTAAAGCATTCGCCCCACTCTTAGTTCTTGTAAAGAATTCGCCAATTTTTAACACCATCGAGAATGAAGGCTTAAAAACGAGTTTATAACTTTATTATTGATCAAATTTTAATTTTTGAACAAAAAAAAGTAATACTTTACTTAGCCTAACTATATTTTTAATTGTTTCTTGTAAAGTAGGCTAAGCGATAAACTTTGTTTTTTTCAAAAACAAAAAAAATAACAACTTTTTTTGCGCCATATTAATATATTTGTTGTTTTTTGCAAAGTAATCGCTTATTGATAAGTTTATCGTTCGAAAAAAACGAAATGTATTCCTTGTAAATTATTCGCCCAACCGAGATTATTTTCATCTTGTAAAGTATGGGTCTTCAACCTTTTTTATGAAATCGCCCCTTTTCAAAAAATGTTGGTCCGAATCGCCCCCCATAAAAACGATTACTGTACTTTCATTTGAAAGTTTTCCCGAAATATATCTAAGAAGCTTTTAAAAGGAAAACACAAATAAAAGCAATGGCAATTTATTAAAATGCAACAGTTCATGAAACTAATGCGACCCTTGCGGCTGATGTTGCTCGGCAAGATTAGAAAAAGCTGGCATCAAGCTAGTCAGCTTCAGTCGAATTGAATCTCCCCCAGTCGCATTCATGTCGAGTCTATTGCGATATTTATTTCGCATGTAGAGCACTTCACTAAATCCTTGTTCAGCAATATATGTGGTTGGAAAGGCCAAAATAAAGAGCTCTACTTTCTCCCACAGTTGCGGAAATCGGTTTAATCCAGAAGGCTGCCCATCCATGTGCCCTGAAGATTGCGCGCGCTTCTTCGTCACTTTGCAGGTCTATCAGCATTTCTTGCATGGTGGAATCGCAGTCATTGATGTTAGTGGCGAATGGTTCCACTAGCCACGGAAAAAATTCAAGGTCAAGCAGATCTTTAAAGCGAACTTTCATGTCTTCTATCACAGCTTTCAGGTGTTCAACGTAAACAAGCAAATGTTCGTCAGTGACACTATCAGACATTTTTGACAGACGAGAGAAGTGATCGAACTTTCTTCTGCTCAAACTTTGCTGGTAGAGCTCAAGTTTGTTGATTAGGCCACGTATTATAGTTTTGCTTTGAACCAAAGTAATCTTTTTACCTTGGAGTTTGTCCGTTGCTGTATTAATTTTTTCATAAAAATCAGCTAGATAACTGTTATCTTGATGGCAGGCAATTACATCTTTGGCAAGGTCAGAATCTTCACCAAGGAACTCCACCACGCTGTTTTTAAGTTTGCAATACCTTGCCAGAAATATGCCTTTCGACAGCCAACGAACTTCCGTATGGAGAAGGAGATGCTCGAACTCTTCATCGTTTACCTCGCATAGCTGTCGAAACAATCGGTCATTTTTAGCGTTGGTTTTTATCTTGTTAACTGCTTTGATAGCAACTCCCAAACATTCTTGCAGACGTGGAGAAAGACGCTTTGCTACCAAATGCTGACGGTGAAGCACACAGTGCACAGTAAATAGATTGGGTATTTTTTTCTTTGAGTAATGAAGCAAACCCGCGATACCTGCCTACCATGGCTGGAGCTCCATCAGTAGCACATGCTATTATGTTGGTAAGGGGGATGGATTTGTTTCGCAAGTAGTCTGACAAAGTCTGAAATATTGTTAGACCTTTAGTGTCTGTTTCCAAACACTTGCAAAATAGAAGCTCCTCCATAATATTTCCATCAGTTATGTAACGGACGTAAACCATTAATAAAGCGTTATTGTCTGATGTGGTAGTTTCGTCTAATTGTAAGCTGAAAGAAGTGTTTCGTAAGATTTCACAGAGTTGATCTTCAATATTCGTACCCATTTCGTTAATTCGTCGGGTTACTGTGGTATCACTCAGTGGAACAGCTCGTAGTATAGGTGTGGGATCTTTCTCCATTACAGTAGAAATAATTTCTTTCACAGCAGGTGCTACCAAACTTTCCCCAACGTTGAATGGTAAACCCTTTTTCGCAATCAAAAAAGCAATCTTGTACGAGGCTATAAGTCCTTTGACATTTGGGCAAGCATTTTTAGCATAGGCCTTGTTTATAGAACTTTGAGCTTCACGCTCTTTCAATGCTTGAAAAAATTCAATAGATTTGTCTGCTTTATCAGGATGAAGCCTGGTTAAATGATCTTTCAGCCTTGATGGTTTCATTGCCTCATTTGTAAGAATTTTCTTGCACAAGAGACACATTGGAAGTTGAATATTGGATGGGCATGGCACAAAGCCAAACCTGATATAATCCACAAGATATGTACGACACTTTTTTTTGGAATTAGAAGCCATTACTCTTTCAATACGATTAGTCGATTACCATATAAAATTTACTCTTAAAAAGAAACTGAAAGTAGCCTGCGGCACATAAAATAATATAATGACAATCCTAAATTTTTAGAAATTACGATCATTTTCTTGAAAGCCTACTGTTAAAAATTCTGTCCTTCCCTGGACTACTGAAAAAGATTGTATGAAAGCAAGTGCTATAGATCGCTATCTCTCTCTGAAGACAGAAACGTCACATGCGATGAGTAGAAAAAACTGCTCATCGCATGTGACACGTTAATTTATTAATTAATAATTATTTTACTTATTTTACATATTCTGGATTACTTATCACGCGTTACCTCGTCGCTCCTAGCCACGACCAAAGTAAGACACCGGTTTCAATTCTGGCCTTTATAGCGATGAGTCACATGAGGTCCCATGATTTTTGGTCATGTGTGCCTTGTGCGGTCTTGCGCGATCCCATGACAGTGACGTAGCCAAATTTATAGGACGAATTAAGATTTGTCGTAGCGATTTCCGAAAGGCCAATCAAATTGCCAGTTCACGTAATAGTTGGTGTTTAGCGATGTGTAAAGTCTATGACTTATGATCACTTATGAAAAAAGTCTTGCTTGACTGCGCAGTCAAATAAAAATTTTGGCATATCTGGAAACTCGTGTCAACTACCATTTCATTCGTTGTTCGGTCATAACGTTTTTTTCACTTGCATAGGTGTACGTCATTGCATGTGTGTGCATGTGCAATTGTGCATACATGAGCATGAGGAGAACCCAAAACTGTTTGAAGAAGTGAAGAACAATAACAAAAGAAATAATGAAATCAGCGAGAACGTTTTCAACGTATCCATTTTTAGTTATCGTTTTATAACAATATTTGTAATTGTGAAATCGCCCCCCAATTGTTTAAAATCGCCCCCCAATTTTTCAAATTGTTTAAATCGCCCCTAATCGCCCCCGTTGAAGAACCCTGTTATGTAAAGCATTCGTCCAGCTCTTACTTCTTGTAAAGAATTCGCCAATTTTTAACACCATCGAGAATGAAGGCTTAAAAACGAGTTTATAACTTTATTATTAATAAATTAAATTAAAAAAATAAAAAAAAGTATTATTTTACTTAGCCCAATTATAGATTTTAATTGTTTCTTGTAAAGTAGGCTAAGCGATAAACTTTGTTTTTTTCAAAAACAAAAAATAATAACTTTTTTAGCATCATATTAATATAATTGTTGTTTCTTGCAAAGTATTCGGTTATGGATAAGATTATGTCGTTCGAAAAAAACAAAATGTATTCCTTGTAAATTATTCGCCCAACCGCGATTATTTTCATCTTGTAAAGCATTCGCCCAGCTCGTAGTTCTTGTAAAGAATTCGCCAATTTTTAACACCATCGAGAATGAAGGCTTAAAAACGAGTTTATAACTTTATTATGTATAAAATTTTAATTTATAAACAAAAAATGGTAATATTTTATTTAGCCCAATTATAGTTTTTAATTGTTTCTTGTAAAGTAGGCTAAGCGATAAACTTTGTTTGTTTCAAAAACAAAAAATAATAACTTTTTTAGCATCATATTAGTATATTTGTTGTTTCTTGCAAAGTAATCGCTAAGGATAAGATTATGTCGTTCGAAAAAAACGAATTTTATTCCTTGTAAATTATTCGCCCAACCGCGATTATTTTCATCTTGTAAAGAATTCGCCAATTTTTAACACCATCGAGAATTCTTCTTCTTCTTCTTCTTCTTTTTCTTTCGGCTTCTCCCTACTCGGGGTCGCCACAGCGCGACAGTAATCTCCATTTCACTCGGTCTACTTCGTCTCCTTCCCTAGCTCCAACCCTTTCCATGTCCTTTCTCACCAAATCCATCCACCTTCTCCTTGGCCTTCCTCTTTTCCTTCTGCCTGGCACTGTCATCTCCATCATCCTTTCCCCACGTAGTCTTCTTCTCTCCTTTTTACGTGTCCATACCAACGTAGCCTCACATTCCAAAGTTTTTCTCCCAGCTTTGCGATTTTTGCAGTCCCTCTCACATATTCGTTTCTTATCTTGTCCTTTCTTGTCACTCCCAGTGCCCATCTCACCATTTTCAACTCTGCAACTTCCATTTTTCCCATTTGTCGTTCAGTCACTGCCACCGTTTCCATTCCATAAAGCATGGCTGGTCTAACAACACTCTTGTATATTTTACCCTTAACCTTTGCTGATAACTTCCTGTCGCACAGAACTCCAGATACCTTCCTCCAACTCATCCATCCTGCTTGGATCCTTCTCCTTACTTCTTCTTCACATCTTCCATCATTACTAACTGTTGACCCCAGGTATTTGAAGTTTTTGGCTTTCTTTACCTTTTCTTCTTGCAACTTCAACTCTTCTCCATCATCCACACCCCCAACCCTCAAATATTCGGTCTTGCTCCGGCTCACTTTCAGGCCTCTTCTCTCCAGTGCATTTTTCCAAATCTCCAGGTCCTCCTCTAGCTCCCTATGATTTTGTCTACACAGAACTATGTCATCTGCAAACAGAATATCCCATGGTGCGTCCTTCCTGATGTCCTCCGTCAGCCTGTCCATAATGATGGCAAAAAGCAATGGGCTGAGTGCTGAACCTTGGTGGAGTCCAACACCTACCTTAAATTCTTCAGTCAACCCTGCTGCACTTCTCACAGTTGTTGTTGCTCCGTCGTACATATCCTGGATAATCCTTATGTAGCACTCTGATGTTTCAGCTAACCGCAAGCATTCCCACAGTTCCTCTCTGGGTACCCTGTCATATGCTTTCTCCAGGTCAATAAAGGCACAGTGCACTGCCTTCTGCCCTTCAGTCCATTTTTCCAACAGCATCCTTAGACAAAAGATTGCATCGGTGGTACTCCTTCCTGGCATGAACCCAAATTGTTGCTCAGCAATTGTCACCTCCTTCCTTATCCTTGCTTCTATTATCCTCTCCCACAATTTCATAGTGTGGCTCATCAACTTGATCCCCCGGTAGTTTCCACATTCTTTGATGTCTCCTTTACCTTTGTACAAAGGTACAAGCACGCTCCTCCTCCATTCATCTGGCATCTTCTCTCCTCGCAAGAGTCTGTTGAAAAAGTTCACTAAAAACTCCACACCTTTATTGCCTAGAGCAATCCATGCTTCCACTGGTATGTCATCAGGTCCTTGAGCCTTTCCCTTCTTCATCCTCCTCAACCCAGTCCTGACTTCTTCTCCAGAGATATCTTCCACGTCCCTTTCTCTCTCTTCTGTTCTCGTTTCTCTTCTTTCTCTAGGGTTTTCATGGTTGAGTAAGTTGTCGAAATACTCCTTCCATCTCTGTTTCACTTTCTCTTCTTTCATCAGAATCTCCCCAGTTTTACTCTTGATTACTCTTACTTGTTGAACATCCTTGCTTTATCTGTTTCTCTGCTTTGCTATTTTGAACACCTCATTTTCCCCCTCCTTTGTTTCCAGTTTTTCGTACAGTTCCTCATATGCCTTGTTTCTTGCCTTTGCTACTTCTCTCTTAGCTTGCTTTCTTGCAGTTTTATAGGCCAACTTGCTTGCATCATCTCTGATGGTATCCCATGCCTTTTTAGCTTTTTTCTTATCCTTTAGCTTCTCTTGTACTTCCTGGTTCCACCACCACGTTTCCTGTCTACTTGCCGTGCTAACTTTTCCTGATGTTTCACCCAGTTCGTTTCTGGCAATGCTCCGTATCATTTCAGCTATTGTTTGCCAGTCTTCCTGTTCACTAAGTATTCCGCTTTCAATCACATCCATTTTGAATTTACTGTTCACTTTCGAGTCCTTTAATTTCCACCATTTTATTCTCTTCACTAATTTTGGTGCTTTCCTCCACTTTGTCCAGATGATTATCGCACTGACCACTATTCTGTGCTGTTTTGCTACACTTTCACCTACAACAACTTTTGTATCCACCACCTCCTTGATTCTTTGTCTTCTCACCATGATATAATCCACCTGCGAACTGCGTCCGCCACTACTGTAGGTGACTCTATGTGCCGGTTTCTTTACAAAATATGTGTTGGTGATTGCTAGTTCCCTTCTCTTAGCAAAATCCACCACTGCTTGTCCTTCATTATTTCTTTTCCCTAATCCGTGTCTGCCCATGCATTCTTCATCACCATTATTCCCTTGTCCTACGTGCCCATTCAGGTCTGCTCCCACCACAATTCTTTCATTCTTTGGTATCTTTTCCACTGTCTCATCTAGGTCCAGCCAGAATGTTTCCTTTTCTTCACGTATGCACCCCACCTGTGGCGCATATGCACTGATGACATTCAACATAACACCATCAAGCTCCATCTTCAAGCATATTATCCTTTCTGATACCCTCCATAATTCCACTACCCTGTCCACATGCTCCTTTTTCAATATGATTCCTACACCATTCTTTTTGTTTCCACTTCCACAGTACCACATTTTATATCCACCACCTATGCATCTTGCTCTCTCCCTCTTCCAGCGAGTTTCCTGCACACACAGTATGTCCACCCCTCTTCGTTCCATAAGATCCGCCACTTCTCTTCCTTTACCAGTCATGGTTCCAACATTTAATGTAGCAACCCTCAGCTTGATCTTCTTAGCTTTCTTCCTCTCTTCATTTCTCTCCTTCCTTCTTCTCCACTGCTTTCCACCTCTTCTTTGCATCCAAGTAGCATGTCCACCAGTAACCCTTGGTGCCCAGTCACTGGTAACGGTCGTTGTTTTCCCGGGCCTCGACCGATCCGGTATGAAGTTAGATTTTACAACGCGCATTGAAAAATATTTGGCTGTATTTTACGCCGGATGCCCTTCCTGTCGCAGCCCTCCCCATTTATCCGGGCTTGGGACCGGCACCCAGGCTGCTCTGATTTGAACAACCTTAGAGGCTGGGTTTTAACACCATCGAGAATGAAGGCTTAAAAACGAGTTTATAACTTAATTATTGATAAATTAAATTAAAAAAATAAAAAAAGTAATATTTTAATTGTTTCTTTTAAAGTAGGCTAAGCGATAAATTTTGTTTGTTTCAAAAACAAAAAATAACAACTTTTTTAGCATCATATTAATATATTTGTTGTTTCTTGCAAAGTAATTGCTAAGGATAAGATTATGTCGTTCGAAAAAAACGAATTGTATTTCTTGTAAATTATTTGCCCAACCGCGATTATTTTCATCTTGTAAAGCATTCGCCCAGCTCTTACTTCTTGTAAAGAATTCGCCAATTTTTAACACCATCGAGAATGAAGGCTTAAAAATGAGTTTATAACTTTATTATTGATAAATTAAATAAAAAAAATAAAAAAAAGTATTATTTTATTTAGCCCAACTATAGTTTTTAATTGTTTCTTGTAAAGTAGGCTAAGCGATAAACTTTGTTTGTTTCAAAAACAAAAAATAACAACTTTTTTAGCATCATATTAATATAATTGTTGTTTTTTGCAAAGTAATCGGTTATGGATAAGATTATGTCGTTCGAAAAAAACGAATTGTATTCCTTGTAAATTATTCGCCCAACCGCGATTATTTTCATCTTGTAAAGCATTCGCCCAGCTCTTACTTCTTGTAAAGAATTCGCCAATTTTTAACACCATCGAGAATGAAGGCTTAAAAACGAGTTTATAACTTTATTATGGATAAAATTTTAATTTATAAACAAAAAATGGTAATATTTTATTTAGCCCAACTATAGTTTTTAATTGTTTCTTGTAAAGTAGGCTAAGCGATAAACTTTGTTTTTTTCAAAAACAAAAAATAACAACTTTTTTAGCATCATATTAATATAATTGTTGTTTCTTGCAAAGTATTCACTTATTGATAAGATTATGTCGTTCGAAAAAAACGAAATGTATTCCTTGTAAATTATTCGCCCAACCGTGATGATTTTCATCTTGTAAAGCATTCACCCAGCTCTACAATTTGATTTCTTGTAAAGAGCAACAGAGAGCAGAGGGAGAAAGAGTGAGTAAGAACGAGAGAGAGTGTGTACGAGAGAGAGAGAAGCGAGTTGAAAACGAGAGAATTCAAAAATTAGAAAAAAGAGTTTTAAACAGCGAGGGCGAATTCTTAACTTGCTCCGATCAGCCCATCATAAGCATAAAATTTTTTCATAATCAAAGTTTTACACAAAGAAAGTACAAAAATAGTTTACAGCAGTTGAACATCAAATAATAAATAAATAATTTTCTTCTAATAGCAAGCATTTAAAAAATTTTTTTTAATGTAAAAATACTTTGAAAGTGTAAAAGAATGATTTCGCAAAAGCAAAATAAATAATTACTTTTCAAATTTAAAAAAAAGCAAAAATGCTTATGTAAAATTTTTGTTAAGGCTCTTATCTACAGTATTTGTTACCAAGCACTGTTCAAAAACATAAAAAAAATATAAGATTTTGATAAATAAAACTATTGCTTTTGGTTTGTATCTATTACAAAAACTTACTCATAAATAACAAAAGCTTTTATTTTATGCATTTTGTCCGTTTCTGGTTAGTTAACAAAAGACCTATGACATAATCAAAACTATATAACCATATGTCTTGAGGCCAACTCGAATCAGATTTGAAACTTAATCTCAAAACTATTAAGAATATAACAAAAATGTAAAATCCTGTTTTTTTTATTCTTCTATTTTCTTTTTTATAACTATCATCTATGTGTAATCAGATATATAAAAAGATTTTTCAAATGGATTTTAAAGCATAGAAATTTTAATGTTAACTCCAATGTCATCTTATTGATGCTAGGCAGTTAAAAACTGAAACAGCATTTGAGTTTTCCCAAAATTAGTCTTACAATACAAAAAAGTAATTTCTATAATTTTATGCTGTTAAATATAAGTTTTCGACAAGCTTCATTTTATGATTATTAATACCTTACTTAAAATCTGTTTAAAACATTAAAATATTTAAAGAAATAATATATACATATATATATTTTTTTTTCTGTATTTTTGTGATCATGTAATGTATAAAATTATTTACATTATTTTTTTAATATGGTATACATGTACATTTGCTATGTCACTAGATGCTGAACAGGTTAAAAACCTAAAACAAGATGAAAAAAACAATCAAGAAAAAAAATTTCTCTTTTTAAATTTCCTGCTGATAAAGTTTTGAGAGAAAAATGGATTACCAGTACTATTACCAGTAAAGAGTAGTACCACGAAAAAATTTCAAAATTACCTGCAATTCAAAAGTTTGTGCTCTTTATTTTGATACCAATGATTTTATTACAATATCAACTGATAAAAGAAACAGGTGCCAAGACTCTTTTGCTTTAATTCGAACTCGATTGAAACCTATGGCTATTCCCCATATTTTCCCAAATTTGCCTCAGTATTTTTCAAAAAAAACTTTCTCATGTTCTATGACTGCTTCTACTTCTTCAGCTCGTCGAGAACTAGAAAATGCAAGAATACAGTCTTGCAATAGTAATTTATTTGATTGTGAGCAGTTAGATTTATTTTCTTTTTTTTAAATCAAAATTGCTGATGAAACCTTGCCAAGTGGGTATACAGCAATATCTACCTCCAACAGCATGTAATTTCATTGCATTGCTTGCCAAGAAAATCTTCGCCATCCGAATATACATTTGCAGTTGCCACACTTGGGCCAAGCTTTACCATGCAATGTTGAATGGTCCACCAACTGTATTGGAAGAATTTCATAAAAGAAAAAATCATCAGCAAGTTTTGTTGATTCGGTACATGAAACGGTTCGCTCAAATGACATGCTGCAGCGGTACCTGCAAATACTACAGGAACCGCATGGAGCCGCATGGAGCCACCGTGTAAACTTCAAATACTACAGGAGCCGTATGGAGACCCTTTCAATTAGGTCTAGAGATGCATGGAGCCGCATGGAGCCGCATGGAGCCGCATGGAGCTGCATGGAACAGCATGGAACCACCGTGTAAACTTCAAATACTACAGGAGCCGTATGGAGACACTTTAAATTAAGTCTAGAAACGCATGGAGCCGCATGAACCCGCATGGAGCTGCATGGAGCCGCATGGAACCACTGTGTAAACTTGAAATACTACAGGAGCCGTATGCAGACTCTTTTAATTAAGACTAGAGATGCATGAAGCCGCATGGAACCACCGTGTAAACTTCAAATACTACATTGTGTATTACACATGCTTTCAATGTTAGGCTACACCAAGAATTTTTCTCATTATCAACAAGATTTCCCTCAGACAAAATAATCACAGACATGTTCCCAAGCCAAATCAAAACAGTAAGTGCATATAGTCATACATGCAGAAGCCATTTATTAAATATACGTACAGCAATAATGTGCAATACAAATCAAATAAACGCAAAATAGCGATTCGTTTGTGGCTTGATTCACTTTTTAATTTGATCGATGAAACGTCAACCATATTTGAAAAAAGAGGAAACGTTAAACAAATACACGAAAAGTTTCGATATAATCTTCACATTAATTTAATAACAGCTTTAGCTGATTAGTTTTAGCAGACAGCTTTAGCAGACATTAAATATAAAATAAAATTACAGCTTACAATCAGTGGCATACCGAGGATTTTTGAAAGGGGGGAGGGCATACAACCACAATCAAATATACTTAGCGGAAAAATTATTTCAAATGATAAAAAAAGGTTTTCACTTTAAATCTGTCTCGGTTTTGTTAATTTTTTTCCAAAAATTTATTGATCTTTAAAAAAGCAGCTCTTCACTTTGAGCCTGTCTCTGATTTCTTGTATTAGTATTCTCCAAGGGGGGCATGGCACAATGGCCCCTCCCCCTAAATACGCTACTGCTTACAATGTAACAAAAAGGTCAATTAAAACCATTTATACACTTGTTACAGCGTAACATTGTAGACCGACCGATTTGATAGCAAATTCTATAGTAAAGAATATTATTGGAAATCGTATTTATTATTATAAAATTTTAATTACAGTCATCTAACAAAAATATTATTAATAAGGACAGTGCCATAACTCTTTTGGTTTTTGGTAGTCTTTTAAAGATTGTTTTTTTCCGAAAATTTTTTCGGCCAACTCTCATCATTAGAAATCGTTGGCAAATAACGAACTATAGGAGAGGCACGGTTTATATAGGATTTCAAAAGATCAAAAGTAAGCGAGTTGCTGATTGGCTAAAGAAGTATAGCGCACAGTCAATCGTGTGCCTGCTTTCTTTCTGCTTACTTTTGATGTTTGGCAAATGGCGAAAGGCGAAGTCAATGGGCATAATGTTAGCATTTGGGGCGAAGAAAATCCCAATTCTACTATTGAGCATGAGAGGGACTCACCAAAAATAAATGTATATTGTGCCATCTCGAAAAACCATGTTCATGGCCCGTTTTTCTTTGAGGAAAATGTAACTGGCGATGTTTATCTTCAGATGCTTCAAAACTGGCTAAAAGATGAGCTTATTGGAAACGAACATGAAGGTTTCATTTATTAACAGGACAATGCTCCATCTTACTGGAAGCTCACTGTCCGGGCTTATCTCAATGACAATCTGCCAAGGAGATAGATCGGGCCTGCTGGTGGTGAAGACAATGTGATGTTAAAATGGCCTCCACGTTTACCTGACCTGGCTTCCTGCGATTTTTCTCTGGGGATATGTGAAGAGCTTGGTTTATGTCCACCCTCTTTCTGCAAATGTAAACGAGCTCAAACAAAGAGTCATTATTGCACTGAAGACAGTTACCCAAGATATGCTGCATCGTGTTTGGGAGGAGCTGGACTACCGATTTGACATGTGCCGGGTAACAGGCGGCGCGCACATTGAACATTTGTGAAACCTTTTATGGACATTAAATCTTGTTCTGGTCAACATTAAATCTGTTGAATTTCATTTGATTCAACTATGTAGTTTCTGTAATATTTACATGTCAAATGATGTCAAATTTTTTGAAACACCCTGTATTATAAAAAATTTCGCTCAAATTAACAAACTTCAAAACAACGATACTTTTTTTGCGTTAATTTTGAATACGAAGTAAAATTTGAAAAATATTTGCAGCTAAACATCCATCACAATAAAAAAGAATGAAAATGGCAAACAATCAAAAATATTTTTTATTACCATTTCCCCATCAAATGTAAAGAAGTTGGTCCAAAAGAAAAGTTTTTATTCAATTTTTTTGTTATGAATGTATTTAAAACGTGCAATTAGCCTAACTTTCTTTTTCATGGTTTTTTGTGTTCAAAAACTGGTTATCTTTGCATTTTAATCACTGTTATTTTTATTTTTTGAAATATTTTTATAAATAAAATCAACATCAGATTTGAAATTTTACTCTATGAATAACGCAGCTTAAGATTTCAAGAACTGGATTCCTTAAACGAACCTAAAATCTGTGTCTGCAATCGTTTGATCGTCGCTGTACCTAAATCGACTTTGTCTTTTTTTAAATGCATGGTTGTAAGTACTTTTTGCAGTAAGAATGACGTAGTTTTTGTTGTTTTTTTGCACTGCTTTCTTTGATTTATTTCTGTCAAGTAAAACAATTATAATATGCAACTGAGTGTATAAGAAATAGCTAGTATGACGGTCTTTGCAATCAAAAGATTTATTAAAAAAATGCGTATACAAGGTAGTAAAAATAAAATGCAATTAACTTTGAGAGAGTGAGAGAAAGAGAGAGTTTATTTACTTAAAGCACACAAAAAAGGTCTCAAATTGTGAAAAATATTAATAAAAAAAATATAATAAAGAAATACATAATGTGCCCGCTATGATTATCAGAAAAATATCGTTTATTGCAGGAAGCATCAAAAAATCTGGTGGTCATCAACTCAAGTTGTACTCAGAGTTGAGATGATAGCAAGAGAAGAAAATTCATTTAAATAATAGCTTTGCATAGCAGGAAATTCATTGAAATTATGCATAAAAAAAATCTTAAAAAATTATAAATAAAACAATACAAATACAAAGACGCAAAACGAAAAGCACAAGAATAACGGCAAAACATACAATTGCATAACTTGTAATTGTAATAATTGAAAAAGCAGCTAAAATTGTAATATTTGTAATTTATTTTCGATAAAATGACCCAAGATCATACACAAAGTCAAAAATAGAAATGACTTGTAAATTCCTAAATACCAAATAAAAAGCTATAAATTGTTGTACACGTCTTTGTTGGTTAAATTTAAAAAAATTATTTGATGATTAATAAAAACACCTTTAGCTATTAAAACCAAGTGTTTTAATTAAAACTCTTTTGTTAAATGAGAAGCCTTAAAAAAGGCTGTTTTGAAAAACTCGAACGTTTTTGTCAGGCTCTCTTCAGGAGGTTTCGCTAGAATGAACTGAAGAACTAAAAAAAATGTTTTTTACACATATACTAATAGTTTATGTTTGTAAACAAAATCTTTCTGTCAACACAAATTAGGTTTACGAAGAGTGATAAAAATCAATTCTAAGATTGATAAATGGAAATTGGATCGTTCTTTAGAAAGAATAAAAAATTGATTGTCCTTGTAGTGATGCACATTTTCGGTTGTGTAACAAATGATTTTCAATCGCCGAGTCACTATGAGATATAGAATTAGGTAGTTTTCCTTGGCGTTCTGGTTGTTTTCGTTCTTCACTGGTTTTGTTCCGAATAGATTTCGGCACATGCTGGCGGATTCTGTCCTGCAAACATTGAGACGTTCGACCCACGAGCCGCTATGGCAGTGGCACACTTATTCATATACGACATTACTTTGTTGAAAAGTGGGAATAAGTCTTCATGTATTGCATATAGAATTTGTCTAGTAGAAAAGACCACTCGTGGTTGGACCGCTACAAAACAATTAGCAACAAATGTTTTTATTTTTCTATCAAATTTCAGAATTTTTGCCAATCCAAGGTAATATTTAACGGACAGGACGTTGTTTCGGGCTTTCTTTAGCATTTCGTTTGAAACGTAAAAGTTTTTCAAAAATTCTGGAATCAATAAGAAATTCTGGACAACCATTTCCTTGAAGGATAGAGGGAATATTGTTTGGGTCATGTTTTAAGGTAGATTTAGAACAAATATTTAAGGCTCGATGTGTTAAAGTATCAATAAGATTTGTTTTACGTTGTTTTGCTCTAGACAAATTTCAATAAATATATTGACTTGTGAAAGTGGGCTTTCGATAGACTGAAGTGACAAAATCTAATAATAGATTTATTACTTTAGTCTATCAAAAGCCCACTTTCACAGGTCATTCATTGGAATTCGTTTGGACCCAAACAACGTAAAGCAAATCTTATTG
This sequence comes from Diplosoma virens, assembly GCA_963680785.1. Taxonomy (NCBI): domain Eukaryota; kingdom Metazoa; phylum Chordata; class Ascidiacea; order Aplousobranchia; family Didemnidae; genus Diplosoma; species Diplosoma virens. Next base: position 17,623,843 of record OY796883.1, read on the forward strand.
ATACTTTCTTAAATCGAGCCTTAAAAATTAAAATTCCGACATTCAGTTCATTCTAGTAAACCTCTTGAAGAGAACTAGACGAAAACGTTTGAGTTTTTCAATGTTGTATCTTTGCACGAATACACAGGTTTATTAAAAAAACAATAATTAAATTCACAAAAATCACTTAGCCAAAAAAACAACCGTATTGAAATAGAATGCTTTTAGTTCGTTTGCTGTAGTAGCTTGATAACTTTGAACTGACTGATGAACCAAAATAAAGGCGCATATTTAACTTGTAACAATTATGCTTGGAGATGCGCGTGTCCAATAATTGTTCGAGCAGAAGGCGCTGATTAAGATTAGAAGCGTTTAAGAAAACACTACGTCATCTATTGCACAATATCACAACATTTAAAATAGTCTTTTTTGCGGCTACTCATTTAACAAAAGAATTTTAAATGAAACATTTGGTTTTAATAATTATTTTGAAGTTTTTTTACTAACAGATTTGCAAATAGGCATTTAGCCAATGATTATCAGCAATAGCAAAAAATTCAAAAGAACTTATTTATTTCAAGATTTATTTTAACAATTTTTAATGCTAATTCTAAGGTCAGATTTATAAAAATTAATCATATTTTGCAATTGTCTTGCTTTAAGTATAGAAAATATTGTAAGCTACATACTTGCTTTTACCCTAAAAGTTGTGAAGGTCGTCTACTCTTATGCTTTTTTCTGTACCACAGTGCAATAAAATTGTAATCTTAAGTTATTTTATTTTTACTTCAAATTTTTAAATACACACAAAAAACACACCATTTTAATATAATTTTTCTAGAAAGTTCAAATTCAAAATTAAATGCACCACGTATGGGAGTTTTAAAAAGTTTCAAGGGACAAATTAGCAAGAAAACATCAGAAAAAGTTCAGATTTCGGTCCAAATTAAAAATTGCAGTTCCTGTACAACCCAAATCAAAACGTTTTTTGTGTCAACACTCTGTGATGCCGAAACAAAGCTAGCTGTTACTTGCCTTGTTCTTTTACTTTGTACTTATGCTTTAGCGAATGTTGTTAGACAGACAGACAGATTGACCAATTTATTTACGAGGATTGTAGAAACAAAACGCAAAAAAAACAGTTAATATACTTATTTGACAAAACAACAATGTACAACAATTTGTAACACTTTTATAAAATATGAAGAAATAGGGAAAAAAATATAAATAAATAAATAAAATAAATAATAATGAAAAAGTGACAATCTCGACGGAGACTGCGAAGGACCGGTTAAGGTCATCAAATCAAGCAGTCACCGAAAAAAAACAAATGGATTAGTAGTGCACAGCAATTAGTTGCAAAGATTGTACGTTAGTAGGTTGTCGTCAACAGTATAATTGTAATAAAAATGTTTTAAATTTAAACTAAAATTTGTTAAATGATTGATTTTGTAGTTCAATAGGGATAGAGTTCCAAAATTTTGTTTCTTGAAATTTTATTGATCTTTGGCAACGGGACGTAGAGAATTTAGGAAGATATAAAGTATTATTAGAGTGAGATCTGGTATGGCGGTTGCCAATTTGGCGGGTAGTAGTAAAGAAAAAAGAAAGATAATCAGGAAGTGCTTTTCGGGAGTGCTGGTGCATAATTTTAGCGATTTCATAAATATACAAGTCTGCTAATTTTAAGATTTTTAGTTTGTAATAATATGGCGAAACGGATGTTTTTGGTGAAATGTTGAAAATTATACGAATGGATTTATTTTGAAGACGTTGAAGTTTTTTAAAGTACGAGTAGGATGGAAACGTACTTTCCCAGATCGGTAGAGCATAAAATAGATGAGGATGTATCAAAGAGAAATAAAGAAGTCGAAGAGCAGATAACGGAAGAAAATGTCACAATTTGCTAAGGATACCAACTGCCTTAGCTAACTTGGTTTCAAGTTGGAGAATGTGAGGTTTAAAATTTAATTTGTCATCTAATAACACTCCGAGGTATTTGCATATTTGACTAGAATTTATTTTGGAATTTCCGTAAGGAAGATTTAGATTTCAACTAGGTTAAGTTTGGGAGATAGTGGTAGTGTAAACGACTTTTGTGAATTAATTTGAATTTTGTTTGCATTACACCAGTCTGTTAGGTGAGACACTTCGATTGCACAGATATTTTCCAGAGATGTAAGAAAAGACTGATTTATAAACAAGCAAGTATCATCAGCGAATAGACGGGGGTTGGTATGAAGAGCATTGGGGAGATCGTTGATATAAATTAAGAAGAGAAGTGGTCCAAGAATTGAGCCTTGAGGAACGCCAATATTAATAGATTTATATGAATAAGATGCATTGTTTATAGTTACGAATTGTTGTCTTCTATAGAGATAATTTTCGATTAGCGAATGAGCTGGGCCTCTTATGCCATAGTGATACAATTTGTCCAGTAAAATTTTGTAGCAGACTGTGTCAAAAGCTTTACGAAAATCCATAAACATTAAAGCGGTGTAATGTTTGTTGTTTATGGCATCATATGCGTTAGTTAATATGTCCATCAAGGCGTGGATTACACTGTGGTTTTCTCTAAAACCGTACTGATTTGGATATAAAATTTTTTTTACAAAAAAATTTGGTAAAGCAATTTTTTATCAATTTTTTCAGAATTTTTGATAAGTTAGGAGGGAAGGTTATTGGGCGATAATTGTCTATATTATCTTTGTTACCTAATTTAAAAATAGAAATTACTTAGGCAATTTTAAAGATATGGGGAAAAATACGTAGTTCAAAAGCTTTTCCAAAATAGACAGCTAATATGGGTGCTAAAACAAATGCTCCTATACGTAAAAAAAAATTATGATGTTATCTCATCCACAAGCTTTAGATGGGTTTGTTAAAAGTAACATGTAAAAAATTTTGTTAGCCGTTGGAGGTTCTAGGACAATAGAGTTTAAAACTGGGTTTTTGAGATAAGCAGAATAAGTGGTGTTGTTTTGATTTCCCATATTTTTAGCTAAACTATTCCAGATTTCCACAAACTTCTACTATATCAGATGGATGATCAATAAATTTATTATTGACGTTAATGTTTTTAACAAAAGAGTTAACGGAATTAATTATTTGCCACACTTTTTTCGGATTGGTGTTATGTTTAGCAATATATTCCGTGTAATACATTTTTTTTGACAATTTTTTTACTCTTGTTAATTTGTTAGCATATTTTTTAAAAAATTGTTTTTCAAAGACATTTCGCGTTAAAAAGTAAGTGCGATATAGCTTTTGTTTTTGTGTTTAATAAAAGTAATTATACCTCTTGTCAGTCAAGGCTTTTGACTGAAACGCCTCCATTTTCTAGAAGCAGTTTGCATTGGTGCATGTTTCTCGATAACTGCTTTTATATTTGCTATTAAGTTATTAAAGTGCGTATCAAAATTTGTTGATGTTATTGGCAGATTAGTGAATTCATAGACTATTGGTTCTAAAGTATGGTGTAGGTCGTGGCGAAATGCATCTTCTTCAACATTACTAATATTGCGGTATGTTATGTTGGTTTTTTTGATTGGAGCGTTATACGGTAAGGAGGAGATAGAGTAGAAGATAGGAAGGTGGTCAGAGATGTGAAACTTTAATATTCCAGGGGTAATTTCATCCCTAACTATGTTGGTGGGTGCTTTGTGTCTGCAATTGTTTTTCTGTTTTGTTTAGTTTTTCGTTTTTTTACTCTGATTTGAATTCAACGCATAGCGCCGCGTTACATAGATTGTAATTGGTCGATTAAAGGTTTGGTTCTCACTTGTATTGCACAAATTGCTAAGAAACATACTTGTATTCAGACAATTATTCAAAAACAGTTGTTTGAATTGACAATTATTTGAAAACAAAAACGAATACTTTACAAATTATAAGCATTTCGATTACAGTTAAGTATTCATTAAAAAAGCAAAATGAGCGTTAAAAATAACTATTTTCAAACAACTGTATATTGCGTTATTTTTCAAACAAATTTCAAATCCAACAATTGTCCAATTAAATAACTGTAATTCCAACAATAGCTTTTGAACAATTGTTCGTAAACCCTTGGTCCTGCGTCTAAAAAACGTTTTGGCGTGAAAGCCGTCCAGGACTGGTTTCAAGGTAAACTCTTTCTAGTTTCAAGGTAAACTCTTCCTTCTCTCCCTTCGGCCGTAATTGAAAGTGGCATCAATTATTATAAGAAGCTTTTTTTGTCTAAAACGGTTTCAGTCCTAACTGAAAAATTTGACAAATCAATGATTTATGGAGGGATTGACAACATAGGATACTTTGGCACTTTCTGTATTGTTCTTTCTCTTTTATAAGCTATTTGCTTCCCCACATAAAGTTGGATCAGATCTTGGTCTTGACTTAAGTTAGAAATTGAACTAAATTGTTTCTAGCTTCAGATTCAAAATGCAATTTCTTTTATTTTTTCAGGAAATTTTGTTTCAGTAGAAGCATCAACTTTGTTTTCCGTTAGGAATTTATTACTTTTTTTTTATTGCTAAAAAGTGTTGACGTAATTAATTTTTCTAAATAGTCGACGGCGCAGTAGATTAGATGGAAGCATCATTTTGATGGCGAAAGCCGTTTAATTTGAATTCATAATATCGTTATGCACTTGTGTCTATAAAAAAGATTTTTAACTTAGTTCGGTACTCTTAGCACGCAACTCCAATTTCAATTATAATAAAAACTAGTTAAATAAAAATTTTCAACCGAACAGCGTTATCTTGGCATCTCCGATAGTAGATCAAAGTAATTTCTGGGGGATTACTCGAATATAACGTTGTCCCAAATGTCAAAAAGATATATAAAAATCATGATAGCAAATTTTTCTCTAGTACATCACTGCTCTTTTTTGAGGAATTACTGCTTTCCAAATTATAGTGAGGCTATTGGGAGCCTCTTTTCATCCTCAAGAATTTGTAAGAGTATCGCTACAAAAACCAATCTTTCTGTGGCAAAGTCGTTAAAAAGGTACATATTAGAGGGAATGTGAACACACACCTGGTTCGAAAAAATGATGTCGCCCTGGTGTACTGAGCAACAGTTGAAGCAGCCTGCCATTAGAGAAATGTGTCAAGCAGCGGTCGGGTAACGAGAACCGCCTGAAATGGAACAAGATAAAGTATACTTTATGTCTACCAACTAATGCGTGATGTTGATTGCGGAGCTTGTACTAGTGGAAACAATAAGAATGAGCGCCTACACTTATCAGATCCTCACGGAGATTCAAGTGAAAGCCTAGAGCAAAGGAGGCGTGAAAATAGTGAGTCAAAGTACCGACGAGGAGTCCACAACTACGAGGTTAGAGTCTCGAATTAGCGGAAGGATTTCCAAAAGCAGGCCTCACTCCTAGGCTATGACGCCTATAACAGGCCATTTATTGTATTCAATAATGAGATATGCACATTGTGGGATAGTATCCTTTTCAAGATTTAAAGTTGGCGTTGATAAGACTTACGGTTGGTTCTGGCTAAAATAGTTAGTTCTGGCTAAGTACGACTGAATTTTCTCAAAAACGTTTCTTAACAAAAAGCAAGAAACGGCAGTTTCTAACTATAAAAAATATATTACTTACAAAATCAAAGAAACTTAATCAACTCTATTTAACATTCTATTTGAATAAGATATACTGGATTACATTTTATTGGAGTAAGTTATACTGGATTCATTCTAGTTGAATAAGATATACTGGATTACATTCTATTGGAATAAGTTATATTGAATAAACTAATTGATGTTAATGTTGATGTAAAAGAAATCTAAATGACTGAGGTGTTTGATGGATATTTTTCTGGATCAAATATTAGAAAGCAGTTATATTCAGCTTTACTTTTTATTCAAATTCAGCATTTTGAACTCCATTGATTTCTTATCAGTTTTATTTTTTTCTTGGTAAAAAAAAAAAAAAAAGTTTGTTTGAAAGTCTTGAAGTTTATTTAATTTAAACTTGAATTTAAACAAACAGAAGATGCCTGCTGCTTTTAATTCTTGGAAGTTGCTGTTGGTTTTGGTTCTTGAGTAGCTGTCATTCAAGATGAGTCTGTTGAAAATTTGTTGGAAATTGATGATGGTCTTCTCATATAATGAGGATGGAATTTTGAGAGTGTAAAATTTGCTTTCAAAGTGACACTTAACATTGCATCAATATTGATGCGAAAGTTTGTTTAATTTAACTTAAGCTTGTTTCAAAGTATAATGTCTCAAAGTATTGTTTAATTTAAGTTTACTTGCCATTTTAATTTGTATAAAAGTTTGTTTTCTTTTTTTTAAGTATTATTGTATAAACTTTCAGTATGCCTATCAAATACTCTTGTATTAGTTGTGCCAAACCTTGCAAACGTAACCAAAAATCTATTTCCTGTGACACCTGCCAGCTGTGGACACATTTCAAATGCACCAGCTTGACAAAAAGTGATTTCGAAACTCTCCAACAAGCAAATCAATCTTATCATTGCATGAAATGTATTTTCCCATTTCAAAACTTAAGTAACAATGAGTTAACAGAATTAAATCTTAATAACAAACTGATCTTTCCAAAACTTTCAGATTACAAATTACTTGATGCTGACAATTGTTACATATCCACACCAGACTTCCAAAATCTATATGCAAATAACACAGACTTCTGTATATTACATATTAACATAAGAAGCTTAAACAAAAACTTTGAAAAACTTGAGGAGCTATTGTCAGTGCTAGGTAAGATGCCAGAAATTATAGCTATATCGGAAACAAAGCTAAACTCAAATCTAAAAACTTTCTTGCCAGGATACACTTTTATACATAATAACTCTTCAACAAATGCTGGTGGAGTGGGAATGTTTATAAAGGACACTTTAAGTTATAAAATCACTGCCGAGTATCAATTAAATATAATGGGATGTGAGGAGATATGGGTAAAAATACAGTTAAACAATACAGAAAAAGTGTTTAGTGTTCTTTATAGACACCCTAATTCAAAACTTTCTGATTTTCAATCATCCTTTGAAAAAGCTATTGAAAATTTAAACAAACAGAAACTAATATACTATTTATGTGGGGATTTCAATATTGATTTGCTGCAAAGTGATACCAAAACTGTAATAAAAAATTATTCTGATATGCTATTTAGCCTAGGATGCCTGCCACTAATTAAATATCCTACTCGGATAGCTCACAGTAGTGCAACATTGATAGATCACTTTTATAGCAACAGCATAACTCAAAAAACTACCTCCCATATATTAACTGAAGATATATCAGACCATTTGCCAATAGTACTTTTATTATCTAACACCAATCACAAGACCATAGAGCAAAACATTATTGTAAGAGATACAAAAAACTTTAATACTGAAAACTTTTTAATTGAACTTAGTGAAAACTTGAATATATTTTATAATAATTGTACTGTTGATGAGCAATTTGAGAGATTTCTTGATATTTTTAACATCACATTAAGTAAGCATGCTCCTCTAAGAAGAAAATCTAGAAAAGAAAAAAAATTAAATAGTAAACCATGGATAACAAAAGGAATATTAATCTCAAGCAAAACGAAGAACAAATTATACATTGCTAATTTAAAAGGATCTGCAAATGATGTACAGTTATACAAAACTTACCGCAACAAGTTAACCCATGTGAAAGAACAAGCAAAAAAAAATATTATCAGGGACTTGTCTTAGCATCTAAACATAACATGAAGTTCTTATGGAAAACTATTAATGATATTGCCAAATACAAAAAAAAACAAATAGTCTCATCACAGAGCTAACTTGTGATACAGGAGAAAAAATAACTAGTTCGAAAGAAATGGCAAATATGCTAAACAATTATTTCTCTGAGATTGGACAAAAACTGGCTGCAAATATTGAACTAACCAATTCAGCTAATATTCATAGCAGCACATCATTCATTACTCAAAGGTGCACTTCTTTCTATCTTCATCCAATAACAGAATCTGACATATTAAAACATATAAGGCAATTGAACCCATCAAAGAGTACAGGCCCTGATGGAATACCCATAAAATATATAGCTATGAGTGCACTGATCATAGCACCAGTTTTAACAAGACTCTATAACAGTTGCATTAGCACTGGGACTTACCCCAGAATTCTTAAAATTGGACAAATTGTACCAATTCATAAAGGTGATGCCAAGGATCAGTGCTGCAACTACAGACCCATTTCTCTACTTAGCTCATTTAGTAAGATCTTTGAAAAATGCTTGTACAAAAGAATTTACTCTTATTTAAATAAAAACAAAATATTAACACCTGTTCAATTTGGCTCTAAACAAAACTCTTCTACATCAGATGCTGTAAGGCAATTATTTGATAATTTTACTGAAAATATTGACCAAAAAAAATATACTTGTGCTGTGTTTCTTGACCTTAAAAAAGCATTTGATACTGTAAATCACCAAATTTTGATTGCAAAATTGGAAAAATATGGCTTCCGTGGATTGCCACTACAGCTCCTTAAAAGCTATTTAAATAACATACTACAGTTTACAGTTGTGAACTACACTAAATCAAAACTCAATCATGTAACTTGTGGTGTACCACAGGGCTCTACTCTTGGACCATTACTATTTTTATTATACATCAATGACATGCCTTTAGTATCCAATTTTAATACGAAATTGTTTGCAGGTGACACAGTTCTCACACTGACAAACTCTTGTCCAAAACTGTTGAATAAAAATGTCAACTCTGAACTGGTCAAAATTGATGAATGGTTGAAACTAAACAAATTATCATTAAATACTAATAAAACAAAATTTATGGTATTAACCAAACAAAGATCAGCCTGGCATTTTGATATTAGAATAGGAAAGACAAATATAGAACAAGTAAATGAAATAAAATATTTGGGTGTAATTTTTAATGATAAGCTTTCTTGGAAGTCTCATATACAACATGTTTGCTCTAAGCTCTCCAATGGTTCCTGGGCACTGCTCAAACTGAGGAATTACGTTGACACTACAACACTAAAAACAGTATACTATGCTTTAATTTACTCTTATCTTCAATATTTTGTCTCAACATGGGGACTGGCTTCGACTACTGCCCTGGATCCACTGGTAAGAATACACAAACGCATAATAAGAATTATTACAAATAGTCCTTTTTTGTCACATACAAATCTTCTTTTTCAAAAATTGAATTTCTTAAAAATAAAAGATATTGTTAAACTTGAAATGGCAAAAACAATGTTTTGCTTTAATAAAAATTTAGCAAAAAATGTGTCCCAAACTATTATAAGTATAACCCAAAAACATCATTATAAAACAAGACTGGCAGCGCAACAAAATTACTTTCAACCTAGAAAAAGAACAGAATTAGCTAAAAAGACATTTTCTTACATTGGACCTAAAATATGGCAAGAAGTACCTTTCGAATTAAAGTCGCTTTCTTATAATCAATTTAAGAAGAAATTTAAACTATTTTTAACTTGTCAATATTAAATAAGATGCCACAACAGTATGATGAAGTCAGCTGGCACATGGAAATTTATTTAATAACAACTAATATTGCTATTTAATCTTCATTGTTTTTCTAAATGTACTGTGTTTTTGTAAGTGTACTGCTGTGTTTTTTTTTGTCCCACTATTTAGAGGGAGGCAGTTGACTAGAAGACCGTATGGTCATTTCGCTGCCTTCCTGTGCTTTCGAAAACTTTTTTTCACATATATTGGTGTATTTTTCGTTTTGAAGCACAAAACAAAAATAAATAGATACTTCAGATATTCAGATACTTACATGTATTGGCGCTGCATCACAGGATATAAGCCTAGCAGCAAATAAGAACTACGCCTACGGTTAAAAGAGGAGGGCGGAACTGGCTTTAGAATAACTTGCGTTGCATTTCATTGTGCGTAGTGAGTTCAACACTGAAAGTTTTCAACTGTATGTTTTCTCAATCATATACTGAACAGAGTCTGCTTTTGCATTCATATAATAAAACCATTTAAATTTAGTTTGTTTGAGCTACAGAAAAAAAGAGGGTTTGCCAGCAAAATTATTTACTACTAGCAAAGTTAAAGAGTCGAAGTTATAATATAACTAGACCATATCGTTCGCCAACAAGAACATCTTTGTAAACACAAGATAATTTCGGGAACGTTGCTTTAGGCCTGCTTCCTTCAAAAGCGGAACAGACTGAGCCTTACTCTAATTCTTGGTTGCGTAAAAACGTCGACATTTTGAACCGATGCTGTCTGCTGGTGAAACAAGTTCTGCAACGTTAGGTAGGAGCATTCGCAATGCAAGCTTATGATATACAAGGCTCAACTATAAACTTTTGCATGTAGCAAAAAAATTGCCTTTTTTTTAATGGTTTGAAAAATATCATGAAATGTAGATCCCATAATAGTTTCTGGGATATAAATTGTTACTACTACTAATACTACTACTAATCAATAAAATTTATTTTTTGATAATACTAACATTGTATTTAGCCATTATTTGCCGTTTGTTTCAATTTTAATTTATTACAAATCAGTAAAATTTTTTAAAATGCGTTCCTAAAAAAATTCTGGTCACCTCTCAGGCCATACCAGAGCCATAACAATACCAAATAAAATGTTTACTAATAAAGCTTTTTAATTGCTAACCAAAAACTTTTATATTGTATTTAATAGAACTGCACAATGCCCGATACATACCAACAACATTTTATTTAATTAAGTCGCACTGTACAATATACAAAATTGAAACTTTAATCAATTTTTGACCATTTAAAACTACAAAAAATATCATATTTAATAGAAATCAGTACAAATTGTTTAATACAGGAAGTTACGTTGACAACTAGAATCAAAAACAAATATGTTCAAAGTATTTATATCATTCCCATTTAACCACTCCCATGATTCAGAAATTTCTCACAAAGCTGCTAATTCGAGTCTTAATGTGAAGATATTTGACTATTGTGCAGATGAACCTTGGCACATTCAATTTAATCTTTCATTGTCATTTAAGAAATAACATCTAAACATAACTTAATTAAAGGAAAAACTAAATTCAAAAAAATATACAAAAAAGTGATAAAACAGCCAACAATATTTTACACAATTTTTTGAATAACTTTTCATTATTGAAAATAGACAATCGTTTTGATATTACACGATTGTTAATGAAAGTTTTGTTAACATCATAAAATATCACAACTCGATTTTTGTCCGTTTTGCATCAGGTTCTTTGAATGTAGACGCTTGGTCTTGATCTAATGTTTCAGGTTCTTGAAGATTTTCTACATCAAGTTCCGAGACAATCTGGCAAAACAAAACTAGGGTTTTGAATGTAGACATCATAATTGATTAGCAACTGAGATCTAAATAAAGAATATAAACTAAAGTGTTTGCAGATGATATTGTGATTGGCAATAAAATCAGGAAAGTGACAGAAAAAAATTGTAATAATAAATGTCAACCCTAGTGTGAAAATAAGTTAATTGCAGTTCTAAAAGATATTTTTACGACAATTAATTATCAGAGTGCATCTTAAAATGTTTAATGCGTCAATTGTCGCAGGATCGTTCTAAAAACTTTTAAAATAGGATCGTTTTAGTGTTTATAAAATGTTTATTTCTAACTCAAATGTTCACTCCTCTAAAAATTGATTCACTAAAAAAACTTGTGAAGTTGTATAGTGAAGTTTTGGGTTTTATGCACTTGAGTTACAGTAGACTGCGACATGCTGAGGCACGTTTGGGATAAATTCTTATATCGGCTTGTTATGGTCCGTCGTGCCGGTGGCGGCTACATTAAGCATTTGTAAAACATGAAATAAAACTGGAAGGTATGTACAACAAATGTGTTCCAGCTAAAGTTTTTTTATTGTTTTTTGTTTTTACATATCATGCGATGATTTTGGCACATTCTTTTTTAAACACCCTGTATAATCAATTGCTAATGGTAAAAAAGTTTATCAAAAATTACTTCATCTAATACATTTAACCCATTAATAACCGCTACTAGGAATACATCTAACTTCATAATTTTCTTCGTATGCACTTGTTCTTGATTAAATTAAGAAAAAAGTGTAAATAATTTTTGCAAAACATTTTTGGTTGCATAGCAACGCGATGCTTCTCTAGAAGAAAAATGGTCCCAAACGAGAGTGCAGCTGTCGAAGATTAGTATAACGTGTTCGTAAAGTATAATGTGTGCACAATTGCACAAAAAGTTATTTGAATGTAGCAGCAACATCATTAATGCTTATAAAACAACTTAAGAGCAATAAAACAAGAAAAAACTATATGGTGTGAACTACGAGAATGCTAATTTGTTGAAAAGGAGGAGCATGGTTTATTGAACTTTTAATATGACGATTATCTGCCCATGGTACATTGTGCAATAGAAATACAGTAAAAATTACATACTTTGGTTCAAATTTTTACTGCATTAAACCCAACAAAATGATGAACTGCTAGAGCCAGCAAAACAAAAACAAGGATCAATTTTATTTAACCATTCTGCTTTTGCCAATATAATTAATGCAAAAAGGCGTCAATTTGCTTGAAAATTTTATAAGTCAATAGAGGTCAACAATGCAAGCAAAGAAGTGATATTAGCGGATGCTTGATAACTATGAGAAAAAGCGCAATTGTTAACTGGTTCAATATACAAAAATTAAAGAAAAAATCGTTCGTAAATTAGACGAATGTACTTGAATTTTACTGCACAACAAATTAACTTTTTTACCACATTTTAATAAATTTTAACTTTTTCACAACGGTATAAACTGTAAAGTTTAAAAGTACAGTTAATTTTCTTTAATCAAAATATTAATTGTCTATGATATCATAGATCAAAACCCGTGGTGACTCCAGAACTTTGTCGCTACTCGGGCTGATGTGCGATAAACAAGTTGCTAATACACTACAACTACATAGTAGATTATTACTGTAGGAAAAAAATAGTGGCTAAAATTTTGTAATAAATTAAAATGTATCGTGGCTAAAACTATAAACTGTTAATTATTCACTCGGGCTGAGCCCGAGTAGCCCGAGTGTCGCAGTCGCTACTGACCAAAACCAAGGTCTGTAACATGCGCTCGGAATTTTTTAGCGCCACATTTAAAACGTAACCTCGGAAGTCTCCGTGTTTAGGAACAAATGTGTTAATTAAAGAATTAATATAAAAACTATGTTATTCTTGCGATGTTTACTATCGCGTTGCGATGCAATAAAGACAACTGACTACACTGCCACAAATGTCAGATTTACAACCACGTGTTAGTGCGCACGCACATTCAAACATTTGATGAAATACACATTAGATTTTATAAATTTATATATTTAAATATTTTACATTAAAATCTCACGATTCAAGATTTTGCTAAGCGACCTCATTTGGGGTCGCGACCCATAGTTTAAGAAGCCCTGGTATAAACCAAGAGTAGTGTTTAATTTTTTATGAGGATTGAATGAACTGTACCATTTAGTAATCACCACATCAGTTTGTAATATGCTGCGCGTTGTACCTCTTCTTCAACGTATATTTCTGTTAGTCTGTTTTGGCTCTATTTTTGTTAGTTAACATTTAGTTACGTTTTATTAATAATTTATCAGCTGTTATTTTGTTCAGTAGTTGAAGTCATTTTCATATTGTTTGTTAAATTATCATTGATCTTTTTTTTGTTTAAACATTAAGTGTATTTCAATTTTAGTTCAAAATTGGTATTTAACATTTTCGAATGTTTTCATTTCAGTAGAGCAATAAAATATTTTTGTGTACTGATTACTTCATGATTGTATTTTGGACCAATGTTTTTGTACAGGAACAAAAAATTAAACCTATAAATTAGTACGAAGGTCAGTCAAAAAATAATGAGCCCAAGTCTCTCCTGGCCATATTTGTTGCAATAAAATCAAAAGTCATACATCAAAAGAAAGCCCAGGGATAGGAGATCTCAGTTCTACTTTTCAATGTAATCTCCGCACTTTTCAATTCCAACTGTCCATCGATGAACAAGGGACACTATGCCAGCCTTGTAAAAGTCAGCAGGCTGCATTTTTAACCAGTTTCTTACAGCGTGCTTGACTTCTTGATCACTAGTGAAGTGCTGCCTCCTAACTCCTTCTTTCAATGGTCCAAAAAGATGATAGTCAGATGGTGCCAGGTCGGGTGAGTATGGGGGATGGGTTACCGTCGTCCATCCAAAAGAAGCAATCACTTCACGAGTTTTGAGACTGGTATGGGGCTTGGCGTTATCGTGTTGCAGCAAGACCTTAGACATGTCCAGGTGAGGTCGTACTCTTCTCAGTTTCGCTTTCAGTTTGCGTAAAGTGTCAATGTAAGCATCTGAGTTGATGGTAGTACCTTTAGGCATAAAATCTACCAATATCACTCCTTCAATGTCCCAAAACACAGTCGCCATAATTTTTCCAGCTGAACGTTGACTTTTGAATTTCTTGGTTCTTGGGGACGTGGGGTGACGCCATTCCATGGATGATCTTTTCGACAGAGGTTCATAGTGATGAACCCAGGTTTCATCTCCTGTCACTATACGGCTGAGAAAAGTTTTGTCACTTCTGTGACACTCAATAAGCTCCGAACAAGCTTCAAAACGGGCTTGCTTGTGAAAATCCAAAAGTTGCCTCCGAACCCATCTGGCGCAAACCTTTGCAAAGCCTAGCTCATTAACAATATTCACAGCACTTCCATGGCTAACTCCAACACGTTCAGCAATATCATCAATAGTGATTCTGCAATCATCTCTAATCAATTTCTCAACCTTATCATTGTTTCCAGGATTGACTGCAGAAGATGGTCTTCCACTTCTTGGTCTGTCCTGGAGGCTACTCAAACTTGGATCATCTTCTTCGTGTTTAATCCTGGATACCCACTTTTTCACAGTGCTGTAGGCTAATGAAGCATCTCCATAAACATTTACCAATCTTTTGAAAATTTGTTTTGGTGGCTCCTCTTTTGAAACAAGAAATTCAATCACAGCTCTCTGCTTCTGACGGACATCCAGTGATTATGTTATTTCCAAAACACAATACCAAAAGTGGACACGTTGAAACAATTTTTTTTTACAATTTATCTTTAAAGCAGTAAATTTACTAAACACCCTTAAAATTTCTAGAAAAAATATGAAGGTTAAAGCGGTTAAAGTTAACAGGGCTCATTACTTTTTGACTGACCCTCGTATTTGAAAATAAAAATAAAGAAAATGATAAACCACTGCAGTTTTAAGGCATTATTGTTACAAAAAAGTTTGTGAAACATTTTTACATTTTTGTTTTGAGTCCGTATTTTTATAAAAATTGAGGTCATTCCGATTTTTCAAAAAAAAGTTGTTTTATGAACGTATGAAGTGGAAATTAATGAGATGAAAAAACTTTTTTTTACTAGTAGATGTCTAAACTAAGCTTCTATCGAAAAATTAATTCAGTACAACTGTAAACAACCGACTAATCTTTGAAGTCGTCGGAGAAAATGCTTTCCTATAAAAAATAGTCCATAATTAGTTAATTGCTATAATATCAATTAAATCTTGATTACAAGTTTGTCTTTCAATGCAACACAAAACTCTTCAAGCGCAGATTTTGGAATTTTGCAGTTGGAAAGTTTCAAGTTCCCATCATTACTGATGGATTTCGTAACAATTTGGACAAAATCCTGATGAATTTTACTGCCTGTGATGGATAGTTCTTTCACCTGTAAAACAAGCCGTTTCTGAATAAACCGGTCAATTCTAACCACAAAAACTAAAATTATAGAAACAATATAACACAATCATGGTTAAATTTTAATACATACAGGATAATCTTTTGAATGAAAAAAAATTTAAAGTTTTTTGATTAAAACGAATTTTCTACAATTGAAAAACAAAAAAGTTAAAATTACTTGAAATCGAATCGAAGTTTTAAGTTTTGAATACTATCTTAGTTTTCGATATGCTAATCTTCAGTATACCCTTGCAGCTTAGTGGTGCTTTACGCAGTTACGCTGGTAATGCATTGTTTTTATTGAACTACTTACCCAGTGTTCAGGTCCACAACTGCCTGTTTGAGGTGTAAAAACCATAAACATAAAATTGTGCCAGCTATTTAAGTTTTCAGCTTTTTCAGCTGGAGTCAACAACAAACTATAGTGTCCTGAAGAGAATTATTAATAGTTATGAAAAATGATTTAGTACTTAAGCTAAAAAAATGTTTTTCATTAATCTTTCAACTTAATTTTGGTATATTTATGATTTAGTTTAATTCTTGGCAGCATTGTTATACATATAATTGTCACAGACTTTGTTTTGGAATCCTAAAAGACCAGTTGAACAAGGTAACTCGAATCCCTGCGCTGAAATAAAGCCGTGTCTAATTTTATTTTATTCCAGCTCAAGAAGTTGTTTGCCTTGAGCGTAAAGCTTTTATACAGTTGTCTTGAACGAAGTTCGGATTGATTCGTTAAAGACTCTTCTCCATAGACAAAAAGAGACAAAAACAGACCTAGCATTGCGCAACTGCCAAGCGATAAATTTATTGTAATTATTATTAATAGTTATGAAAAGTGATTTAATATCTAAGCTTAAAAATTGTTCAAAATTAAGCTTTTAACTTAATTTTGGTATATTTATAACTCAGTTTAATTCTTGTCAGCATTGTTATATATATACAACATACATTTTTAACTGACACTAATTTATAAACTATCCCTTACCTTGACTTGCAAAAGCTAATTGCAAAATTTTTTACTTTTTCTTGTGAATAAAATTGAAACTACTGAAACAATTGCCATTGTGAAGAACAATAGCCCTTTCAAATTTTAGTTTGAAAATGTAGACTGTTTAGCTGTATCTTTGAACTATTATCGGGGACTTGTTTTGAGTTAATTTAAGCCAGCAATTCCTAACAAAAGACACGCCTCATTTAAAAAGAGTTTAAAAAAATTGGGGGAGGGGTTCAGTTTTAATTACACATTTTTAACGATTATTTTTCTTGTTATTTTTCTCCAAATAAGTATGCATGAGAATTAAAGTCTCATTTTTCCAATTAAAGAAATACTTTTCAGTGCTCTTTCCATGATTTTCATTTTTTTTATGCTGCAACGCTGTTTATCACTTCACTGAAAGAAATTTATTAGAAAACACCAAATTTTTTTTACATCGTTGGGAGGCCATAAGTCAACGTATAATCAAACGTTTTTTCGGCAACCTCCTAAAGATATCTATAGAAACTGAAACGCCTAAGAAAACTGAAAATTTTTGCAACTTTTTTTATAAAGGGAACATATTTTCATCGGCAACGTAGTCGAGTGATTGAAGCGCCGTGCTGGTGATTGACATGGTCTCCGTTCAAAACCTACTCGCACCATTTTGTTGTGTTCTTGGAAAAGAAACTTTAGGTATTTTCTCCTGCTTGTTGATCTTGGAAAGCAATAAAATGAAAACTAACATTGTTTTAAAGAATTATTGCCTCACCAACCACAAGCTTCATGGCAGGTCACTGGAAAAGTGTTGGCTTAATATTTGACTTGGAAATCCTTTAATATTTGTATATTATACTTTTATATATTCACCAAATGCATTAGAAAATGCTTTCAGACCTGGTAAAATTTTCTTTTATGGGTTTTTTTTAATCACCTTAACTATTTGAGCTAAATTTCCATCCTAGACTAGCTGTGCCACAATCGCATTACGCAAATTATTCATACACAACTTAACAATCTTTAATTTGTTTAACTGTTTCCTTTATGATATTCTACGTATATACGTATATCCTTCCTTCTTTTCAATTTTTCTCTTCTCAGTATAGTTTACCTAATCAAAGTGTTGTGACCATTCATTCTACAATACTGTATTTACACACTTTTAGTTAACTTCTACATTTTTAAAGTCTGACATTGAACTGCTTCAACCCCTTCGTGATTTTTTTTTACTATTTACAATTTTTTGGAGATTATTAAATAACAAGAATCGAGATTCACAATACAAAGTAAAAAAAAAGAAAGTGATCTTAAAAATAAAATTCATGACAATTTGTGTATAGTTTTAATTACTTATTTGGTTAAAAATCCTTGTATATTTTCTCTTCTGACTTAAAAAAAAACAGTTGGGGCCATTATGCTCGTACATCAAGTAACTTCAAGCAATTACCACGACTTGCTTACGGATAAGCTGAGTTATTGCTGTCTGATTGAAATATTATATTTTGCTTTTATAATTGTTTGTTGTTTTGAAAATACTGTATAACCGAAATTCAGAACTGCTCGTTGAAACCGTTAACCAGAAGCTAAATCGAAAAAGTGTTTTATCGTAGACACAACAGAATGGCGCGAGTTGGTTTCGATCGCCAATGTGTCGATTACGTTCACTCTCTATCACACGCATCTAATCCCTCGATCACATTGCATGGCAACAATATTCTGATTACTTGTTAAATTACTCAAAATTAATGATTTTAAACGAAATAAAAACCGTTTAGTTTAACGACATTTATTTCATGCTTTAAACTGTTTAGAAATCATAACACATTATGTCAAAACTGAAACAGACTTTTGAAAATGTTTATCAATAATATTTGAGTTTTACTTCGAAACAAATAAGGCCTTGTAATAACCAAACAATGTAGATTTATTGAAAAAGTCTTCATATTTTAATAGAGTTTCCAAATAGTTATCATTTATCAATAGTATTTTAAACATATCTCAAATCGCTATTACTTGTTTGTCTCCGAGTTGAGCACTAAATGCTTCAAAATAAAATTGGGTGTTTGTGCAGGAGGAAAGTCCTAGTGTCCCGTCATTGCTTATGCTTTTTCCAATAAACTGACAACAACCACGATCGAGATAAATGTACGAAAGCTTAATTTCTTTGATCTGCAATACAATTAATGGTTTTTGATTAAAACCAACTCGTTGTACTAAAGCTGAATAACAAAATAACTCAGCTTTTGTTTGAAATAAAATGGAAATATTCGACTTTCGAAGTTTATTCAAACACTTAGTCAAAATACGTGATTTGGAAACGTTTCTATGTCAATTATTATTTTGAAAGGACGTAAGTTGAAAACTACAAACAAAATACTTAATTGATGAGTCACATTCATTATAGTTTGTTGCATCCTTCAATATAGGAACACTATTATATTTGTGAGAATAAGCGACATAACTCAATCAGTGGTCGAACAAATGTTTAAATATTCACATATTACTTTGTGTGTTTAACTTGATATCAAAGTATTTCTTGTAGAATATTTGAAACAGAAACTATATGACGAGTTTTGGTATTGTTTCAATCAATGTTTAAATTTTAATTTTTATCTATTTTTCGTTCTCCTGTTTTGTAAAACAGCGTTGGATCAAGACTTAAAAGTGCAACTGTCACGCAGATACTCCGACTTCTTTTCTGAAATGCCCTAGTTAATGCTGTCTGATTGAAATATTATATTTTGCTTTTATAATTGTTTGTTGTTTTGAAAATACTGTATAACCGAAATTCAGAACTGCTCGTTGAAACCGTTAACCAGAAGCTAAATCGAAAAAGTGTTTTATCGTAGACACAACAGAATGGCGCGAGTTGGTTTCGATCGCCAATGTGTCGATTACGTTCACTCTCTATCACACGCATCTAATCCCTCGATCACATTGCATGGCAACAATATTCTGATTACTTGTTAAATTACTCAAAATTAATGATTTTAAACGAAATAAAAACCGTTTAGTTTTACGACATTTATTTCATGCTTTAAACTGTTTAGAAATCATAACACATTATGTCAAAACTGAAACAGACTTTTGAAAATGTTTATCAATAATATTTGAGTTTTACTTCGAAACAAATAAGGCCTTGTAATAACCAAACAATGTAGATTTATTGAAAAAGTCTTCATATTTTAATAGAGTTTCCAAATAGTTATCATTTATCAATAGTATTTTAAACATATCTCAAATCGTTATTACTTGTTTGTCTCCGAGTTGAGCACTAAATGCTTCAAAATCAAATTGAGTGTTTGTGCAGGAGGAAAGTCCTAGTGTCCCGTCATTGCTTATGCTTTTTCCAATAAACTGACAACAACCACGATCGAGATCAATGTACGAAAGCTTAATTTCTTTGATCTGCAATACAATTAATGGTTTTTGATTAAAACCAACTCGTTGTACTAAAGCTGAATAACAAAATAACTCAGCTTTTGTTTGAAATAAAATGGAAATATTCGACTTTCGAAGTTTATTCAAACACTTAGTCAAAATACGTGATTTGGAAACGTTTCTATGTCAATTATTATTTTGAAAGGACGTAAGTTGAAAACTACAAACAAAATACTTAATTGATGAGTCACATTCATTATAGTTTGTTGCATCCTTCAATATAGGAACACTATTATATTTGTGAGAATAAGCGACATAACTCAATCAGTGGTCGAACAAATGTTTAAATATTCACATATTACTTTGTGTGTTTAACTTGATATCAAAGTATTTCTTGTAGAATATTTGAAACAGAAACTATATGACGAGTTTTGGTATTGTTTCAATCAATGTTTAAATTTTAATTTTTATCTATTTTTCGTTCTCCTGTTTTGTAAAACAGCGTTGGATCAAGACTTAAAAGTGCAACTGTCACGCAGATACTCCGACTTCTTTTCTGAAATGCCCTAGTTAATGCTGTCTGATTGAAATATTATATTTTGCTTTTATAATTGTTTGTTGTTTTGAAAATACTGTATAACCGAAATTCAGAACTGCTCGTTGAAACCGTTAACCAGAAGCTAAATCGGAAAAGTGTTTTATCGTAGACACAACAGAATGGCGCGAGTTGGTTTCGATCGCCAATGTGTCGATTACGTTCACTCTCTATCACACGCATCTAATCCCTCGATCACATTGCATGGCAACAATATTCTGATTACTTGTTAAATTACTCAAAATTAATGATTTTAAACGAAATAAAAACCGTTTAGTTTTACGACATTTATTTCATGCTTTAAACTGTTTAGAAATCATAACACATTATGTCAAAACTGAAACAGACTTTTGAAAATGTTTATCAATAATATTTGAGTTTTACTTCGAAACAAATAAGGCCTTGTAATAACCAAACAATGTAGATTTATTGAAAAAGTCTTCATATTTTAATAGAGTTTCCAAATAGTTATCATTTATCAATAGTATTTTAAACATATCTCAAATCGCTATTACTTGTTTTTCTCCGAGTTGAGCACTAAATGCTTCAAAATCAAATTGAGTGTTTGTGCAGGAGGAAAGTCCTAGTGTCCCGTCATTGCTTATGCTTTTTCCAATAAACTGACAACAACCACGATCGAGATCAATGTACGAAAGCTTAATTTCTTTGATCTGCAATACAATTAATGGTTTTTGATTAAAACCAACTCGTTGTACTAAAGCTGAATAACAAAATAACTCAGCTTTTGTTTGAAATAAAATGGAAATATTCGACTTTCGAAGTTTATTCAAACACTTAGTGAAAATACGTGATTTGGAAACGTTTCTATGTCGATTATTATTTTGAAAGGACGTAAGTTGAAAACTACAAACAAAATACTTAATTGATGAGTCACATTCATTATAGTTTGTTGCATCCTTCAATATAGGAACACTATTATATTTGTGAGAATAAGCGACATAACTCAATCAGTGGTCGAACAAATGTTTAAATATTCACATATTACTTTGTGTGTTTAACTTGATTTCAAAGCGTTTCTTGTAATATATTTGAAACAGAAACTATATGACGAGTTTTGGTATTGTTTCAATCATTGTTTAAATTTTAATTTTTATCTATTTTTCGTTCTCTTGTTTTAGAACACAACGTTGGATCAAGACTTAAAAGTGCAACTGTCACGCAGATACTCCGACTTCTTTTCTGAAATGCCCTAGTTAATGCTGTCTGATTGAAATATTATATTTTGCTTTTATAATTGTTTGTTGTTTTGAAAATACTGTATAACCGAAATTCAGAACTGCTCGTTGAAACCGTTAACCAGAAGCTAAATCGGAAAAGTGTTTTATCGTAGACACAACAGAATGGCGCGAGTTGGTTTCGATCGCCAATGTGTCGATTACGTTCACTCTCTATCACACGCATCTAATCCCTCGATCACATTGCATGGCAACAATATTCTGATTACTTGTTAAATTACTCAAAATTAATGATTTTAAACGAAATAAAAACCGTTTAGTTTAACGACATTTATTTCATGCTTTAAACTGTTTAGAAATCATAACACATTATGTCAAAACTGAAACAGACTTTTGAAAATGTTTATCAATAATATTTGAGTTTTACTTCGAAACAAATAAGGCCTTGTAATAACCAAACAATGTAGATTTATTGAAAAAGTCTTCATATTTTAATAGAGTTTCCAAATAGTTATCATTTATCAATAGTATTTTAAACATATCTCAAATCGTTATTACTTGTTTGTCTCCGAGTTGAGCACTAAATGCTTCAAAATCAAATTGAGTGTTTGTGCAGGAGGAAAGTCCTAGTGTCCCGTCATTGCTTATGCTTTTTCCAATAAACTGACAACAACCACGATCGAGATCAATGTACGAAAGCTTAATTTCTTTGATCTGCAATACAATTAATGGTTTTTGATTAAAACCAACTCGTTGTACTAAAGCTGAATAACAAAATAACTCAGCTTTTGTTTAAAATAAAATGGAAATATTCGACTTTCGAAGTTTATTCAAACACTTAGTGAAAATACGTGATTTGGAAACGTTTCTATGTCGATTATTATTTTGAAAGGACGTAAGTTGAAAACTACAAACAAAATACTTAATTGATGAGTCACATTCATTATAGTTTGTTGCATCCTTCAATATAGGAACACTATTATATTTGTGAGAATAAGCGACATAACTCAATCAGTGGTCGAACAAATGTTTAAATATTCACATATTACTTTGTGTGTTTAACTTGATTTCAAAGCGTTTCTCGTAATATATTTGAAACAGAAACTATATGACGAGTTTTGGTATTGTTTCAATCATTGTTTAAATTTTAATTTTTATCTATTTTTCGTCCTCCTGTTTTAGAACACAACGTTGAATCAAGACTTAAAAGTGCAACTGTCACGCAGATACTCCGACTTCTTTTCTGAAATGCCCTAGTTAATGCTGTCTGATTGAAATATTATATTTTGCTTTTATAATTGTTTGTTGTTTTGAAAATACTGTATGACCGAAATTCAGAGCTGCTCGTTGAAACCGTTAACCAGAAGCTAAATCGGAAAAGTGTTTTATCGTAGACACAACAGAATGGCGCGAGTTGGTTTCGATCGCCAATGTGTCGATTACGTTCACTCTCTATCACACGCATCTAATCCCTCGATCACATTGCATGGCAACAATATTCTGATTACTTGTTAAATTACTCAAAATTAATGATTTTAAACGAAATAAAAACCGTTTAGTTTTACGACATTTATTTCATGCTTTAAACTGTTTAGAAATCATAACACATTA
Organism: Diplosoma virens; assembly: GCA_963680785.1. Classification (NCBI taxonomy): domain Eukaryota; kingdom Metazoa; phylum Chordata; class Ascidiacea; order Aplousobranchia; family Didemnidae; genus Diplosoma; species Diplosoma virens. Next base: position 17,647,258 of record OY796883.1, read on the forward strand.
TGTCAAAACTGAAACAGACTTTTGAAAATGTTTATCAATAATATTTGAGTTTTACTTCGAAACAAATAAGGCCTTGTAATAACCAAACAATGTAGATTTATTGAAAAAGTCTTCATATTTTAATAGAGTTTCCAAATAGTTATCATTTATCAATAGTATTTTAAACATATCTCAAATCGTTATTACTTGTTTGTCTCCGAGTTGAGCACTAAATGCTTCAAAATAAAATTGGGTGTTTGTGCAGGAGGAAAGTCCTAGTGTCCCGTCATTGCTTATGCTTTTTCCAATAAACTGACAACAACCACGATCGAGATCAATGTACGAAAGCTTAATTTCTTTGATCTGCAATACAATTAATAGTTTTTGATTAAAACCAACTCGTTGTACTAAAGCTGAATAACAAAATAACTCAGCTTTTGTTTGAAATAAAATGGAAATATTCGACTTTCGAAGTTTATTCAAACACTTAGTGAAAATACGTGATTTGGAAACGTTTCTATGTCGATTATTATTTTGAAAGGACGTAAGTTGAAAACTACAAACAAAATACTTAATTGATAAGTCACATTCATTATAGTTTGTTGCATCCTTCAATATAGGAACACTATTATATTTGTGAGAATAAGCGACATAACTCAATCAGTGGTCGAACAAATGTTTAAATATACACATATTACTTTGTGTGTTTAACTTGATATCAAAGTGTTTCTTGTAGAATATTTGAAACAGAAACTATATGACGAGTTTTGGTATTGTTTCAATCATTGTTTAAATTTTAATTTTTATCTATTTTTCGTCCTCCTGTTTTGGAACACAACGTTGGATCAAGACTTAAAAGTGCAACTGTCACGCAGATACTCCGACTTCTTTTCTGAAATGCCCTAGTTAATGCTGTCTGATTGAAATATTATATTTTGCTTTTATAATTGTTTGTTGTTTTGAAAATACTGTATGACCGAAATTCAGAACTGCTCGTTGAAACCGTTAACCAGAAGCTAAATCGGAAAAGTGTTTTATCGTAGACACAACAGAATGGCGCGAGTTGGTTTCGATCGCCAATGTGTCGATTACGTTCACTCTCTATCACACGCATCTAATCCCTCGATCACATTGCATGGCAACAATATTCTGATTACTTGTTAAATTACTCAAAATTAATGATTTTAAACGAAATAAAAACCGTTTAGTTTAACGACATTTATTTCATGCTTTAAACTGTTTAGAAATCATAACACATTATGTCAAAACTGAAACAGACTTTTGAAAATGTTTATCAATAATATTTGAGTTTTACTTCGAAACAAATAAGGCCTTGTAATAACCAAACAATGTAGATTTATTGAAAAAGTCTTCATATTTTAATAGAGTTTCCAAATAGTTATCATTTATCAATAGTATTTTAAACATATCTCAAATCGTTATTACTTGTTTGTCTCCGAGTTGAGCACTAAATGCTTCAAAATCAAATTGATTGTTTGTGCAGGAGGAAAGTCCTAGTGTCCCGTCATTGCTTATGCTTTTTCCAATAAACTGACACCAACCACGATCGAGATAAATGTACGAAAGCTTAATTTCTTTGATCTGCAATACAATTAATGGTTTTTGATTAAAACCAACTCGTTGTACTAAAGCTGAATAACAAAATAACTCAGCTTTTGTTTGAAATAAAATGGAAATATTCGACTTTCGAAGTTTATTCAAACACTTAGTGAAAATACGTGATTTGGAAACGTTTCTATGTCGATTATTATTTTGAAAGGACGTAAGTTGAAAACTACAAACAAAATACTTAATTGATGAGTCACATTCATTATAGTTTGTTGCATCCTTCAATATAAGAACACTATTATATTTGTGAGAATAAGCGACATAACTCAATCAGTGGTCGAACAAATGTTTAAATATACACATATTACTTTGTGTGTTTAACTTGAAATCAAAGCGTTTCTCGTAATATATTTGAAACAGAAACTATATGACGAGTTTTGGTATTGTTTCAATCATTGTTTAAATTTTAATTTTTATCTATTTTTCGTTCTCTTGTTTTAGAACACAACGTTGGATCAAGACTTAAAAGTGCAACTGTCACGCAGATACTCCGACTTCTTTTCTAAAATGCCCTAGTTAATGCTGTCTGATTGAAATATTATATTTTGCTTTTATAATTGTTTGTTGTTTTGAAAATACTGTATAACCGAAATTCAGAACTGCTCGTTGAAACCGTTAACCAGAAGCTAAATCGGAAAAGTGTTTTATCGTAGACACAACAGAATGGCGCGAGTTGGTTTCGATCGCCAATGTGTCGATTACGTTCACTCTCTATCACACGCATCTAATCCCTCGATCACATTGCATGGCAACAATATTCTGATTACTTGTTAAATTACTCAAAATTAATGATTTTAAACGAAATAAAAACCGTTTAGTTTAACGACATTTATTTCATGCTTTAAACTGTTTAGAAATCATAACACATTATGTCAAAACTGAAACAGACTTTTGAAAATGTTTATCAATAATATTTGAGTTTTACTTCGAAACAAATAAGGCCTTGTAATAACCAAACAATGTAGATTTATTGAAAAAGTCTTCATATTTTAATAGAGTTTCCAAATAGTTATCATTTATCAATAGTATTTTAAACATATCTCAAATCGTTATTACTTGTTTGTCTCCGAGTTGAGCACTAAATGCTTCAAAATCAAATTGGGTGTTTGTGCAGGGGGAAAGTTCTAGTGTCCCGTCATTGCTTATGCTTTTTCCAATAAACTGACACCAACCACGATCGAGATAAATACCATAAAGTTTAATTTCTTTGATCTGCAATACAATTAATGGTTTTTGATTAAAACCAACTCGTTGTACTAAAGCTGAATAACAAAATAACTCAGCTTTTGTTTAAAATAAAATGGAAATATTCGACTTTCGAAGTTTATTCAAACACTTAGTGAAAATACGTGATTTGGAAACGTTTCTATGTCGATTATTATTTTGAAAGGACGTAAGTTGAAAACTACAAACAAAATACTTAATTGATGAGTCACATTCATTATAGTTTGTTGCATCCTTCAATATAAGAACACTATTATATTTGTGAGAATAAGCGACATAACTCAATCAGTGGTCGAACAAATGTTTAAATATACACATATTACTTTGTGTGTTTAACTTGATATCAAAGCGTTTCTCGTAATATATTTGAAACAGAAACTATATGACGAGTTTTGGTATTGTTTCAATCAATGTTTAAATTTTAATTTTTATCTATTTTTCGTTCTCCTGTTTTAGAACACAACGTTGGATCAAGACTTAAAAGTGCAACTGTCACGCAGATACTCCGACTTCTTTTCTGAAATGCCCTAGTTAATGCTGTCTGATTGAAATATTATATTTTGCTTTTATAATTGTTTGTTGTTTTGAAAATACTGTATAACCGAAATTCAGAGCTGCTCGTTGAAACCGTTAACCAGAAGCTAAATCGGAAAAGTGTTTTATCGTAGACACAACAGAATGGCGCGAGTTGGTTTCGATCGCCAATGTGTCGATTACGTTCACTCTCTATCACACGCATCTAATCCCTCGATCACATTGCATGGCAACAATATTCTGATTACTTGTTAAATTACTCAAAATTAATGATTTTAAACGAAATAAAAACCGTTTAGTTTTACGACATTTATTTCATGCTTTAAACTGTTTAGAAATCATAACACATTATGTCAAAACTGAAACAGACTTTTGAAAATGTTTATCAATAATATTTGAGTTTTACTTCAAAACAAATAAGGCCTTGTAATAACCAAACAATGTAGATTTATTGAAAAAGTCTTCATATTTTAATAGAGTTTCCAAATAGTTATCATTTATCAATAGTATTTTAAACATATCTCAAATCGTTATTACTTGTTTGTCTCCGAGTTGAGCACTAAATGCTTCAAAATCAAATTGATTGTTTGTGCAGGAGGAAAGTCCTAGTGTCCCGTCATTGCTTATGCTTTTTCCAATAAACTGACACCAACCACGATCGAGATAAATGTACGAAAGCTTAATTTCTTTGATCTGCAATACAATTAATGGTTTTTGATTAAAACCAACTCGTTGTACTAAAGCTGAATAACAAAATAACTCAGCTTTTGTTTGAAATAAAATGGAAATATTCGACTTTCGAAGTTTATTCAAACACTTAGTGAAAATACGTGATTTGGAAACGTTTCTATGTCGATTATTATTTTGAAAGGACGTAAGTTGAAAACTACAAACAAAATACTTAATTGATGAGTCACATTCATTATAGTTTGTTGCATCCTTCAATATAAGAACACTATTATATTTGTGAGAATAAGCGACATAACTCAATCAGTGGTCGAACAAATGTTTAAATATACACATATTACTTTGTGTGTTTAACTTGAAATCAAAGCGTTTCTCGTAATATATTTGAAACAGAAACTATATGACGAGTTTTGGTATTGTTTCAATCAATGTTTAAATTTTAATTTTTATCTATTTTTCGTTCTCTTGTTTTAGAACACAACGTTGGATCAAGACTTAAAAGTGCAACTGTCACGCAGATACTCCGACTTCTTTTCTGAAATGCCCTAGTTAATGCTGTCTGATTGAAATATTATATTTTGCTTTTATAATTGTTTGTTGTTTTGAAAATACTGTATAACCGAAATTCAGAGCTGCTCGTTGAAACCGTTAACCAGAAGCTAAATCGGAAAAGTGTTTTATCGTAGACATAACAGAATGGCGCGAGTTGGTTTCGATCGCCAATGTGTCGATTACGTTCACTCTCTATCACACGCATCTAATCCCTCGATCACATTGCATGGCAACAATATTCTGATTACTTGTTAAATTACTCAAAATTAATGATTTTAAACGAAATAAAAACCGTTTAGTTTAACGACATTTATTTCATGCTTTAAACTGTTTAGAAATCATAACACATTATGTCAAAACTGAAACAGACTTTTGAAAATGTTTATCAATAATATTTGAGTTTTACTTCGAAACAAATAAGGCCTTGTAATAACCAAACAATGTAGATTTATTGAAAAAGTCTTCATATTTTAATAGAGTTTCCAAATAGTTATCATTTATCAATAGTATTTTAAACATATCTCAAATCGTTATTACTTGTTTGTCTCCGAGTTGAGCACTAAATGCTTCAAAATCAAATTGAGTGGTTTTGCAGGAGGAAAGTCCTAGTGTCCCGTCATTGCTTATGCTTTTTCCAATAAACTGACACCAACCACGATCGAGATAAATGTACGAAAGCTTAATTTCTTTGATCTGCAATACAATTAATGGTTTTTGATTAAAACCAACTCGTTGTACTAAAACTGAATAACAAAATAACTCAGCTTTTGTTTGAAATAAAATGGAAATATTCGACTTTCGAAGTTTATTCAAACACTTAGTGAAAATACGTGATTTGGAAACGTTTCTATGTCGATTATTATTTTGAAAGGACGTAAGTTGAAAACTACAAACAAAATACTTAATTGATAAGTCACATTCATTATAGTTTGTTGCATCCTTCAATATAGGAACACTATTATATTTGTGAGAATAAGCGACATAACTCAATCAGTGGTCGAACAAATGTTTAAATATCCACATATTACTTTGTGTGTTTAACTTGATATCAAAGTGTTTCTTGTAGAATATTTGAAACAGAAACTATATGACGAGTTTTGGTATTGTTTCAATCATTGTTTAAATTTTAATTTTTATCTATTTTTCGTCCTCCTGTTTTAGAACACAACGTTGGATCAAGACTTAAAAGTGCAACTGTCACGCAGATACTCCGACTTCTTTTCTGAAATGCCCTAGTTAATGCTGTCTGATTGAAATATTATATTTTGCTTTTATAATTGTTTGTTGTTTTGAAAATACTGTATGACCGAAATTCAGAGCTGCTCGTTGAAACCGTTAACCAGAAGCTAAATCGGAAAAGTGTTTTATCGTAGACACAACAGAATGGCGCGAGTTGGTTTCGATCGCCAATATGTCGATTACGTTCACTCTCTATCACACGCATCTAATCCCTCGATCACATTGCATGGCAACAATATTCTGATTACTTGTTAAATTACTCAAAATTAATGATTTTAAACGAAATAAAAACCGTTTAGTTTAACGACATTTATTTCATGCTTTAAACTGTTTAGAAATCATAACACATTATGTCAAAACTGAAACAGACTTTTGAAAATGTTTATCAATAATATTTGAGTTTTACTTCGAAACAAATAAGGCCTTGTAATAACCAAACAATGTAGATTTATTGAAAAAGTCTTCATATTTTAATAGAGTTTCCAAATAGTTATCATTTATCAATAGTATTTTAAACATATCTCAAATCGTTATTACTTGTTTGTCTCCGAGTTGAGCACTAAATGCTTCAAAATCAAATTGGGTGTTTGTGCAGGGGAAAATCCTAGTGTCCCGTCATTGCTTATGCTTTTTCCAATAAACTGACACCAACCACGATCGAGATAAATGCCATAAAGTTTAATTTCTTTGATCTGCAATACAATTAACGGTTTTTGATTAAAACCAACTCGTTGTACTAAAGCTGAATAACAAAATAACTCAGCTTTTGTTTGAAATAAAATGGAAATATTCGACTTTCGAATTTATTCAAACACTTAGTGAAAATACGTGATTTGGAAACGTTTCTATGTCGATTATTATTTTGAAAGGACGTAAGTTGAAAACTACAAACAAAATACTTAATTGATGAGTCACATTCATTATAGTTTGTTGCATCCTTCAATATAAGAACACTATTATATTTGTGAGAATAAGCGACATAACTCAATCAGTGGTCGAACAAATGTTTAAATATCCACATATTACTTTGTGTGTTTAACTTGATTTCAAAGTGTTTCTTGTAGAATATTTGAAACAGAAACTATATGACGAGTTTTGGTATTGTTTCAATCATTGTTTAAATTTTAATTTTTATCTATTTTTCGTCCTCCTGTTTTAGAACACAACGTTGGATCAAGACTTAAAAGTGCAACTGTCACGCAGATACTCCGACTTCTTTTCTGAAATGCCCTAGTTAATGCTGTCTGATTGAAATATTATATTTTGCTTTTATAATTGTTTGTTGTTTTGAAAATACTGTATAACCGAAATTCAGAGCTGCTCGTTGAAACCGTTAACCAGAAGCTAAATCGGAAAAGTGTTTTATCGTAGACACAACAGAATGGCGCGAGTTGGTTTCGATCACCAATGTGTCGATTACATTCACTCTCTATCACACGCATCTAATCCCTCGATCACATTGCATGGCAACAATATTCTGATTACTTGTTAAATTACTCAAAATTAATGATTTTAAACGAAATAAAAACCGTTTAGTTTTACGACATTTATTTCATGCTTTAAACTGTTTAGAAATCATAACACATTATGTCAAAACTGAAACAGACTTTTGAAAATGTTTATCAATAATATTTGAGTTTTACTTCAAAACAAATAAGGCCTTGTAATAACCAAACAATGTAGATTTATTGAAAAAGTCTTCATATTTTAATAGAGTTTCCAAATAGTTATCATTTATCAATAGTATTTTAAACATATCTCAAGTCGTTATTACTTGTTTGTCTCCGAGTTGAGCACTAAATGCTTCAAAATAAAATTGGTTGTTTGTACAGGAGAAAAGTCCTAGTGTCCCGTCATTGCTTATGCTTTTTCCAATAAACTGACACCAACCACGATCGAGATAAATGCCATAAAGTTTAATTTCTTTGATCTGCAATACAATTAATGGTTTTTGATTAAAACCAACTCGTTGCACTAAAGCTGAATAACAAAATAACTCAGCTTTTGTTTGAAATAAAATGGAAATATTCGACTTTCGAAGTTTATTCAAACACTTAGTGAAAATACGTGATTTGGAAACGTTTCTATGTCAATTATTATTTTGAAAAGACGTAAGTTGAAAACTACAAACAAAATACTTAATTGATGAGTCACATTCATTATAGTTTGTTGCATCCTTCAATATAAGAACACTATTATATTTGTGAGAATAAGCGACATAACTCAATCAGTGGTCGAACAAATGTTTAAATATCCACATATTACTTTGTGTGTTTAACTTGATTTCAAAGCGTTTCTCGTAATATATTTGAAACAGAAACTATATGACGAGTTTTGGTATTGTTTCAATCATTGTTTAAATTTTAATTTTTATCTATTTTTCGTCCTCCTGTTTTAGAACACAACGTTGGATCAAGACTTAAAAGTGCAACTGTCACGCAGATACTCCGACTTCTTTTCTGAAATGCCCTAGTTAATGCTGTCTGATTGAAATATTATATTTTGCTTTTATAATTGTTTGTTGTTTTGAAAATACTGTATAACCGAAATTCAGAACTGCTCGTTGAAACCGTTAACCAGAAGCTAAATCGGAAAAGTGTTTTATCGTAGACACAACAGAATGGCGCGAGTTGGTTTCGATCACCAATGTGTCGATTACATTCACTCTCTATCACACGCATCTAATCCCTCGATCACATTGCATGGCAACAATATTCTGATTACTTGTTAAATTACTCAAAATTAATGATTTTAAACGAAATAAAAACCGTTTAGTTTTACGACATTTATTTCATGCTTTAAACTGTTTAGAAATCAAAACACATTATGTCAAAACTGAAACAGACTTTTGAAAATGTTTATCAATAATATTTGAGTTTTACTTCGAAACAAATAAGGCCTTGTAATAACCAAACAATGTAGATTTATTGAAAAAGTCTTCATAGTTTAATAGAGTTTCCAAATAGTTATCATTTATCAATAGTATTTTAAACATATCTCAAGTCGTTATTACTTGTTTGTCTCCGAGTTGAGCACTAAATGCTTCAAAATAAAATTGGGTGTTTGTGCAAAAGAAAAGTCCTAGTGTCCCGTCATTGCTTATGCTTTTTCCAATAAACTGACAAAAACCACGATCGAGATCAATGTACGAAAGCTTAATTTCTTTGATCTGCAATACAATTAATGGTTTTTGATTAAAACCAACTCGTTGTACTAAAGCTGAATAACAAAATAACTCAGCTTTTGTTTGAAATAAAATGGAAATATTCGACTTTCGAAGTTTATTCAAACACTTAGTGAAAATACGTGATTTGGAAACGTTTCTATGTCGATTATTATTTTGAAAGGACGTAAGTTGAAAACTACAAACAAAATACTTAATTGATGAGTCACATTCATTATAGTTTGTTGCATCCTTCAATATAAGAACACTATTATATTTGTGAGAATAAGCGACATAACTCAATCAGTGGTCGAACAAATGTTTAAATATCCACATATTACTTTGTGTGTTTAACTTGATTTCAAAGCGTTTCTCGTAAAATATTTGAAACAGAAACTATATGACGAGTTTTGGTATTGTTTCAATAATTGTTTAAATTTTAATTTTTATCTATTTTTCGTTCTCTTGTTTTAGAACACAACGTTGGATCAAGACTTAAAAGTGCAACTGTCACGCAGATACTCCGACTTCTTTTCTGAAATGCCCTAGTTAATGCTGTCTGATTGAAATATTATATTTTGCTTTTATAATTGTTTGTTGTTTTGAAAATACTGTATGACCGAAATTCAGAACTGCTCGTTGAAACGGTTAACCAGAAGCTAAATCGGAAAAGTGTTTTATCGTAGACACAACAGAATGGCGCGAGTTGGTTTCGATCGCCAATGTGTCGATTACGTTCACTCTCTATCACACGCATCTAATCCCTCGATCACATTGCATGGCAACAATATTCTGATTACTTGTTAAATTACTCAAAATTAATGATTTTAAACGAAATAAAAACCGTTTAGTTTTACGACATTTATTTCATGCTTTAAACCGTTTAGAAATCAAAACACATTATGTCAAAACTGAAACAGACTTTTGAAAATGCTTATCAATAATATTTGAGTTTTACTTCGAAACAAATAAGGCCTTGTAATAACCAAACAATGTAGATTTATTGAAAAAGTCTTCATATTTTAATAGAGTTTCCAAATAGTTATCATTTATCAATAGTATTTTAAACATATCTCAAGTCGTTATTACTTGTTTGTCTCCGAGTTGAGCACTAAATGCTTCAAAATCAAATTGGGTGTTTGTGCATGAGAAAAGTCCTAGTGTCCCGTCATTGCTTATACTTTTTCCAATAAACTGACAACAACCACGATCGAGATCAATTCTCCTAAGCCTAATTTCTTTGATCTGCAATACAATTAATGGTTTTTGATTAAAACCAACTCGTTGTACTAAAGCTGAATAACAAAATAACTCAGCTTTTGTTTGAAATAAAATGGAAATATTCGACTTTCGAAGTTTATTCAAACACTTAGTGAAAATACGTGATTTGGAAACGTTTCTATGTCGATTATTATTTTGAAAGGACGTAAGTTGAAAACTACAAACAAAATACTTAATTGATGAGTCACATTCATTATAGTTTGTTGCATCCTTCAATATAAGAACACTATTATATTTGTGAGAATAAGCGACATAACTCAATCAGTGGTCGAACAAATGTTTAAATATCCACATATTACTTTGTGTGTTTAACTTGATATCAAAGCGTTTCTGGTACAATATTTGAAACAGAAACTATATGACGAGTTTTGGTATTGTTTCAATCAATGTTTAAATTTTAATTTTTATCTATTTTTCGTCCTCCTGTTTTGGAAAACAGCGTTGGATCAAGACTTAAAAGTGCAACTGTCACGCAGATACTCCGACTTCTTTTCTGAAATGCCCTAGTTAATGCTGTCTGATTGAAATATTATATTTTGCTTTTATAATTGTTTGTTGTTTTGAAAATACTGTATAACCGAAATTCAGAGCTGCTCGTTGAAACCGTTAACCAGAAGCTAAATCGGAAAAGTGTTTTATCGTAGACACAACAGAATGGCGCGAGTTGGTTTCGATCGCCAATGTGTCGATTACGTTCACTCTCTATCACACGCATCTAATCCCTCGATCACATTGCATGGCAACAATATTCTGATTACTTGTTAAATTACTCAAAATTAATGATTTTAAACGAAATAAAAACCGTTTAGTTTTACGACATTTATTTCATGCTTTAAACTGTTTAGAAATTATAACACATTATGTCAAAACTGAAACAGACTTTTGAAAATGTTTATCAATAATATTTGAGTTTTACTTCGAAACAAATAAGGCCTTGTAATAACCAAACAATGTAGATTTATTGAAAAAGTCTTCATAGTTTAATAGAGTTTCCAAATAGTTATCATTTATCAATAGTATTTTAAACATATCTCAAATCGTTATTACTTGTTTGTCTCCGAGTTGAGCACTAAATGCTTCAAAATAAAATTGGGTGTTTGTGCAGGAGGAAAGTCCTAGTGTCCCGTCATTGCTTATGCTTTTTCCAATAAACTGACACCAACCACGATCGAGATAAATGTACGAAAGCTTAATTTCTTTGATCTGCAATACAATTAATGGTTTTTGATTAAAACCAACTCGTTGTACTAAAGCTGAATAACAAAATAACTCAGCTTTTGTTTGAAATAAAATGGAAATATTCGACTTTCGAAGTTTATTCAAACACTTAGTGAAAATACGTGATTTGGAAACGTTTCTATGTCGATTATTATTTTGAAAGGACGTAAGTTGAAAACTACAAACAAAATACTTAATTGATGAGTCACATTCATTATAGTTTGTTGCATCCTTCAATATAAGAACACTATTATATTTGTGAGAATAAGCGACATAACTCAATCAGTGGTCGAACAAATGTTTAAATATACACATATTACTTTGTGTGTTTAACTTGATTTCAAAGCGTTTCTCGTAAAATATTTGAAACAGAAACTATATGACGAGTTTTGGTATTGTTTCAATCATTGTTTAAATTTTAATTTTTATCTATTTTTCGTCCTCCTGTTTTAGAACACAACGTTGGATCAAGACTTAAAAGTGCAACTGTCACGCAGATACTCCGACTTCTTTTCTGAAATGCCCTAGTTAATGCTGTCTGATTGAAATATTATATTTTGCTTTTATAATTGTTTGTTGTTTTGAAAATACTGTATAACCGAAATTCAGAGCTGCTCGTTGAAACCGTTAACCAGAAGCTAAATCGGAAAAGTGTTTTATCGTAGACACAACAGAATGGCGCGAGTTGGTTTCGATCACCAATGTGTCGATTACATTCACTCTCTATCACACGCATCTAATCCCTCGATCACATTGCATGGCAACAATATTTTGATTACTTGTTAAATTACTCAAAATTAATGATTTTAAACGAAATAAAAACCGTTTAGTTTTACGACATTTATTTCATGCTTTAAACCGTTTAGAAATCAAAACACATTATGTCAAAACTGAAACAGACTTTTGAAAATGTTTATCAATAATATTTGAGTTTTACTTCGAAACAAATAAGGCCTTGTAATAACCAAACAATGTAGATTTATTGAAAAAGTCTTCATAGTTTAATAGAGTTTCCAAATAGTTATCATTTATCAATAGTATTTTAAACATATCTCAAATCGTTATTACTTGTTTGTCTCCGAGTTGAGCACTAAATGCTTCAAAATCAAATTGAGTGGTTTTGCAATTTTCAAGTTCTAGGGTCCCGTCATTGCTTATGCTTTTTCCAATAAACTGTCACCAACCACGATCGAGATCAATGTACGAAAGCTTAATTTCTTTGATCTGCAATACAATTAATGGTTTTTGATTAAAACCAACTCGTTGTACTAAAGCTGAATAAGAAAATAACTCAGCTTTTGTTTGAAATAAAATGGAAATATTCGACTTTCGAAGTTTATTCAAACACTTAGTGAAAATACGTGATTTGGAAACGTTTCTATGTCGATTATTATTTTGAAAGGACGTAAGTTGAAAACTACAAACAAAATACTTAATTGATGAGTCACATTCATTATAGTTTGTTGCATCCTTCAATATAAGAACACTATTATATTTGTGAGAATAAGCGACATAACTCAATCAGTGGTCGAACAAATGTTTAAATATTCACATATTACTTTGTGTGTTTAACTTGATATCAAAGCGTTTCTCGTAATATATTTGAAACAGAAACTATATGACGAGTTTTGGTATTGTTTCAATCATTGTTTAAATTTTAATTTTTATCTATTTTTCGTCCTCCTGTTTTGGAAAACAGCGTTGGATCAAGACTTAAAAGTGCAACTGTCACGCAGATACTCCGACTTCTTTTCTGAAATGCCCTAGTTAATGCTGTCTGATTGAAATATTATATTTTGCTTTTATAATTGTTTGTTGTTTTGAAAATACTGTATAACCGAAATTCAGAGCTGCTCGTTGAAACCGTTAACCAGAAGCTAAATCGGCAAAGTGTTTTATCGTAGACACAACAGAATGGCGCGAGTTGGTTTCGATTACCAATGTGTCGATTACGTTCACTCTCTATCACACGCATCTAATCCCTCGATCACATTGCATGGCAACAATATTCTGATTACTTGTTAAAGTACTCAAAATTAATGATTTTAAACGAAATAAAAACCGTTTAGTTTTACGACATTTATTTCATGCTTTAAACTGTTTAGAAATTATAACACATTTTGTCAAAACTGAAACAGACTTTTGAAAATGCTTATCAATAATATTTGAGTTTTACTTCGAAACAAATAAGGCCTTGTAATAACCAAACAATGTAGATTTATTGAAAAAGTCTTCATATTTTAATAGAGTTTCCAAATAGTTATCATTTATCAATAGTATTTTAAACATATCTCAAATCGTTATTACTTGTTTGTCTCCGAGTTGAGCACTAAATGCTTCAAAATCAAATTGAGTGGTTTTGCAATTTTCAAGTTCTAAAGTCCCGTCATTGCTTATGCTTTTTCCAATAAACTGACACCAACCACGATCGAGATCAATGTACCAAAGCTTAATTTCTTTGATCTGCAATACAATTAATGGTTTTTGATTAAAACCAACTCGTTGTACTAAAGCTGAATAACAAAATAACTCAGCTTTTGTTTGAAATAAAATGGAAATATTCGACTTTCGAAGTTTATTCAAACACTTAGTGAAAATACGTGATTTGGAAACGTTTCTATGTCGATTATTATTTTGAAAGGACGTAAGTTGAAAACTACAAACAAAATACTTAATTGATGAGTCACATTCATTATAGTTTGTTGCATCCTTCAATATAGGAACACTATTATATTTGTGAGAATAAGCGACATAACTCAATCAGTGGTCGAACAAATGTTTAAATATCCACATATTACTTTGTGTGTTTAACTTGATATCAAAGCGTTTCTCGTAAAATATTTGAAACAGAAACTATATGACGAGTTTTGGTATTGTTTCAATCAATGTTTAAATTTTAATTTTTATCTATTTTTCGTCCTCCTGTTTTAGAACACAACGTTGGATCAAGACTTAAAAGTGCAACTGTCACGCAGATACTCCGACTTCTTTTCTGAAATGCCCTAGTTAATGCTGTCTGATTGAAATATTATATTTTGCTTTTATAATTGTTTGTTGTTTTGAAAATACTGTATAACCGAAATTCAGAGCTGCTCGTTGAAACCGTTAACCAGAAGCTAAATCGGAAAAGTGTTTTATCGTAGACACAACAGAATGGCGCGAGTTGGTTTCGATCACCAATGTGTCGATTACGTTCACTCTCTATCACACGCATCTAATCCCTCGATCACATTGCATGGCAACAATATTCTGATTACTTGTTAAATTACTCAAAATTAATGATTTTAAACGAAATAAAAACCGTTTAGTTTTACGACATTTATTTCATGCTTTAAACTGTTTAGAAATCATAACACATTATGTCAAAACTGAAACAGACTTTTGAAAATGTTTATCAATAATATTTGAGTTTTACTTCGAAACAAATAAGGCCTTGTAATAACCAAACAATGTACGGAGATTTATTGAAAAAGTCTTCATATTTTAATAGAGTTTCCAAATAGTTATCATTTATCAATAGTATTTTAAACATATCTCAAATCGTTATTACTTGTTTGTTTCCGAGTTGAGCACTAAATGCTTCAAAATCAAATTGAGTGGTTTTGCAATTTTCAAGTTCTAGGGTCCCGTCATTGCTTATGCTTTTTCCAATAAACTGATACCAACCACGATCGAGATCAATTTTCCTAAGCTTAATTTCTTTGATCTGCAATACAATTAATGGTTTTTGATTAAAACCAACTCGTTGTACTAAAGCTGAATAACAAAATAACTCAGCTTTTGTTTGAAATAAAATGGAAATATTCGACTTTCGAAGTTTATTCAAACACTTAGTGAAAATACGTGATTTGGAAACGTTTCTATGTCGATTATTATTTTGAAAGGACGTAAGTTGAAAACTACAAACAAAATACTTAATTGATGAGTCACATTCATTATAGTTTGTTGCATCCTTCAATATAGGAACACTATTATATTTGTGAGAATAAGCGACATAACTCAATCAGTGGTCGAACAAATGTTTAAATATCCACATATTACTTTGTGTGTTTAACTTGATATCAAAGCGTTTCTCGTAAAATATTTGAAACAGAAACTATATGACGAGTTTTGGTATTGTTTCAATCAATGTTTAAATTTTAGTTTTTATCTATTTTTCGTCCTCCTGTTTTAGAACACAACGTTGGATCAAGACTTAAAAGTGCAACTGTCACGCAGATACTCCGACTTCTTTTCTGAAATGCCCTAGTTAATGCTGTCTGATTGAAATATTATATTTTGCTTTTATAATTTACTATAAAAAGATGAGTATAGGGAATCACTCCTAACTCTGCCACTGCTTGAATGAATATAACCAAAATCACTTTTGGCCTGCAATATATTCAATTGATCGAGAAAATGCACACACAGGGGTAATTTGACCTCTTGCCATCGAGGCAAATGACACATTACTGTGCAAAAGTACAAAGACTCATTCAATTTCGACCAATATCACATTGGTACTTCGCTGTTTACGACCGCATTGTGCTAATTTTCAACAGCCAGGACAATTACTGGTGAAAATTGACTTGGTAAAGTGCAAACAATAATCAAGCTAGCTAATTTGGGGAAAAAAAAAAAATTTTATTTAAACACAAATATTAGAAGAAATTTTATTTAGAAAATTTTATCTAGACACAAATATTATCTTCTAATATTTGTGTTTAGATAAAATTTTTTTTTTTTCCCAAATTAGCTAGCTTGATTATTGTTTGCACTTTACCAAGTCAATTTTCACCAGTAATTGTCCTGGCTGTTGAAAATTAGCGCAATGCGGTCGTAAACAGCGAAGTACCAATGTGATATTGGTCGAAATCGAATGAGTCGTTGTACTTTTGCACAGTAATGTGTCATTTGCCTCGATGGTAAGAGGTCAAATTACCCCCGTGTGTGCATTTTCTCGATCAATTGAATATATTGCAGGCCAAAAGTGATTTTGGTTATATTCATTAAAGCAGTGGCAGAGTTAGGAGTGATTCCCTATACTCATCTTTTTATAGTAAATTTCTTGCTTGCCATAAAACCAAAGAGCTTTTATAATTGTTTGTTGTTTTGAAAATACTGTATAACCGAAATTCAGAGCTGCTCGTTGAAACCGTTAACCAGAAGCTAAATCGGAAAAGTGTTTTATCGTAGACACAACAGAATGGCGCGAGTTGGTTTCGATCGCCAATGTGTCGATTACGTTCACTCTCTATCACACGCATCTAATCCCTCGATCACATTGCATGGCAACAATATTCTGATTACTTGTTAAATTACTCAAAATTAATGATTTTAAACGAAATAAAAACCGTTTAGTTTAACGACATTTATTTCATGCTTTAAACCGTGTAAAAATCATAACACATTATGTCAAAACTGAAACAGACTTTTGAAAATGTTTATCAATAATATTTGAGTTTTACTTCGAAACAAATAAGGCCTTGTAATAACCAAACAATGTAGATTTATTGAAAAAGTCTTCATAGTTTAATAGAGTTTCCAAATAGTTATCATTTATCAATAGTATTTTAAACATATCTCAAATCGTTATTACTTGTTTGTCTCCGAGTTGAGCACTAAATGCTTCAAAATCAAATTGAGTGGTTTTGCAATTTTCAAGTTCTAGGGTCCCGTCATTGCTTATGCTTTTTCCAATAAACTGACAACAACTACGATCGAGATCAATGTACGAAAGCTTAATTTCTTTGATCTGCAATACAATTAATGGTTTTTGATTAAAACCAACTCGTTGTACTAAAGCTGAATAACAAAATAACTCAGCTTTTGTTTGAAATAAAATGGAAATATTCGACTTTCGAAGTTTATTCAAACACTTAGTGAAAATACGTGATTTGGAAACGTTTCTATGTCGATTATTATTTTGAAAGGACGTAGGTTGAAAACTACAAACAAAATACTTAATTGATGAGTCACATTCATTATAGTTTGTTGCATCCTTCAATATAAGAACACTATTATATTTGTGAGAATAAGCGACATAACTCAATCAGTGGTCGAACAAATGTTTAAATATCCACATATTACTTTGTGTGTTTAACTTGATATCAAAGCGTTTCTCGTAAAATATTTGAAACAGAAACTATATGACGAGTTTTGGTATTGTTTCAATCAATGTTTAAATTTTAATTTTTATCTATTTTTCGTTCTCCTGTTTTGGAAAACAGCGTTGGATCAAGACTTAAAAGTGCAACTGTCACACAGATACTCCGACTTCTTTTCTGAAATGCCCTAGTTAATGCTGTCTGATTGAAATATTATATTTTGCTTTTATAATTGTTTGTTGTTTTGAAAATACTGTATAACCGAAATTCAGAGCTGCTCGTTGAAACCGTTAACCAGAAGCTAAATCGGAAAAGTGTTTTATCGTAGACACAACAGAATGGCGCGAGTTGGTTTCGATCACCAATGTGTCGATTACATTCACTCTCTATCACACGCATCTAATCCCTCGATCACATTGCATGGCAACAATATTCTGATTACTTGTTAAATTACTCAAATTAATGATTTTAAATGAAATAAAAACCGTTTAGTTTTACGACATTTATTTCATGCTTTAAACTGTTTAGAAATCATAACACATTATGTCAAAACTGAAACAGACTTTTGAAAATGTTTATCAATAATATTTGAGTTTTACTTCGAAACAAATAAGGCCTTGTAATAACCAAACAATGTACGGAGATTTATTGAAAAAGTCTTCATATTTTAATAGAGTTTCCAAATAGTTATCATTTATCAATAGTATTTTAAACATATCTCAAATCGTTATTACTTGTTTGTCTCCGAGTTGAGCACTAAATGCTTCAAAATAAAATTGGGTGTTTGTGCAGGAGGAAAGTCCTAGTGTCCCGTCATTGCTTATACTTTTTCCAATAAACTGACAACAACCACGATCGAGATCAATTCTCCTAAGCCTAATTTCTTTGATCTGCAATACAATTAATGGTTTTTGATTAAAACCAACTCGTTGTACTAAAGCTGAATAACAAAATAACTCAGCTTTTGTTTGAAATAAAATGGAAATATTCGACTTTCGAAGTTTATTCAAACACTTAGTGAAAATACGTGATTTGGAAACGTTTCTATGTCGATTATTATTTTGAAAGGACGTAAGTTGAAAACTACAAACAAAATACTTAATTGATGAGTCACATTCATTATAGTTTGTTGCATCCTTCAATATAAGAACACTATTATATTTGTGAGAATAAGCGACATAACTCAATCAGTGGTCGAACAAATGTTTAAATATTCACATATTACTTTGTGTGTTTAACTTGATATCAAAGCGTTTCTCGTAAAATATTTGAAACAGAAACTATATGACGAGTTTTGGTATTGTTTCAATCAATGTTTAAATTTTAATTTTTATCTATTTTTAAAACATAACGTTGGATCAAGACTTAAAAGTGCAACTGTCACGCAGATACTCCGACTTCTTTTCTGAAATGCCCTAGTTAATGCTGTCTGATTGAAATATTATATTTTGCTTTTATAATTGTTTGTTGTTTTGAAAATACTGTATAACCGAAATTCAGAGCTGCTCGTTGAAACCGTTAACCAGAAGCTAAATCGAAAAAGTGTTTTATCGTAGACACAACAGAATGGCGCGAGTTGGTTTCGATCACCAATGTGTCGATTACGTTCACTCTCTATCACACGCATCTAATCCCTCGATCACATTGCATGGCAACAATATTCTGATTACTTGTTAAATTACTCAAAATTAATGATTTTAAACGAAATAAAAACCGTTTAGTTTTACGACATTTATTTCATGCTTTAAACTGTTTAGAAATCATAACACATTATGTCAAAACTGAAACAGACTTTTGAAAATGTTTATCAATAATATTTGAGTTTTACTTCGAAACAAATAAGGCCTTGTAATAACCAAACAATGTACGGAGATTTATTGAAAAAGTCTTCATATTTTAATAGAGTTTCCAAATAGTTATCATTTATCAATAGTATTTTAAACATATCTCAAATCGTTATTACTTGTTTGTCTCCGAGTTGAGCACTAAATGCTTCAAAATAAAATTGGGTGTTTGTGCAGGAGAAAAGTCCTAGTGTCCCGTCATTGCTTATACTTTTTCCAATAAACTGACAACAACCACGATCGAGATCAATTCTCCTAAGCCTAATTTCTTTGATCTGCAATACAATTAATGGTTTTTGATTAAAACCAACTCGTTGTACTAAAGCTGAATAACAAAATAACTCAGCTTTTGTTTGAAATAAAATGGAAATATTCGACTTTCGAAGTTTATTCAAACACTTAGTGAAAATACGTGATTTGGAAACGTTTCTATGTCGATTATTATTTTGAAAAGACGTAAGTTGAAAACTACAAACAAAATACTTAATTGTTGAGTCACATTCATTATAGTTTGTTGCATCCTTCAATATAGGAACACTATTATACATGTATTTGTGAGAATAAGCGACATAACTCAATCAGTGGTCGAACAAATGTTTAAATATTCACATATTACTTTGTGTGTTTAACTTGATATCAAAGCGTTTCTCGTAATATATTTGAAACAGAAACTATATGACGAGTTTTGGTATTGTTTCAATCAATGTTTAAATTTTAATTTTTATCTATTTTTCGTTCTCCTGTTTTGGAAAACAGCGTTGGATCAAGACTTAAAAGTGCAACTGTCACGCAGATACTCCGACTTCTTTTCTGAAATGCCCTAGTTAATGCTGTCTGATTGAAATATTATATTTTGCTTTTATAATTGTTTGTTGTTTTGAAAATACTGTATAACCGAAATTCAGAGCTGCTCGTTGAAACCGTTAACCAGAAGCTAAATCGGAAAAGTGTTTTATCGTAGACACAACAGAATGGCGCGAGTTGGTTTCGATCGCCAATGTGTCGATTACATTCACTCTCTATCACACGCATCTAATCCCTCGATCACATTGCATGGCAACAATATTCTGATTACTTGTTAAATTACTCAAAATTAATGATTTTAAACGAAATAAAAACCGTTTAGTTTTACGACATTTATTTCATGCTTTAAACTGTTTAGAAATCATAACACATTATGTCAAAACTGAAACAGACTTTTGAAAATGTTTATCAATAATATTTGAGTTTTACTTCGAAACAAATAAGGCCTTGTAATAACCAAACAATGTAGATTTATTGAAAAAGTCTTCATAGTTTAATAGAGTTTCCAAATAGTTATCATTTATCAATAGTATTTTAAACATATCTCAAATCGTTATTACTTGTTTGTCTCCGAGTTGAGCACTAAATGCTTCAAAATCAAATTGAGTGGTTTTGCAATTTTCAAGTTCTAGGGTCCCGTCATTGCTTATGCTTTTTCCAATAAACTGACAACAACTACGATCGAGATCAATGTACGAAAGCTTAATTTCTTTGATCTGCAATACAATTAATGGTTTTTGATTAAAACCAACTCGTTGTACTAAAGCTGAATAACAAAATAACTCAGCTTTTGTTTGAAATAAAATGGAAATATTCGACTTTCGAAGTTTATTCAAACACTTAGTGAAAATACGTGATTTGGAAACGTTTCTATGTCGATTATTATTTTGAAAGGACGTAGGTTGAAAACTACAAACAAAATACTTAAACAAAATACACATTCATTATAGTTTGTTGCATCCTTCAATATAAGAACACTATTATATTTGTGAGAATAAGCGACATAACTCAATCAGTGGTCGAACAAATGTTTAAATATCCACATATTACTTTGTGTGTTTAACTTGATATCAAAGCGTTTCTCGTAAAATATTTGAAACAGAAACTATATGACGAGTTTTGGTATTGTTTCAATCAATGTTTAAATTTTAGTTTTTATCTATTTTTCGTCCTCCTGTTTTGGAAAACAGCGTTGGATCAAGACTTAAAAGTGCAACTGTCACACAGATACTCCGACTTCTTTTCTGAAATGCCCTAGTTAATGCTGTCTGATTGAAATATTATATTTTGCTTTTATAATTGTTTGTTGTTTTGAAAATACTGTATAACCGAAATTCAGAGCTGCTCGTTGAAACCGTTAACCAGAAGCTAAATCGGAAAAGTGTTTTATCGTAGACACAACAGAATGGCGCGAGTTGGTTTCGATCACCAATGTGTCGATTACATTCACTCTCTATCACACGCATCTAATCCCTCGATCACATTGCATGGCAACAATATTCTGATTACTTGTTAAATTACTCAAAATTAATGATTTTAAACGAAATAAAAACCGTTTAGTTTTACGACATTTATTTCATGCTTTAAACTGTTTAGAAATCATAACACATTATGTCAAAACTGAAACAGACTTTTGAAAATGTTTATCAATAATATTTGAGTTTTACTTCGAAACAAATAAGGCCTTGTAATAACCAAACAATGTACGGAGATTTATTGAAAAAGTCTTCATATTTTAATAGAGTTTCCAAATACTTATCATTTATCAATAGTATTTTAAACATATCTCAAATCGTTATTACTTGTTTGTCTCCGAGTTGAGCACTAAATGCTTCAAAATAAAATTGGGTGTTTGTGCAGGAGGAAAGTCCTAGTGTCCCGTCATTGCTTATACTTTTTCCAATAAACTGACAACAACCACGATCGAGATCAATTCTCCTAAGCCTAATTTCTTTGATCTGCAATACAATTAATGGTTTTTGATTAAAACCAACTCGTTGTACTAAAGCTGAATAACAAAATAACTCAGCTTTTGTTTGAAATAAAATGGAAATATTCGACTTTCGAATTTATTCAAACACTTAGTGAAAATACGTGATTTGGAAACGTTTCTATGTCGATTATTATTTTGAAAGGACGTAAGTTGAAAACTACAAACAAAATACTTAATTGATGAGTCACATTCATTATAGTTTGTTGCATCCTTCAATATAAGAACACTATTATATTTGTGAGAATAAGCGACATAACTCAATCAGTGGTCGAACAAATGTTTAAATATTCACATATTACTTTGTGTGTTTAACTTGATATCAAAGCGTTTCTCGTAAAATATTTGAAACAGAAACTATATGACGAGTTTTGGTATTGTTTCAATCAATGTTTAAATTTTAATTTTTATCTATTTTTAAAACATAACGTTGGATCAAGACTTAAAAGTGCAACTGTCACGCAGATACTCCGACTTCTTTTCTGAAATGCCCTAGTTAATGCTGTCTGATTGAAATATTATATTTTGCTTTTATAATTGTTTGTTGTTTTGAAAATACTGTATAACCGAAATTCAGAGCTGCTCGTTGAAACCGTTAACCAGAAGCTAAATCGAAAAAGTGTTTTATCGTAGACACAACAGAATGGCGCGAGTTGGTTTCGATCACCAATGTGTCGATTACGTTCACTCTCTATCACACGCATCTAATCCCTCGATCACATTGCATGGCAACAATATTCTGATTACTTGTTAAATTACTCAAAATTAATGATTTTAAACGAAATAAAAACCGTTTAGTTTTACGACATTTATTTCATGCTTTAAACTGTTTAGAAATCATAACACATTATGTCAAAACTGAAACAGACTTTTGAAAATGTTTATCAATAATATTTGAGTTTTACTTCGAAACAAATAAGGCCTTGTAATAACCAAACAATGTACGGAGATTTATTGAAAAAGTCTTCATATTTTAATAGAGTTTCCAAATAGTTATCATTTATCAATAGTATTTTAAACATATCTCAAATCGTTATTACTTGTTTGTCTCCGAGTTGAGCACTAAATGCTTCAAAATAAAATTGGGTGTTTGTGCAGGAGAAAAGTCCTAGTGTCCCGTCATTGCTTATACTTTTTCCAATAAACTGACAACAACCACGATCGAGATCAATTCTCCTAAGCCTAATTTCTTTGATCTGCAATACAATTAATGGTTTTTGATTAAAACCAACTCGTTGTACTAAAGCTGAATAACAAAATAACTCAGCTTTTGTTTGAAATAAAATGGAAATATTCGACTTTCGAAGTTTATTCAAACACTTAGTGAAAATACGTGATTTGGAAACGTTTCTATGTCGATTATTATTTTGAAAAGACGTAAGTTGAAAACTACAAACAAAATACTTAATTGTTGAGTCACATTCATTATAGTTTGTTGCATCCTTCAATATAGGAACACTATTATACATGTATTTGTGAGAATAAGCGACATAACTCAATCAGTGGTCGAACAAATGTTTAAATATTCACATATTACTTTGTGTGTTTAACTTGATATCAAAGCGTTTCTCGTAATATATTTGAAACAGAAACTATATGACGAGTTTTGGTATTGTTTCAATCAATGTTTAAATTTTAATTTTTATCTATTTTTCGTTCTCCTGTTTTGGAAAACAGCGTTGGATCAAGACTTAAAAGTGCAACTGTCACGCAGATACTCCGACTTCTTTTCTGAAATGCCCTAGTTAATGCTGTCTGATTGAAATATTATATTTTGCTTTTATAATTGTTTGTTGTTTTGAAAATACTGTATAACCGAAATTCAGAGCTGCTCGTTGAAACCGTTAACCAGAAGCTAAATCGGAAAAGTGTTTTATCGTAGACACAACAGAATGGCGCGAGTTGGTTTCGATCGCCAATGTGTCGATTACATTCACTCTCTATCACACGCATCTAATCCCTCGATCACATTGCATGGCAACAATATTCTGATTACTTGTTAAATTACTCAAAATTAATGATTTTAAACGAAATAAAAACCGTTTAGTTTTACGACATTTATTTCATGCTTTAAACTGTTTAGAAATCATAACACATTATGTCAAAACTGAAACAGACTTTTGAAAATGTTTATCAATAATATTTGAGTTTTACTTCGAAACAAATAAGGCCTTGTAATAACCAAACAATGTACGTAGATTTATTGAAAAAGTCTTCATATTTTAATAGAGTTTCCAAATAGTTATCATTTATCAATAGTATTTTAAACATATCTCAAATCGTTATTACTTGTTTGTCTCCGAGTTGAGCACTAAATGCTTCAAAATCAAAATGAGTGTTTGTGCAGGAGGAAAGTATTAGTGTCCCGTTATTGCTTATGCTTTTTCCAATAAACTGACACCAACCACGATCGAGATCAATGTACCAAAGCTTAATTTCTTTGATCTGCAATACATTTAATGGTTTTTGATTAAAACCAACTCGTTGTACTAAAGCTGAATAACAAAATAACTCAGCTTTTGTTTGAAATAAAATGGAAATATTCGACTTTCGAAGTTTATTCAAACACTTAGTGAAAATACGTGATTTGGAAACGTTTCTATGTCGATTATTATTTTGAAAGGACGTAAGTTGAAAACTACAAACAAAATACTTAATTGATGAGTCACATTCATTATAGTTTGTTGCATCCTTCAATATAAGAACACTATTATATTTGTGAGAATAAGCGACATAACTCAATCAGTGGTCGAACAAATGTTTAAATATACACATATTACTTTGTGTGTTTAACTTGATATCAAAGCGT
The DNA here is from genome assembly GCA_963680785.1 of Diplosoma virens. Taxonomy (NCBI): domain Eukaryota; kingdom Metazoa; phylum Chordata; class Ascidiacea; order Aplousobranchia; family Didemnidae; genus Diplosoma; species Diplosoma virens. The sequence continues at coordinate 17,672,297 of OY796883.1, forward strand.
TTCTCGTAATATATTTGAAACAGAAACTATATGACGAGTTTTGGTATTGTTTCAATCAATGTTTAAATTTTAGTTTTTATCTATTTCTCGTCCTCCTGTTTTGGAAAACAGCGTTGGATCAAGACTTAAAAATGCAACTGTCACACAGATACTCCGACTTCTTTTCTGAAATGCCCTAGTTAATGCTGTCTGATTGAAATATTATATTTTGCTTTTATAATTGTTTGTTGTTTTGAAAATACTGTATAACCGAAATTCAGAGCTGCTCGTTGAAACCGTTAACCAGAAGCTAAATCGGAAAAGTGTTTTATCGTAGACACAACAGAATGGCGCGAGTTGGTTTCGATCGCCAATGTGTCGATTACATTCACTCTCTATCACACGCATCTAATCCCTCGATCACATTGCATGGCAACAATATTCTGATTACTTGTTAAATTACTCAAAATTAATGATTTTAAACGAAATAAAAACCGTTTAGTTTTACGACATTTATTTCATGCTTTAAACTGTTTAGAAATCATAACACATTATGTCAAAACTGAAACAGACTTTTGAAAATGTTTATCAATAATATTTGAGTTTTACTTCGAAACAAATAAGGCCTTGTAATAACCAAAAAATGTAGATTTATTGAAAAAGTCTTCATAGTTTAATAGAGTTTCCAAATAGTTATCATTTATCAATAGTATTTTAAACATATCTCAAATCGTTATTACTTGTTTGTCTCCGAGTTGAGCACTAAATGCTTCAAAATCAAATTGAGTGGTTTTGCAATTTTCAAGTTCTAGGGTTCCGTCATTGCTTATGCTTTTTCCAATAAACTGACAACAACTACGATCGAGATCAATGTACGAAAGCTTAATTTCTTTGATCTGCAATACAATTAATGGTTTTTGATTAAAACCAACTCGTTGTACTAAAGCTGAATAACAAAATAACTCAGCTTTTGTTTGAAATAAAATGGAAATATTCGACTTTCGAAGTTTATTCAAACACTTAGTGAAAATACGTGATTTGGAAACGTTTCTATGTCGATTATTATTTTGAAAGGACGTAGGTTGAAAACTACAAACAAAATACTTAATTGATGAGTCACATTCATTATAGTTTGTTGCATCCTTCAATATAAGAACACTATTATATTTGTGAGAATAAGCGACATAACTCAATCAGTGGTCGAACAAATGTTTAAATATACACATATTACTTTGTGTGTTTAACTTGATATCAAAGCGTTTCTCGTAAAATATTTGAAACAGAAACTATATGACGAGTTTTGGTATTGTTTCAATCAATGTTTAAATTTTAGTTTTTATCTATTTTTCGTCCTCCTGTTTTGGAAAACAGCGTTGGATCAAGACTTAAAAGTGCAACTGTCACACAGATACTCCGACTTCTTTTCTGAAATGCCCTAGTTAATGCTGTCTGATTGAAATATTATATTTTGCTTTTATAATTGTTTGTTGTTTTGAAAATACTGTATAACCGAAATTCAGAGCTGCTCGTTGAAACCGTTAACCAGAAGCTAAATCGGAAAAGTGTTTTATCGTAGACACAACAGAATGGCGCGAGTTGGTTTCGATCACCAATGTGTCGATTACATTCACTCTCTATCACACGCATCTAATCCCTCGATCACATTGCATGGCAACAATATTCTGATTACTTGTTAAATTACTCAAATTAATGATTTTAAACGAAATAAAAACCGTTTAGTTTTACGACATTTATTTCATGCTTTAAACTGTTTAGAAATCATAACACATTATGTCAAAACTGAAACAGACTTTTGAAAATGTTTATCAATAATATTTGAGTTTTACTTCCAAACAAATAAGGCCTTGTAATAACCAAACAATGTACGGAGATTTATTGAAAAAGTCTTCATATTTTAATAGAGTTTCCAAATAGTTATCATTTATCAATAGTATTTTAAACATATCTCAAATCGTTATTACTTGTTTGTCTCCGAGTTGAGCACTAAATGCTTCAAAATAAAATTGGGTGTTTGTGCAGGAGAAAAGTCCTAGTGTCCCGTCATTGCTTATACTTTTTCCAATAAACTGACAACAACCACGATCGAGATCAATTCTCCTAAGCCTAATTTCTTTGATCTGCAATACAATTAATGGTTTTTGATTAAAACCAACTCGTTGTACTAAAGCTGAATAACAAAATAACTCAGCTTTTGTTTGAAATAAAATGGAAATATTCGACTTTCGAAGTTTATTCAAACACTTAGTGAAAATACGTGATTTGGAAACTTTTCTATGTCGATTATTATTTTGAAAGGACGTAAGTTGAAAACTACAAACAAAATACTTAATTGATGAGTCACATTCATTATAGTTTGTTGCATCCTTCAATATAAGAACACTATTATATTTGTGAGAATAAGCGACATAACTCAATCAGTGGTCGAACAAATGTTTAAATATTCACATATTACTTTGTGTGTTTAACTTGATATCAAAGCGTTTCTCGTAAAATATTTGAAACAGAAACTATATGACGAGTTTTGGTATTGTTTCAATCAATGTTTAAATTTTAATTTTTATCTATTTTTAAAACATAACGTTGGATCAAGACTTAAAAGTGCAACTGTCACACAGATACTCCGACTTCTTTTCTGAAATGCCCTAGTTAATGCTGTCTGATTGAAATATTATATTTTGCTTTTATAATTGTTTGTTGTTTTGAAAATACTGTATAACCGAAATTCAGAGCTGCTCGTTGAAACCGTTAACCAGAAGCTAAATCGAAAAAGTGTTTTATCGTAGACACAACAGAATGGCGCGAGTTGGTTTCGATCACCAATGTGTCGATTACGTTCACTCTCTATCACACGCATCTAATCCCTCGATCACATTGCATGGCAACAATATTCTGATTACTTGTTAAATTACTCAAAATTAATGATTTTAAACGAAATAAAAACCGTTTAGTTTTACGACATTTATTTCATGCTTTAAACTGTTTAGAAATCATAACACATTATGTCAAAACTGAAACAGACTTTTGAAAATGTTTATCAATAATATTTGAGTTTTACTTCGAAACAAATAAGGCCTTGTAATAACCAAACAATGTACGGAGATTTATTGAAAAAGTCTTCATATTTTAATAGAGTTTCCAAATAGTTATCATTTATCAATAGTATTTTAAACATATCTCAAATCGTTATTACTTGTTTGTCTCCGAGTTGAGCACTAAATGCTTCAAAATAAAATTGGGTGTTTGTGCAGGAGAAAAGTCCTAGTGTCCCGTCATTGCTTATACTTTTTCCAATAAACTGACAACAACCACGATCGAGATCAATTCTCCTAAGCCTAATTTCTTTGATCTGCAATACAATTAATGGTTTTTGATTAAAACCAACTCGTTGTACTAAAGCTGAATAACAAAATAACTCAGCTTTTGTTTGAAATAAAATGGAAATATTCGACTTTCGAAGTTTATTCAAACACTTAGTGAAAATACGTGATTTGGAAACGTTTCTATGTCGATTATTACTTTGAAAAGACGTAAGTTGAAAACTACAAACAAAATACTTAATTGTTGAGTCACATTCATTATAGTTTGTTGCATCCTTCAATATAGGAACACTATTATACATGTATTTGTGAGAATAAGCGACATAACTCAATCAGTGGTCGAACAAATGTTTAAATATTCACATATTACTTTGTGTGTTTAACTTGATATCAAAGCGTTTCTCGTAATATATTTGAAACAGAAACTATATGACGAGTTTTGGTATTGTTTCAATCAATGTTTAAATTTTAATTTTTATCTATTTTTCGTTCTCCTGTTTTGGAAAACAGCGTTGGATCAAGACTTAAAAGTGCAACTGTCACGCAGATACTCCGACTTCTTTTCTGAAATGCCCTAGTTAATGCTGTCTGATTGAAATATTATATTTTGCTTTTATAATTGTTTGTTGTTTTGAAAATACTGTATAACCGAAATTCAGAGCTGCTCGTTGAAACCGTTAACCAGAAGCTAAATCGGAAAAGTGTTTTATCGTAGACACAACAGAATGGCGCGAGTTGGTTTCGATCGCCAATGTGTCGATTACATTCACTCTCTATCACACGCATCTAATCCCTCGATCACATTGCATGGCAACAATATTCTGATTACTTGTTAAATTACTCAAAATTAATGATTTTAAACGAAATAAAAACCGTTTAGTTTTACGACATTTATTTCATGCTTTAAACTGTTTAGAAATCATAACACATTATGTCAAAACTGAAACAGACTTTTGAAAATGTTTATCAATAATATTTGAGTTTTACTTCGAAACAAATAAGGCCTTGTAATAACCAAACAATGTAGATTTATTGAAAAAGTCTTCATAGTTTAATAGAGTTTCCAAATAGTTATCATTTATCAATAGTATTTTAAACATATCTCAAATCGTTATTACTTGTTTGTCTCCGAGTTGAGCACTAAATGCTTCAAAATCAAATTGAGTGGTTTTGCAATTTTCAAGTTCTAGGGTCCCGTCATTGCTTATGCTTTTTCCAATAAACTGACAACAACTACGATCGAGATCAATGTACGAAAGCTTAATTTCTTTGATCTGCAATACAATTAATGGTTTTTGATTAAAACCAACTCGTTGTACTAAAGCTGAATAACAAAATAACTCAGCTTTTGTTTGAAATAAAATGGAAATATTCGACTTTCGAAGTTTATTCAAACACTTAGTGAAAATACGTGATTTGGAAACGTTTCTATGTCGATTATTATTTTGAAAGGACGTAGGTTGAAAACTACAAACAAAATACTTAAACAAAATACACATTCATTATAGTTTGTTGCATCCTTCAATATAAGAACACTATTATATTTGTGAGAATAAGCGACATAACTCAATCAGTGGTCGAACAAATGTTTAAATATCCACATATTACTTTGTGTGTTTAACTTGATATCAAAGCGTTTCTCGTAAAATATTTGAAACAGAAACTATATGACGAGTTTTGGTATTGTTTCAATCAATGTTTAAATTTTAGTTTTTATCTATTTTTCGTCCTCCTGTTTTGGAAAACAGCGTTGGATCAAGACTTAAAAGTGCAACTGTCACACAGATACTCCGACTTCTTTTCTGAAATGCCCTAGTTAATGCTGTCTGATTGAAATATTATATTTTGCTTTTATAATTGTTTGTTGTTTTGAAAATACTGTATAACCGAAATTCAGAGCTGCTCGTTGAAACCGTTAACCAGAAGCTAAATCGGAAAAGTGTTTTATCGTAGACACAACAGAATGGCGCGAGTTGGTTTCGATCACCAATGTGTCGATTACATTCACTCTCTATCACACGCATCTAATCCCTCGATCACATTGCATGGCAACAATATTCTGATTACTTGTTAAATTACTCAAAATTAATGATTTTAAACGAAATAAAAACCGTTTAGTTTTACGACATTTATTTCATGCTTTAAACTGTTTAGAAATCATAACACATTATGTCAAAACTGAAACAGACTTTTGAAAATGTTTATCAATAATATTTGAGTTTTACTTCGAAACAAATAAGGCCTTGTAATAACCAAACAATGTACGGAGATTTATTGAAAAAGTCTTCATATTTTAATAGAGTTTCCAAATACTTATCATTTATCAATAGTATTTTAAACATATCTCAAATCGTTATTACTTGTTTGTCTCCGAGTTGAGCACTAAATGCTTCAAAATAAAATTGGGTGTTTGTGCAGGAGGAAAGTCCTAGTGTCCCGTCATTGCTTATACTTTTTCCAATAAACTGACAACAACCACGATCGAGATCAATTCTCCTAAGCCTAATTTCTTTGATCTGCAATACAATTAATGGTTTTTGATTAAAACCAACTCGTTGTACTAAAGCTGAATAACAAAATAACTCAGCTTTTGTTTGAAATAAAATGGAAATATTCGACTTTCGAATTTATTCAAACACTTAGTGAAAATACGTGATTTGGAAACGTTTCTATGTCGATTATTATTTTGAAAGGACGTAAGTTGAAAACTACAAACAAAATACTTAATTGATGAGTCACATTCATTATAGTTTGTTGCATCCTTCAATATAAGAACACTATTATATTTGTGAGAATAAGCGACATAACTCAATCAGTGGTCGAACAAATGTTTAAATATTCACATATTACTTTGTGTGTTTAACTTGATATCAAAGCGTTTCTCGTAAAATATTTGAAACAGAAACTATATGACGAGTTTTGGTATTGTTTCAATCAATGTTTAAATTTTAATTTTTATCTATTTTTAAAACATAACGTTGGATCAAGACTTAAAAGTGCAACTGTCACGCAGATACTCCGACTTCTTTTCTGAAATGCCCTAGTTAATGCTGTCTGATTGAAATATTATATTTTGCTTTTATAATTGTTTGTTGTTTTGAAAATACTGTATAACCGAAATTCAGAGCTGCTCGTTGAAACCGTTAACCAGAAGCTAAATCGAAAAAGTGTTTTATCGTAGACACAACAGAATGGCGCGAGTTGGTTTCGATCACCAATGTGTCGATTACGTTCACTCTCTATCACACGCATCTAATCCCTCGATCACATTGCATGGCAACAATATTCTGATTACTTGTTAAATTACTCAAAATTAATGATTTTAAACGAAATAAAAACCGTTTAGTTTTACGACATTTATTTCATGCTTTAAACTGTTTAGAAATCATAACACATTATGTCAAAACTGAAACAGACTTTTGAAAATGTTTATCAATAATATTTGAGTTTTACTTCGAAACAAATAAGGCCTTGTAATAACCAAACAATGTACGGAGATTTATTGAAAAAGTCTTCATATTTTAATAGAGTTTCCAAATAGTTATCATTTATCAATAGTATTTTAAACATATCTCAAATCGTTATTACTTGTTTGTCTCCGAGTTGAGCACTAAATGCTTCAAAATAAAATTGGGTGTTTGTGCAGGAGGAAAGTCCTAGTGTCCCGTCATTGCTTATACTTTTTCCAATAAACTGACAACAACCACGATCGAGATCAATTCTCCTAAGCCTAATTTCTTTGATCTGCAATACAATTAATGGTTTTTGATTAAAACCAACTCGTTGTACTAAAGCTGAATAACAAAATAACTCAGCTTTTGTTTGAAATAAAATGGAAATATTCGACTTTCGAAGTTTATTCAAACACTTAGTGAAAATACGTGATTTGGAAACGTTTCTATGTCGATTATTATTTTGAAAGGACGTAAGTTGAAAACTACAAACAAAATACTTAATTGATGAGTCACATTCATTATAGTTTGTTGCATCCTTCAATATAAGAACACTATTATATTTGTGAGAATAAGCGACATAACTCAATCAGTGGTCGAACAAATGTTTAAATATTCACATATTACTTTGTGTGTTTAACTTGATATCAAAGCGTTTCTCGTAAAATATTTGAAACAGAAACTATATGACGAGTTTTGGTATTGTTTCAATCAATGTTTAAATTTTAATTTTTATCTATTTTTAAAACATAACGTTGGATCAAGACTTAAAAGTGCAACTGTCACGCAGATACTCCGACTTCTTTTCTGAAATGCCCTAGTTAATGCTGTCTGATTGAAATATTATATTTTGCTTTTATAATTGTTTGTTGTTTTGAAAATACTGTATAACCGAAATTCAGAGCTGCTCGTTGAAACCGTTAACCAGAAGCTAAATCGAAAAAGTGTTTTATCGTAGACACAACAGAATGGCGCGAGTTGGTTTCGATCACCAATGTGTCGATTACGTTCACTCTCTATCACACGCATCTAATCCCTCGATCACATTGCATGGCAACAATATTCTGATTACTTGTTAAATTACTCAAAATTAATGATTTTAAACGAAATAAAAACCGTTTAGTTTTACGACATTTATTTCATGCTTTAAACTGTTTAGAAATCATAACACATTATGTCAAAACTGAAACAGACTTTTGAAAATGTTTATCAATAATATTTGAGTTTTACTTCGAAACAAATAAGGCCTTGTAATAACCAAACAATGTACGGAGATTTATTGAAAAAGTCTTCATATTTTAATAGAGTTTCCAAATAGTTATCATTTATCAATAGTATTTTAAACATATCTCAAATCGTTATTACTTGTTTGTCTCCGAGTTGAGCACTAAATGCTTCAAAATAAAATTGGGTGTTTGTGCAGGAGAAAAGTCCTAGTGTCCCGTCATTGCTTATACTTTTTCCAATAAACTGACAACAACCACGATCGAGATCAATTCTCCTAAGCCTAATTTCTTTGATCTGCAATACAATTAATGGTTTTTGATTAAAACCAACTCGTTGTACTAAAGCTGAATAACAAAATAACTCAGCTTTTGTTTGAAATAAAATGGAAATATTCGACTTTCGAAGTTTATTCAAACACTTAGTGAAAATACGTGATTTGGAAACGTTTCTATGTCGATTATTATTTTGAAAAGACGTAAGTTGAAAACTACAAACAAAATACTTAATTGTTGAGTCACATTCATTATAGTTTGTTGCATCCTTCAATATAGGAACACTATTATACATGTATTTGTGAGAATAAGCGACATAACTCAATCAGTGGTCGAACAAATGTTTAAATATTCACATATTACTTTGTGTGTTTAACTTGATATCAAAGCGTTTCTCGTAATATATTTGAAACAGAAACTATATGACGAGTTTTGGTATTGTTTCAATCAATGTTTAAATTTTAATTTTTATCTATTTTTCGTTCTCCTGTTTTGGAAAACAGCGTTGGATCAAGACTTAAAAGTGCAACTGTCACGCAGATACTCCGACTTCTTTTCTGAAATGCCCTAGTTAATGCTGTCTGATTGAAATATTATATTTTGCTTTTATAATTGTTTGTTGTTTTGAAAATACTGTATAACCGAAATTCAGAGCTGCTCGTTGAAACCGTTAACCAGAAGCTAAATCGGAAAAGTGTTTTATCGTAGACACAACAGAATGGCGCGAGTTGGTTTCGATCACCAATGTGTCGATTACATTCACTCTCTATCACACGCATCTAATCCCTCGATCACATTGCATGGCAACAATATTCTGATTACTTGTTAAATTACTCAAAATTAATGATTTTAAACGAAATAAAAACCGTTTAGTTTTACGACATTTATTTCATGCTTTAAACTGTTTAGAAATCATAACACATTATGTCAAAACTGAAACAGACTTTTGAAAATGTTTATCAATAATATTTGAGTTTTACTTCGAAACAAATAAGGCCTTGTAATAACCAAAAAATGTAGATTTATTGAAAAAGTCTTCATAGTTTAATAGAGTTTCCAAATAGTTATCATTTATCAATAGTATTTTAAACATATCTCAAATCGTTATTACTTGTTTGTCTCCGAGTTGAGCACTAAATGCTTCAAAATCAAATTGAGTGGTTTTGCAATTTTCAAGTTCTAGGGTTCCGTCATTGCTTATGCTTTTTCCAATAAACTGACAACAACTACGATCGAGATCAATGTACGAAAGCTTAATTTCTTTGATCTGCAATACAATTAATGGTTTTTGATTAAAACCAACTCGTTGTACTAAAGCTGAATAACAAAATAACTCAGCTTTTGTTTGAAATAAAATGGAAATATTCGACTTTCGAAGTTTATTCAAACACTTAGTGAAAATACGTGATTTGGAAACGTTTCTATGTCGATTATTATTTTGAAAGGACGTAGGTTGAAAACTACAAACAAAATACTTAATTGATGAGTCACATTCATTATAGTTTGTTGCATCCTTCAATATAAGAACACTATTATATTTGTGAGAATAAGCGACATAACTCAATCAGTGGTCGAACAAATGTTTAAATATTCACATATTACTTTGTGTGTTTAACTTGATATCAAAGCGTTTCTCGTAAAATATTTGAAACAGAAACTATATGACGAGTTTTGGTATTGTTTCAATCAATGTTTAAATTTTAGTTTTTATCTATTTTTCGTCCTCCTGTTTTGGAAAACAGCGTTGGATCAAGACTTAAAAGTGCAACTGTCACACAGATACTCCGACTTCTTTTCTGAAATGCCCTAGTTAATGCTGTCTGATTGAAATATTATATTTTGCTTTTATAATTGTTTGTTGTTTTGAAAATACTGTATAACCGAAATTCAGAGCTGCTCGTTGAAACCGTTAACCAGAAGCTAAATCGGAAAAGTGTTTTATCGTAGACACAACAGAATGGCGCGAGTTGGTTTCGATCACCAATGTGTCGATTACATTCACTCTCTATCACACGCATCTAATCCCTCGATCACATTGCATGGCAACAATATTCTGATTACTTGTTAAATTACTCAAATTAATGATTTTAAACGAAATAAAAACCGTTTAGTTTTACGACATTTATTTCATGCTTTAAACTGTTTAGAAATCATAACACATTATGTCAAAACTGAAACAGACTTTTGAAAATGTTTATCAATAATATTTGAGTTTTACTTCCAAACAAATAAGGCCTTGTAATAACCAAACAATGTACGGAGATTTATTGAAAAAGTCTTCATATTTTAATAGAGTTTCCAAATAGTTATCATTTATCAATAGTATTTTAAACATATCTCAAATCGTTATTACTTGTTTGTCTCCGAGTTGAGCACTAAATGCTTCAAAATAAAATTGGGTGTTTGTGCAGGAGAAAAGTCCTAGTGTCCCGTCATTGCTTATACTTTTTCCAATAAACTGACAACAACCACGATCGAGATCAATTCTCCTAAGCCTAATTTCTTTGATCTGCAATACAATTAATGGTTTTTGATTAAAACCAACTCGTTGTACTAAAGCTGAATAACAAAATAACTCAGCTTTTGTTTGAAATAAAATGGAAATATTCGACTTTCGAAGTTTATTCAAACACTTAGTGAAAATACGTGATTTGGAAACGTTTCTATGTCGATTATTATTTTGAAAGGACGTAAGTTGAAAACTACAAACAAAATACTTAATTGATGAGTCACATTCATTATAGTTTGTTGCATCCTTCAATATAAGAACACTATTATATTTGTGAGAATAAGCGACATAACTCAATCAGTGGTCGAACAAATGTTTAAATATTCACATATTACTTTGTGTGTTTAACTTGATATCAAAGCGTTTCTCGTAAAATATTTGAAACAGAAACTATATGACGAGTTTTGGTATTGTTTCAATCAATGTTTAAATTTTAATTTTTATCTATTTTTAAAACATAACGTTGGATCAAGACTTAAAAGTGCAACTGTCACACAGATACTCCGACTTCTTTTCTGAAATGCCCTAGTTAATGCTGTCTGATTGAAATATTATATTTTGCTTTTATAATTGTTTGTTGTTTTGAAAATACTGTATAACCGAAATTCAGAGCTGCTCGTTGAAACCGTTAACCAGAAGCTAAATCGAAAAAGTGTTTTATCGTAGACACAACAGAATGGCGCGAGTTGGTTTCGATCACCAATGTGTCGATTACGTTCACTCTCTATCACACGCATCTAATCCCTCGATCACATTGCATGGCAACAATATTCTGATTACTTGTTAAATTACTCAAAATTAATGATTTTAAACGAAATAAAAACCGTTTAGTTTTACGACATTTATTTCATGCTTTAAACTGTTTAGAAATCATAACACATTATGTCAAAACTGAAACAGACTTTTGAAAATGTTTATCAATAATATTTGAGTTTTACTTCGAAACAAATAAGGCCTTGTAATAACCAAACAATGTACGGAGATTTATTGAAAAAGTCTTCATATTTTAATAGAGTTTCCAAATAGTTATCATTTATCAATAGTATTTTAAACATATCTCAAATCGTTATTACTTGTTTGTCTCCGAGTTGAGCACTAAATGCTTCAAAATAAAATTGGGTGTTTGTGCAGGAGAAAAGTCCTAGTGTCCCGTCATTGCTTATACTTTTTCCAATAAACTGACAACAACCACGATCGAGATCAATTCTCCTAAGCCTAATTTCTTTGATCTGCAATACAATTAATGGTTTTTGATTAAAACCAACTCGTTGTACTAAAGCTGAATAACAAAATAACTCAGCTTTTGTTTGAAATAAAATGAAAATATTCGACTTTCGAAGTTTATTCAAACACTTAGTGAAAATACGTGATTTGGAAACGTTTCTATGTCGATTATTATTTTGAAAAGACGTAAGTTGAAAACTACAAACAAAATACTTAATTGTTGAGTCACATTCATTATAGTTTGTTGCATCCTTCAATATAGGAACACTATTATACATGTATTTGTGAGAATAAGCGACATAACTCAATCAGTGGTCGAACAAATGTTTAAATATTCACATATTACTTTGTGTGTTTAACTTGATATCAAAGCGTTTCTTGTAATATATTTGAAACAGAAACTATATGACGAGTTTTGGTATTGTTTCAATCAATGTTTAAATTTTAATTTTTATCTATTTTTCGTTCTCCTGTTTTGGAAAACAGCGTTGGATCAAGACTTAAAAGTGCAACTGTCACGCAGATACTCCGACTTCTTTTCTGAAATGCCCTAGTTAATGCTGTCTGATTGAAATATTATATTTTGTTTTTATAATTGTTTGTTGTTTTGAAAATACTGTATAACCGAAATTCAGAGCTGCTCGTTGAAACCGTTAACCAGAAGCTAAATCGGAAAAGTGTTTTATCGTAGACACAACAGAATGGCGCGAGTTGGTTTCGATCGCCAATGTGTCGATTACATTCACTCTCTATCACACGCATCTAATCCCTCGATCACATTGCATGGCAACAATATTCTGATTACTTGTTAAATTACTCAAAATTAATGATTTTAAACGAAATAAAAACCGTTTAGTTTTACGACATTTATTTCATGCTTTAAACTGTTTAGAAATCATAACACATTATGTCAAAACTGAAACAGACTTTTGAAAATGTTTATCAATAATATTTGAGTTTTACTTCGAAACAAATAAGGCCTTGTAATAACCAAACAATGTACGTAGATTTATTGAAAAAGTCTTCATATTTTAATAGAGTTTCCAAATAGTTATCATTTATCAATAGTATTTTAAACATATCTCAAATCGTTATTACTTGTTTGTCTCCGAGTTGAGCACTAAATGCTTCAAAATCAAAATGAGTGTTTGTGCAGGAGGAAAGTATTAGTGTCCCGTTATTGCTTATGCTTTTTCCAATAAACTGACACCAACCACGATCGAGATCAATGTACGAAAGCTTAATTTCTTTGATCTGCAATACAATTAATGGTTTTTGATTAAAACCAACTCGTTGTACTAAAGCTGAATAACAAAATAACTCAGCTTTTGTTTGAAATAAAATGGAAATATTCGACTTTCGAAGTTTATTCAAACACTTAGTGAAAATACGTGATTTGGAAACGTTTCTATGTCGATTATTATTTTGAAAGGACGTAAGTTGAAAACTACAAACAAAATACTTAATTGATGAGTCACATTCATTATAGTTTGTTGCATCCTTCAATATAAGAACACTATTATATTTGTGAGAATAAGCGACATAACTCAATCAGTGGTCGAACAAATGTTTAAATATCCACATATTACTTTGTGTGTTTAACTTGATATCAAAGCGTTTCTCGTAATATATTTGAAACAGAAACTATATGACGAGTTTTGGTATTGTTTGAATCAATGTTTAAATTTTAATTTTTATCTATTTTTTGTCCTCCTGTGTTAGAACACAACGTTGGATCAAGACTTAAAAGTGCAACTGTCACACAGATACTCCGACTTCTTTTCTGAAATGCCCTAGTTAATGCTGTCTGATTGAAATATTATATTTTGCTTTTATAATTGTTTGTTGTTTTGAAAATACTGTATAACCGAAATTCAGAGCTGCTCGTTGAAACCGTTAACCAGAAGCTAAATCGGAAAAGTGTTTTATCGTAGACACAACAGAATGGCGCGAGTTGGTTTCGATCACCAATGTGTCGATTACGTTCACTCTCTATCACACGCATCTAATCCCTCGATCACATTGCATGGCAACAATATTCTGATTACTTGTTAAATTACTCAAAATTAATGATTTTAAACGAAATAAAAACCGTTTAGTTTTACGACATTTATTTCATGCTTTAAACTGTTTAGAAATCATAACACATTATGTCAAAACTGAAACAGACTTTTGAAAATGTTTATCAATAATATTTGAGTTTTACTTCGAAACAAATAAGGCCTTGTAATAACCAAACAATGTAGATTTATTGAAAAAGTCTTCATATTTTAATAGAGTTTCCAAATAGTTATCATTTATCAATAGTATTTTAAACATATCTCAAATCGTTATTACTTGTTTGTCTCCGAGTTGAGCACTAAATGCTTCAAAATCAAATTGATTGTTTGTGCAGGAGGAAAGTCCTAGTGTCCCGTCATTGCTTATGCTTTTTCCAATAAACTGACACCAACCACGATCGAGATAAATGTACGAAAGCTTAATTTCTTTGATCTGAAATACAATTAATGGTTTTTGATTAAAACCAACTCGTTGTACTAAAGCTGAATAACAAAATAACTCAGCTTTTGTTTGAAATAAAATGGAAATATTCGACTTTCGAAGTTTATTCAAACACTTAGTGAAAATACGTGATTTGGAAACGTTTCTATGTCGATTATTATTTTGAAAGGACGTAAGTTGAAAACTACAAACAAAATACTTAATTGATGAGTCACATTCATTATAGTTTGTTGCATCCTTCAATATAAGAACACTATTATATTTGTGAGAATAAGCGACATAACTCAATCAGTGGTCGAACAAATGTTTAAATATCCACATATTACTTTGTGTGTTTAACTTGATATCAAAGCGTTTCTCGTAATATATTTGAAACAGAAACTATATGACGAGTTTTGGTATTGTTTCAATCATTGTTTAAATTTTAATTTTTATCTATTTTTCGTTCTCTTGTTTTAGAACACAACGTTGGATCAAGACTTAAAAGTGCAACTGTCACGCAGATACTCCGACTTCTTTTCTGAAATGCCCTAGTTAATGCTGTCTGATTGAAATATTATATTTTGCTTTTATAATTGTTTGTTGTTTTGAAAATACTGTATAACCGAAATTCAGAGCTGCTCGTTGAAACCGTTAACCAGAAGCTAAATCGGAAAAGTGTTTTATCGTAGACACAACAGAATGGCGCGAGTTGGTTTCGATCGCCAATGTGTCGATTACGTTCACTCTCTATCACACGCATCTAATCCCTCGATCACATTGCATGGCAACAATATTCTGATTACTTGTTAAATTACTCAAAATTAATGATTTTAAACGAAATAAAAACCGTTTAGTTTAACGACATTTATTTCATGCTTTAAACTGTTTAGAAATCATAACACATTATGTCAAAACTGAAACAGACTTTTGAAAATGTTTATCAATAATATTTGAGTTTTACTTCGAAACAAATAAGGCCTTGTAATAACCAAACAATGTAGATTTATTGAAAAAGTCTTCATATTTTAATAGAGTTTCCAAATAGTTATCATTTATCAATAGTATTTTAAACATATCTCAAATCGTTATTACTTGTTTGTCTCCGAGTTGAGCACTAAATGCTTCAAAATCAAATTGAGTGGTTTTGCAGGAGGAAAGTCCTAGTGTCCCGTCATTGCTTATGCTTTTTCCAATAAACTGACACCAACCACGATCGAGATAAATGTACAAAAGCTTAATTTCTTTGATCTGCAATACAATTAATGGTTTTTGATTAAAACCAACTCGTTGTACTAAAACTGAATAACAAAATAACTCAGCTTTTGTTTGAAATAAAATGGAAATATTCGACTTTCGAAGTTTATTCAAACACTTAGTGAAAATACGTGATTTGGAAACGTTTCTATGTCGATTATTATTTTGAAAGGACGTAAGTTGAAAACTACAAACAAAATACTTAATTGATGAGTCACATTCATTATAGTTTGTTGCATCCTTCAATATAGGAACACTATTATATTTGTGAGAATAAGCGACATAACTCAATCAGTGGTCGAACAAATGTTTAAATATCCACATATTACTTTGTGTGTTTAACTTGATTTCAAAGCGTTTCTCGTAATATATTTGAAACAGAAACTATATGACGAGTTTTGGTATTGTTTCAATCAATGTTTAAATTTTAGTTTTTATCTATTTTTCGTCCTCCTGTTTTAGAAAACAGCGTTGGATCAAGACTTAAAAGTGCAACTGTCACACAGATACTCCGACTTCTTTTCTGAAATGCCCTAGTTAATGCTGTCTGATTGAAATATTATATTTTGCTTTTATAATTGTTTGTTGTTTTGAAAATACTGTATAACCGAAATTCAGAGCTGCTCGTTGAAACCGTTAACCAGAAGCTAAATCGGAAAAGTGTTTTATCGTAGACACAACAGAATGGCGCGAGTTGGTTTCGATCACCAATGTGTCGATTACGTTCACTCTCTATCACACGCATCTAATCCCTCGATCACATTGCATGGCAACAATATTCTGATTACTTGTTAAATTACTCAAAATTAATGATTTTAAACGAAATAAAAACCGTTTAGTTTTACGACATTTATTTCATGCTTTAAACTGTTTAGAAATCAAAACACATTATGTCAAAACTGAAACAGACTTTTGAAAATGCTTATCAATAATATTTGAGTTTTACTTCGAAACAAATAAGGCCTTGTAATAACAAAACAATGTAGATTTATTGAAAAAGTCTTCATATTTTAATAGAGTTTCCAAATAGTTATCATTTATCAATAGTATTTTAAACATATCTCAAATCGTTATTACTTGTTTGTCTCCGAGTTGAGCACTAAATGCTTCAAAATCAAATTGAGTGGTTTTGCAATTTTCAAGTTCTAGGGTCCCGTCATTGCTTATGCTTTTTCCAATAAACTGACACCAACCACGATCGAGATCAATTCTCCTAAGCTTAATTTCTTTGATCTGCAATACAATTAATGGTTTTTGATTAAAACCAACTCGTTGTACTAAAGCTGAATAACAAAATAACTCAGCTTTTGTTTGAAATAAAATGGAAATATTCGACTTTCGAAGTTTATTCAAACACTTAGTGAAAATACGTGATTTGGAAACGTTTCTATGTCGATTATTATTTTGAAAGGACGTAAGTTGAAAACTACAAACAAAATACTTAATTGATGAGTCACATTCATTATAGTTTGTTGCATCCTTCAATATAAGAACACTATTATATTTGTGAGAATAAGCGACATAACTCAATCAGTGGTCGAACAAATGTTTAAATATTCACATATTACTTTGTGTGTTTAACTTGATATCAAAGCGTTTCTCGTAATATATTTGAAACAGAAACTATATGACGAGTTTTGGTATTGTTTCAATCAATGTTTAAATTTTAATTTTCATCTATTTTTCGTCCTCCTGTTTTAGAACACAACGTTGGATCAAGACTTAAAAGTGCAACTGTCACGCAGATACTCCGACTTCTTTTCTGAAATGCCCTAGTTAATGCTGTCTGATTGAAATATTATATTTTGCTTTTATAATTGTTTGTTGTTTTGAAAATACTGTATAACCGAAATTCAGAGCTGCTCGTTGAAACCGTTAACCAGAAGCTAAATCGAAAAAGTGTTTTATCGTAGACACAACAGAATGGCGCGAGTTGGTTTCGATCGCCAATGTGTCGATTACGTTCACTCTCTATCACACGCATCTAATCCCTCGATCACATTGCATGGCAACAATATTCTGATTACTTGTTAAATTACTCAAAATTAATGATTTTAAACGAAATAAAAACCGTTTAGTTTTACGACATTTATTTCATGCTTTAAACTGTTTAGAAATCATAACACATTATGTCAAAACTGAAACAGACTTTTGAAAATGTTTATCAATAATATTTGAGTTTTACTTCGAAACAAATAAGGCCTTGTAATAACCAAACAATGTACGGAGATTTATTGAAAAAGTCTTCATATTTTAATAGAGTTTCCAAATAGTTATCATTTATCAATAGTATTTTAAACATATCTCAAATCGTTATTACTTGTTTGTCTCCGAGTTGAGCACTAAATGCTTCAAAATAAAATTGAGTGGTTTTGCAGGAGGAAAGTCCTAGTGTCCCGTTATTGCTTATGCTTTTTCCAATAAACTGACAACAACCACGATCGAGATCAATGTCCGAAAGCTTAATTTCTTTGATCTGCAATACAATTAATGGTTTTTGATTAAAACCAACTCGTTGTACTAAAGCTGAATAACAAAATAACTCAGCTTTTGTTTGAAATAAAATGGAAATATTCGACTTTCGAAGTTTATTCAAACACTTAGTGAAAATACGTGATTTGGAAACGTTTTTATGTCGATTATTATTTTGAAAGGACGTAAGTTGAAAACTACAAACAAAATACTTAATTGATGAGTCACATTCATTATAGTTTGTTGCATCCTTCAATATAGGAACACTATTATATTTGTGAGAATAAGCGACATAACTCAATCAGTGGTCGAACAAATGTTTAAATATCCACATATTACTTTGTGTGTTTAACTTGATATCAAAGCGTTTCTCGTAATATATTTGAAACAGAAACTATATGACGAGTTTTGGTATTGTTTCAATCAATGTTTAAATTTTAATTTTTATCTATTTTTCGTCCTCCTGTTTCAGAACACAACGTTGGATCAAGACTTAAAAGTGCAACTGTCACGCAGATACTCCGACTTCTTTTCTGAAATGCCCTAGTTAATGCTGTCTGATTGAAATATTATATTTTGCTTTTATAATTGTTTGTTGTTTTGAAAATACTGTATAACCGAAATTCAGAGCTGCTCGTTGAAACCGTTAACCAGAAGCTAAATCGGAAAAGTGTTTTATCGTAGACACAACAGAATGGCGCGAGTTGGTTTCGATCGCCAATGTGTCGATTACGTTCACTCTCTATCACACGCATCTAATCCCTCGATCACATTGCATGGCAACAATATTCTGATTACTTGTTAAATTACTCAAAATTAATGATTTTAAACGAAATAAAAACCATTTAGTTTTACAACATTTATTTCATGCTTTAAACTGTTTAGAAATCATAACACATTATGTCAAAACTGAAACAGACTTTTGAAAATGTTTATCAATAATATTTGAGTTTTACTTCGAAACAAATAAGGCCTTGTAATAACCAAACAATGTAGATTTATTGAAAAAGTCTTCATATTTTAATAGAGTTTCCAAATAGTTATCATTTATCAATAGTATTTTAAACATATCTCAAATCGTTATTACTTGTTTGTCTCCGAGTTGAGCACTAAATGCTTCAAAATCAAATTGAGTGGTTTTGCAATTTTCAAGTTTTAGGGTCCCGTCATTGCTTATGCTTTTTCCAATAAACTGACAACAACCACGAACGAGATCAATGTACCAAAGCTTAATTTCTTTGATCTGCAATACAATTAATGGTTTTTGATTAAAACCAACTCGTTGTACTAAAGCTGAATAACAAAATAACTCAGCTTTTGTTTGAAATAAAATGGAAATATTCGACTTTCGAAGTTTATTCAAACACTTAGTGAAAATACGTGATTTGGAAACGTTTCTATGTCGATTATTATTTTGAAAGGACGTAAGTTGAAAACTACAAACAAAATACTTAATTGATGAGTCACATTCATTATAGTTTGTTGCATCCTTCAATATAAGAACACTATTATATTTGTGAGAATAAGCGACATAACTCAATCAGTGGTCGAACAAATGTTTAAATATTCACATATTACTTTGTGTGTTTAACTTGATATCAAAGCGTTTCTCGTAAAATATTTGAAACAGAAACTATATGACGAGTTTTGGTATTGTTTCAATCAATGTTTAAATTTTAATTTTTATCTATTTTTCGTCCTCCTGTTTTGGAAAACAGCGTTGGATCAAGACTTAAAAGTGCAACTGTCACACAGATACTCCGACTTCTTTTCTGAAATGCCCTAGTTAATGCTGTCTGATTGAAATATTATATTTTGCTTTTATAATTGTTTGTTGTTTTGAAAATACTGTATAACCGAAATTCAGAGCTGCTCGTTGAAACCGTTAACCAGAAGCTAAATCGGAAAAGTGTTTTATCGTAGACACAACAGAATGGCGCGAGTTGGTTTCGATCGCCAATGTGTCGATTACGTTCACTCTCTATCACACGCATCTAATCCCTCGATCACATTGCATGGCAACAATATTCTGATTACTTGTTAAATTACACAAAATTAATGATTTTAAACGAAATAAAAACCGTTTAGATTTACGACATTTATTTCATGCTTTAAACTGTTTAGAAATCATAACACATTATGTCAAAACTGAAACAGACTTTTGAAAATGTTTATCAATAATATTTGAGTTTTACTTCGAAACAAATAAGGCCTTGTAATAACCAAACAATGTAGATTTATTGAAAAAGTCTTCATATTTTAATAGAGTTTCCAAATAGTTATCATTTATCAATAGTATTTTAAACATATCTCAAATCGTTATTACTTGTTTGTCTCCGAGTTGAGCACTAAATGCTTCAAAATCAAAATGAGTGTTTGTGCAGGAGAAAAGTCCTAGTGTCCCGTCATTGCTTATGCTTTTTCCAATAAACTGACACCAACCACGATCGAGATCAATGTCCGAAAGCTTAATTTCTTTGATCTGCAATACAATTAATGGTTTTTGATTAAAACCAACTCGTTGTACTAAAGCTGAATAACAAAATAACTCAGCTTTTGTTTGAAATAAAATGGAAATATTCGACTTTCGAAGTTTATTCAAACACTTAGTGAAAATACGTGATTTGGAAACGTTTCTATGTCGATTATTATTTTGAAAGGACGTAGGTTGAAAACTACAAACAAAATACTTAATTGATGAGTCACATTCATTATAGTTTGTTGCATCCTTCAATATAAGAACACTATTATATTTGTGAGAATAAGCGACATAACTCAATCAGTGGTCGAACAAATGTTTAAATATCCACATATTACTTTGTGTGTTTAACTTGATATCAAAGCGTTTCTCGTAAAATATTTGAAACAGAAACTATATGACGAGTTTTGGTATTGTTTCAATCAATGTTTAAATTTTAGTTTTTATCTATTTTTCGTCCTCCTGTTTTAGAAAACAGCGTTGGATCAAGACTTAAAAGTGCAACTGTCACACAGATACTCCGACTTCTTTTCTGAAATGCCCTAGTTAATGCTGTCTGATTGAAATATTATATTTTGCTTTTATAATTGTTTGTTGTTTTGAAAATACTGTATAACCGAAATTCAGAGCTGCTCGTTGAAACCGTTAACCAGAAGCTAAATCGGAAAAGTGTTTTATCGTAGACACAACAGAATGGCGCGAGTTGGTTTCGATCACCAATGTGTCGATTACGTTCACTCTCTATCACACGCATCTAATCCCTCGATCACATTGCATGGCAACAATATTCTGATTACTTGTTAAATTACTCAAAATTAATGATTTTAAACGAAATAAAAACCGTTTAGTTTTACGACATTTATTTCATGCTTTAAACTGTTTAGAAATCAAAACACATTATGTCAAAACTGAAACAGACTTTTGAAAATGCTTATCAATAATATTTGAGTTTTACTTCGAAACAAATAAGGCCTTGTAATAACAAAACAATGTAGATTTATTGAAAAAGTCTTCATATTTTAATAGAGTTTCCAAATAGTTATCATTTATCAATAGTATTTTAAACATATCTCAAATCGTTATTACTTGTTTGTCTCCGAGTTGAGCACTAAATGCTTCAAAATCAAATTGAGTGGTTTTGCAATTTTCAAGTTCTAGGGTCCCGTCATTGCTTATGCTTTTTCCAATAAACTGACACCAACCACGATCGAGATCAATTCTCCTAAGCTTAATTTCTTTGATCTGCAATACAATTAATGGTTTTTGATTAAAACCAACTCGTTGTACTAAAGCTGAATAACAAAATAACTCAGCTTTTGTTTGAAATAAAATGGAAATATTCGACTTTCGAAGTTTATTCAAACACTTAGTGAAAATACGTGATTTGGAAACGTTTCTATGTCGATTATTATTTTGAAAGGACGTAAGTTGAAAACTACAAACAAAATACTTAATTGATGAGTCACATTCATTATAGTTTGTTGCATCCTTCAATATAAGAACACTATTATATTTGTGAGAATAAGCGACATAACTCAATCAGTGGTCGAACAAATGTTTAAATATTCACATATTACTTTGTGTGTTTAACTTGATATCAAAGCGTTTCTCGTAATATATTTGAAACAGAAACTATATGACGAGTTTTGGTATTGTTTCAATCAATGTTTAAATTTTAATTTTCATCTATTTTTCGTCCTCCTGTTTTAGAACACAACGTTGGATCAAGACTTAAAAGTGCAACTGTCACGCAGATACTCCGACTTCTTTTCTGAAATGCCCTAGTTAATGCTGTCTGATTGAAATATTATATTTTGCTTTTATAATTGTTTGTTGTTTTGAAAATACTGTATAACCGAAATTCAGAGCTGCTCGTTGAAACCGTTAACCAGAAGCTAAATCGAAAAAGTGTTTTATCGTAGACACAACAGAATGGCGCGAGTTGGTTTCGATCGCCAATGTGTCGATTACGTTCACTCTCTATCACACGCATCTAATCCCTCGATCACATTGCATGGCAACAATATTCTGATTACTTGTTAAATTACTCAAAATTAATGATTTTAAACGAAATAAAAACCGTTTAGTTTTACGACATTTATTTCATGCTTTAAACTGTTTAGAAATCATAACACATTATGTCAAAACTGAAACAGACTTTTGAAAATGTTTATCAATAATATTTGAGTTTTACTTCGAAACAAATAAGGCCTTGTAATAACCAAACAATGTACGGAGATTTATTGAAAAAGTCTTCATATTTTAATAGAGTTTCCAAATAGTTATCATTTATCAATAGTATTTTAAACATATCTCAAATCGTTATTACTTGTTTGTCTCCGAGTTGAGCACTAAATGCTTCAAAATAAAATTGAGTGGTTTTGCAGGAGGAAAGTCCTAGTGTCCCGTTATTGCTTATGCTTTTTCCAATAAACTGACAACAACCACGATCGAGATCAATGTCCGAAAGCTTAATTTCTTTGATCTGCAATACAATTAATGGTTTTTGATTAAAACCAACTCGTTGTACTAAAGCTGAATAACAAAATAACTCAGCTTTTGTTTGAAATAAAATGGAAATATTCGACTTTCGAAGTTTATTCAAACACTTAGTGAAAATACGTGATTTGGAAACGTTTTTATGTCGATTATTATTTTGAAAGGACGTAAGTTGAAAACTACAAACAAAATACTTAATTGATGAGTCACATTCATTATAGTTTGTTGCATCCTTCAATATAGGAACACTATTATATTTGTGAGAATAAGCGACATAACTCAATCAGTGGTCGAACAAATGTTTAAATATCCACATATTACTTTGTGTGTTTAACTTGATATCAAAGCGTTTCTCGTAATATATTTGAAACAGAAACTATATGACGAGTTTTGGTATTGTTTCAATCAATGTTTAAATTTTAATTTTTATCTATTTTTCGTCCTCCTGTTTCAGAACACAACGTTGGATCAAGACTTAAAAGTGCAACTGTCACGCAGATACTCCGACTTCTTTTCTGAAATGCCCTAGTTAATGCTGTCTGATTGAAATATTATATTTTGCTTTTATAATTGTTTGTTGTTTTGAAAATACTGTATAACCGAAATTCAGAGCTGCTCGTTGAAACCGTTAACCAGAAGCTAAATCGGAAAAGTGTTTTATCGTAGACACAACAGAATGGCGCGAGTTGGTTTCGATCGCCAATGTGTCGATTACGTTCACTCTCTATCACACGCATCTAATCCCTCGATCACATTGCATGGCAACAATATTCTGATTACTTGTTAAATTACTCAAAATTAATGATTTTAAACGAAATAAAAACCATTTAGTTTTACAACATTTATTTCATGCTTTAAACTGTTTAGAAATCATAACACATTATGTCAAAACTGAAACAGACTTTTGAAAATGTTTATCAATAATATTTGAGTTTTACTTCGAAACAAATAAGGCCTTGTAATAACCAAACAATGTAGATTTATTGAAAAAGTCTTCATATTTTAATAGAGTTTCCAAATAGTTATCATTTATCAATAGTATTTTAAACATATCTCAAATCGTTATTACTTGTTTGTCTCCGAGTTGAGCACTAAATGCTTCAAAATCAAATTGAGTGGTTTTGCAATTTTCAAGTTTTAGGGTCCCGTCATTGCTTATGCTTTTTCCAATAAACTGACAACAACCACGAACGAGATCAATGTACCAAAGCTTAATTTCTTTGATCTGCAATACAATTAATGGTTTTTGATTAAAACCAACTCGTTGTACTAAAGCTGAATAACAAAATAACTCAGCTTTTGTTTGAAATAAAATGGAAATATTCGACTTTCGAAGTTTATTCAAACACTTAGTGAAAATACGTGATTTGGAAACGTTTCTATGTCGATTATTATTTTGAAAGGACGTAAGTTGAAAACTACAAACAAAATACTTAATTGATGAGTCACATTCATTATAGTTTGTTGCATCCTTCAATATAAGAACACTATTATATTTGTGAGAATAAGCGACATAACTCAATCAGTGGTCGAACAAATGTTTAAATATTCACATATTACTTTGTGTGTTTAACTTGATATCAAAGCGTTTCTCGTAAAATATTTGAAACAGAAACTATATGACGAGTTTTGGTATTGTTTCAATCAATGTTTAAATTTTAATTTTTATCTATTTTTCGTCCTCCTGTTTTGGAAAACAGCGTTGGATCAAGACTTAAAAGTGCAACTGTCACACAGATACTCCGACTTCTTTTCTGAAATGCCCTAGTTAATGCTGTCTGATTGAAATATTATATTTTGCTTTTATAATTGTTTGTTGTTTTGAAAATACTGTATAACCGAAATTCAGAGCTGCTCGTTGAAACCGTTAACCAGAAGCTAAATCGGAAAAGTGTTTTATCGTAGACACAACAGAATGGCGCGAGTTGGTTTCGATCGCCAATGTGTCGATTACGTTCACTCTCTATCACACGCATCTAATCCCTCGATCACATTGCATGGCAACAATATTCTGATTACTTGTTAAATTACACAAAATTAATGATTTTAAACGAAATAAAAACCGTTTAGATTTACGACATTTATTTCATGCTTTAAACTGTTTAGAAATCATAACACATTATGTCAAAACTGAAACAGACTTTTGAAAATGTTTATCAATAATATTTGAGTTTTACTTCGAAACAAATAAGGCCTTGTAATAACCAAACAATGTAGATTTATTGAAAAAGTCTTCATATTTTAATAGAGTTTCCAAATAGTTATCATTTATCAATAGTATTTTAAACATATCTCAAATCGTTATTACTTGTTTGTCTCCGAGTTGAGCACTAAATGCTTCAAAATCAAAATGAGTGTTTGTGCAGGAGAAAAGTCCTAGTGTCCCGTCATTGCTTATGCTTTTTCCAATAAACTGACACCAACCACGATCGAGATCAATGTCCGAAAGCTTAATTTCTTTGATCTGCAATACAATTAATGGTTTTTGATTAAAACCAACTCGTTGTACTAAAGCTGAATAACAAAATAACTCAGCTTTTGTTTGAAATAAAATGGAAATATTCGACTTTCGAAGTTTATTCAAACACTTAGTGAAAATACGTGATTTGGAAACGTTTCTATGTCGATTATTATTTTGAAAGGACGTAGGTTGAAAACTACAAACAAAATACTTAATTGATGAGTCACATTCATTATAGTTTGTTGCATCCTTCAATATAAGAACACTATTATATTTGTGAGAATAAGCGACATAACTCAATCAGTGGTCGAACAAATGTTTAAATATCCACATATTACTTTGTGTGTTTAACTTGATATCAAAGCGTTTCTCGTAAAATATTTGAAACAGAAACTATATGACGAGTTTTGGTATTGTTTCAATCAATGTTTAAATTTTAATTTTCATCTATTTTTCGTCCTCCTGTTTTAGAACACAGCGTTGGATCAAGACTTAAAAGTGCAACTGTCACACAGATACTCCGACTTCTTTTCTGAAATGCCCTAGTTAATGCTGTCTGATTGAAATATTATATTTTGCTTTTATAATTGTTTGTTGTTTTGAAAATACTGTATAACCGAAATTCAGAGCTGCTCGTTGAAACCGTTAACCAGAAGCTAAATCGAAAAAGTGTTTTATCGTAGACACAACAGAATGGCGCGAGTTGGTTTCGATCACCAATGTGTCGATTACGTTCACTCTCTATCACACGCATCTAATCCCTCGATCACATTGCATGGCAACAATATTCTGATTACTTGTTAAATTACACAAAATTAATGATTTTAAACGAAATAAAAACCGTTTAGTTTTACGACATTTATTTCATGCTTTAAACTGTTTAGAAATCATAACACATTATGTCAAAACTGAAACAGACTTTTGAAAATGTTTATCAATAATATTTGAGTTTTACTTCGAAACAAATAAGGCCTTGTAATAACCAAACAATGTACGGAGATTTATTGAAAAAGTCTTCATATTTTAATAGAGTTTCCAAATAGTTATCATTTATCAATAGTATTTTAAACATATCTCAAATCGTTATTACTTGTTTGTCTCCGAGTTGAGCACTAAATGCTTCAAAATAAAATTGGGTGTTTGTGCAGGAGAAAAGTCCTAGTGTCCCGTCATTGCTTATACTTTTTCCAATAA
This sequence comes from Diplosoma virens, assembly GCA_963680785.1. Taxonomy (NCBI): domain Eukaryota; kingdom Metazoa; phylum Chordata; class Ascidiacea; order Aplousobranchia; family Didemnidae; genus Diplosoma; species Diplosoma virens. The sequence goes on from OY796883.1 coordinate 17,699,141, forward strand.
ACTGACAACAACCACGATCGAGATCAATTCTCCTAAGCCTAATTTCTTTGATCTGCAATACAATTAATGGTTTTTGATTAAAACCAACTCGTTGTACTAAAGCTGAATAACAAAATAACTCAGCTTTTGTTTGAAATAAAATGGAAATATTCGACTTTCGAAGTTTATTCAAACACTTAGTGAAAATACGTGATTTGGAAACGTTTCTATGTCGATTATTATTTTGAAAAGACGTAAGTTGAAAACTACAAACAAAATACTTAATTGTTGAGTCACATTCATTATAGTTTGTTGCATCCTTCAATATAGGAACACTATTATACATGTATTTGTGAGAATAAGCGACATAACTCAATCAGTGGTCGAACAAATGTTTAAATATTCACATATTACTTTGTGTGTTTAACTTGATATCAAAGCGTTTCTCGTAATATATTTGAAACAGAAACTATATGACGAGTTTTGGTATTGTTTCAATCAATGTTTAAATTTTAATTTTTATCTATTTTTCGTCCTCCTGTTTTGGAAAACAGCGTTGGATCAAGACTTAAAAGTGCAACTGTCACGCAGATACTCCGACTTCTTTTCTGAAATGCCCTAGTTAATGCTGTCTGATTGAAATATTATATTTTGCTTTTATAATTGTTTGTTGTTTTGAAAATACTGTATAACCGAAATTCAGAGCTGCTCGTTGAAACCGTTAACCAGAAGCTAAATCGGAAAAGTGTTTTATCGTAGACACAACAGAATGGCGCGAGTTGGTTTCGATCGCCAATGTGTCGATTACATTCACTCTCCATCACACGCATCTAATCCCTCGATCACATTGCATGGCAACAATATTCTGATTACTTGTTAAATTACTCAAAATTAATGACTTTAAACGAAATAAAAACCGTTTAGTTTTACGACATTTATTTCATGCTTTAAACTGTTTAGAAATCATAACACATTATGTCAAAACTGAAACAGACTTTTGAAAATGTTTATCAATAATATTTGAGTTTTACTTCGAAACAAATAAGGCCTTGTAATAACCAAACAATGTACGTAGGTTTATTGAAAAAGTCTTCATATTTTAATAGAGTTTCCAAATAGTTATCATTTATCAATAGTATTTTAAACATATCTCAAATCGTTATTACTTGTTTGTCTCCGAGTTGAGCACTAAACGCTTCAAAATCAAAATGAGTGTTTGTGCAGGAGGAAAGTATTAGTGTCCCGTTATTGCTTATGCTTTTTCCAATAAACTGACACCAACCACGATCGAGATCAATGTACCAAAGCTTAATTTCTTTGATCTGCAATACAATTAATGGTTTTTGATTAAAACCAACTCGTTGTACTAAAGCTGAATAACAAAATAACTCAGCTTTTGTTTGAAATAAAATGGAAATATTCGACTTTCGAAGTTTATTCAAACACTTAGTGAAAATACGTGATTTGGAAACGTTTCTATGTCGATTATTATTTTGAAAGGACGTAAGTTGAAAACTACAAACAAAATACTTAATTGATGAGTCACATTCATTATAGTTTGTTGCATCCTTCAATATAAGAACACTATTATATTTGTGAGAATAAGCGACATAACTCAATCAGTGGTCGAACAAATGTTTAAATATACACATATTACTTTGTGTGTTTAACTTGATATCAAAGCGTTTCTCGTAATATATTTGAAACAGAAACTATATGACGAGTTTTGGTATTGTTTCAATCATTGTTTAAATTTTAATTTTTATCTATTTTTCGTTCTCTTGTTTTAGAACACAACGTTGGATCAAGACTTAAAAGTGCAACTGTCACACAGATACTCCGACTTCTTTTCTGAAATGCCCTAGTTAATGCTGTCTGATTGAAATATTATATTTTGCTTTTATAATTGTTTGTTGTTTTGAAAATACTGTATAACCGAAATTCAGAGCTGCTCGTTGAAACCGTTAACCAGAAGCTAAATCGGAAAAGTGTTTTATCGTAGACACAACAGAATGGCGCGAGTTGGTTTCGATCGCCAATGTGTCGATTACGTTCACTCTCTATCACACGCATCTAATCCCTCGATCACATTGCATGGCAACAATATTCTGATTACTTGTTAAATTACTCAAAATTAATGATTTTAAACGAAATAAAAACCGTTTAGTTTAACGACATTTATTTCATGCTTTAAACTGTTTAGAAATCATAACACATTATGTCAAAACTGAAACAGACTTTTGAAAATGTTTATCAATAATATTTGAGTTTTACTTCGAAACAAATAAGGCCTTGTAATAACCAAACAATGTAGATTTATTGAAAAAGTCTTCATATTTTAATAGAGTTTCCAAATAGTTATCATTTATCAATAGTATTTTAAACATATCTCAAATCGTTATTACTTGTTTGTCTCCGAGTTGAGCACTAAATGCTTCAAAATCAAATTGAGTGGTTTTGCAGGAGGAAAGTCCTAGTGTCCCGTCATTGCTTATGCTTTTTCCAATAAACTGACACCAACCACGATCGAGATAAATGTACGAAAGCTTAATTTCTTTGATCTGCAATACAATTAATGGTTTTTGATTAAAACCAACTCGTTGTACTAAAACTGAATAACAAAATAACTCAGCTTTTGTTTGAAATAAAATGGAAATATTCGACTTTCGAAGTTTATTCAAACACTTAGTGAAAATACGTGATTTGGAAACGTTTCTATGTCGATTATTATTTTGAAAGGACGTAAGTTGAAAACTACAAACAAAATACTTAATTGATGAGTCACATTCATTATAGTTTGTTGCATCCTTCAATATAAGAACACTATTATATTTGTGAGAATAAGCGACATAACTCAATCAGTGGTCGAACAAATGTTTAAATATACACATATTACTTTGTGTGTTTAACTTGATATCAAAGCGTTTCTCGTAATATATTTGAAACAGAAACTATATGACGAGTTTTGGTATTGTTTCAATCATTGTTTAAATTTTAGTTTTTATCTATTTTTCGTCCTCCTGTTTTGGAAAACAGCGTTGGATCAAGACTTAAAAATGCAACTGTCACACAGATACTCCGACTTCTTTTCTGAAATGCCCTAGTTAATGCTGTCTGATTGAAATATTATATTTTGCTTTTATAATTGTTTGTTGTTTTGAAAATACTGTATAACCGAAATTCAGAGCTGCTCGTTGAAACCGTTAACCAGAAGCTAAATCGGAAAAGTGTTTTATCGTAGACACAACAGAATGGCGCGAGTTGGTTTCGATCACCAATGTGTCGATTACGTTCACTCTCTATCACACGCATCTAATCCCTCGATCACATTGCATGGCAACAATATTCTGATTACTTGTTAAATTACTCAAAATTAATGATTTTAAACGAAATAAAAACCGTTTAGTTTTACGACATTTATTTCATGCTTTAAACTGTTTAGAAATCATAACACATTATGTCAAAACTGAAACAGACTTTTGAAAATGTTTATCAATAATATTTGAGTTTTACTTCGAAACAAATAAGGCCTTGTAATAACCAAACAATGTAGATTTATTGAAAAAGTCTTCATAGTTTAATAGAGTTTCCAAATAGTTATCATTTATCAATAGTATTTTAAACATATCTCAAATCGTTATTACTTGTTTGTCTCCGAGTTGAGCACTAAATGCTTCAAAATCAAATTGAGTGGTTTTGCAATTTTCAAGTTCTAGGGTCCCGTCATTGCTTATGCTTTTTCCAATAAACTGACAACAACTACGATCGAGATCAATGTACCAAAGCTTAATTTCTTTGATCTGCAATACAATTAATGGTTTTTGATTAAAACCAACTCGTTGTACTAAAGCTGAATAACAAAATAACTCAGCTTTTGTTTGAAATAAAATGGAAATATTCGACTTTCGAAGTTTATTCAAACACTTAGTGAAAATACGTGATTTGGAAACGTTTCTATGTCGATTGAAAGGACGTAGGTTGAAAACTACAAACAAAATACTTAATTGATGAGTCACATTCATTATAGTTTGTTGCATCCTTCAATATAAGAACACTATTATATTTGTGAGAATAAGCGACATAACTCAATCAGTGGTCGAACAAATGTTTAAATATCCACATATTACTTTGTGTGTTTAACTTGATATCAAAGCGTTTCTCGTAAAATATTTGAAACAGAAACTATATGACGAGTTTTGGTATTGTTTCAATCAATGTTTAAATTTTAGTTTTTATCTATTTTTCGTCCTCCTGTTTTGGAAAACAGCGTTGGATCAAGACTTAAAAGTGCAACTGTCACGCAGATACTCCGACTTCTTTTCTGAAATGCCCTAGTTAATGCTGTCTGATTGAAATATTATATTTTGCTTTTATAATTGTTTGTTGTTTTGAAAATACTGTATAACCGAAATTCAGAGCTGCTCGTTGAAACCGTTAACCAGAAGCTAAATCGGAAAAGTGTTTTATCGTAGACACAACAGAATGGCGCGAGTTGGTTTCGATCACCAATGTGTCGATTACATTCACTCTCTATCACACGCATCTAATCCCTCGATCACATTGCATGGCAACAATATTCTGATTACTTGTTAAATTACTCAAAATTAATGATTTTAAACGAAATAAAAACCGTTTAGTTTTACGACATTTATTTCATGCTTTAAACTGTTTAGAAATCATAACACATTATGTCAAAACTGAAACAGACTTTTGAAAATGTTTATCAATAATATTTGAGTTTTACTTCGAAACAAATAAGGCCTTGTAATAACCAAACAATGTACAGAGATTTATTGAAAAAGTCTTCATATTTTAATAGAGTTTCCAAATAGTTATCATTTATCAATAGTATTTTAAACATATCTCAAATCGTTATTACTTGTTTGTCTCCGAGTTGAGCACTAAATGCTTCAAAATAAAATTGGGTGTTTGTGCAGGAGAAAAGTCCTAGTGTCCCGTCATTGCTTATACTTTTTCCAATAAACTGACAACAACCACGATCGAGATCAATGTCCGAAAGCCTAATTTCTTTGATCTGCAATACAATTAATGGTTTTTGATTAAAACCAACTCGTTGTACTAAAGCTGAATAACAAAATAACTCAGCTTTTGTTTGAAATAAAATGGAAATATTCGACTTTCGAAGTTTATTCAAACACTTAGTGAAAATACGTGATTTGGAAACGTTTCTATGTCGATTATTATTTTGAAAGGACGTAAGTTGAAAACTACAAACAAAATACTTAATTGATGAGTCACATTCATTATAGTTTGTTGCATCCTTCAATATAAGAACACTATTATATTTGTGAGAATAAGCGACATAACTCAATCAGTGGTCGAACAAATGTTTAAATATTCACATATTACTTTGTGTGTTTAACTTGATATCAAAGCGTTTCTCGTAAAATATTTGAAACAGAAACTATATGACGAGTTTTGGTATTGTTTCAATCAATGTTTAAATTTTAATTTTTATCTATTTTTAAAACATAACGTTGGATCAAGACTTAAAAGTGCAACTGTCACGCAGATACTCCGACTTCTTTTCTGAAATGCCCTAGTTAATGCTGTCTGATTGAAATATTATATTTTGCTTTTATAATTGTTTGTTGTTTTGAAAATACTGTATAACCGAAATTCAGAGCTGCTCGTTGAAACCGTTAACCAGAAGCTAAATCGGAAAAGTGTTTTATCGTAGACACAACAGAATGGCGCGAGTTGGTTTCGATCACCAATGTGTCGATTACGTTCACTCTCTATCACACGCATCTAATCCCTCGATCACATTGCATGGCAACAATATTCTGATTACTTGTTAAATTACTCAAATTAATGATTTTAAACGAAATAAAAACTGTTTAGTTTTACGACATTTATTTCATGCTTTAAACTGTTTAGAAATCATAACACATTATGTCAAAACTGAAACAGACTTTTGAAAATGTTTATCAATAATATTTGAGTTTTACTTCGAAACAAATAAGGCCTTGTAATAACCAAACAATGTACGGAGATTTATTGAAAAAGTCTTCATATTTTAATAGAGTTTCCAAATAGTTATCATTTATCAATAGTATTTTAAACATATCTCAAATCGTTATTACTTGTTTGTCTCCGAGTTGAGCACTAAATGCTTCAAAATCAAATTGGGTGTTTGTGCAGGAGAAAAGTCCTAGTGTCCCGTCATTGCTTATACTTTTTCCAATAAACTGACAACAACCACGATCGAGATCAATTCTCCTAAGCCTAATTTCTTTGATCTGCAATACAATTAATGGTTTTTGATTAAAACCAACTCGTTGTACTAAAGCTGAATAACAAAATAACTCAGCTTTTGTTTGAAATAAAATGGAAATATTCGACTTTCGAAGTTTATTCAAACACTTAGTGAAAATACGTGATTTGGAAACGTTTCTATGTCGATTATTATTTTGAAAAGACGTAAGTTGAAAACTACAAACAAAATACTTAATTGTTGAGTCACATTCATTATAGTTTGTTGCATCCTTCAATATAGGAACACTATTATACATGTATTTGTGAGAATAAGCGACATAACTCAATCAGTGGTCGAACAAATGTTTAAATATTCACATATTACTTTGTGTGTTTAACTTGATATCAAAGCGTTTCTCGTAATATATTTGAAACAGAAACTATATGACGAGTTTTGGTATTGTTTCAATCAATGTTTAAATTTTAATTTTTATCTATTTTTCGTCCTCCTGTTTTGGAAAACAGCGTTGGATCAAGACTTAAAAGTGCAACTGTCACGCAGATACTCCGACTTCTTTTCTGAAATGCCCTAGTTAATGCTGTCTGATTGAAATATTATATTTTGCTTTTATAATTGTTTGTTGTTTTGAAAATACTGTATAACCGAAATTCAGAGCTGCTCGTTGAAACCGTTAACCAGAAGCTAAATCGGAAAAGTGTTTTATCGTAGACACAACAGAATGGCGCGAGTTGGTTTCGATCGCCAATGTGTCGATTACATTCACTCTCTATCACACGCATCTAATCCCTCGATCACATTGCATGGCAACAATATTCTGATTACTTGTTAAATTACTCAAAATTAATGATTTTAAACGAAATAAAAACCGTTTAGTTTTACGACATTTATTTCATGCTTTAAACTGTTTAGAAATCATAACACATTATGTCAAAACTGAAACAGACTTTTGAAAATGTTTATCAATAATATTTGAGTTTTACTTCGAAACAAATAAGGCCTTGTAATAACCAAACAATGTACGTAGATTTATTGAAAAAGTCTTCATATTTTAATAGAGTTTCCAAATAGTTATCATTTATCAATAGTATTTTAAACATATCTCAAATCGTTATTACTTGTTTGTCTCCGAGTTGAGCACTAAACGCTTCAAAATCAAAATGAGTGTTTGTGCAGGAGGAAAGTATTAGTGACCCGTTATTGCTTATGCTTTTTCCAATAAACTGACACCAACCACGATCGAGATCAATGTACCAAAGCTTAATTTCTTTGATCTGCAATACACTTAATGGTTTTTGATTAAAACCAACTCGTTGTACTAAAGCTGAATAACAAAATAACTCAGCTTTTGTTTGAAATAAAATGGAAATATTCGACTTTCGAAGTTTATTCAAACACTTAGTGAAAATACGTGATTTGGAAACGTTTCTATGTCGATTATTATTTTGAAAGGACGTAAGTTGAAAACTACAAACAAAATACTTAATTGATGAGTCACATTCATTATAGTTTGTTGCATCCTTCAATATAAGAACACTATTATATTTGTGAGAATAAGCGACATAACTCAATCAGTGGTCGAACAAATGTTTAAATATACACATATTACTTTGTGTGTTTAACTTGATATCAAAGCGTTTCTCGTAATATATTTGAAACAGAAACTATATGACGAGTTTTGGTATTGTTTCAATCAATGTTTAAATTTTAATTTTTATCTATTTTTCGTCCTCCTGTGTTAGAACACAACGTTGGATCAAGACTTAAAAGTGCAACTGTCACGCAGATACTCCGACTTCTTTTCTGAAATGCCCTAGTTAATGCTGTCTGATTGAAATATTATATTTTGCTTTTATAATTGTTTGTTGTTTTGAAAATACTGTATAACCGAAATTCAGAGCTGCTCGTTGAAACCGTTAACCAGAAGCTAAATCGGAAAAGTGTTTTATCGTAGACACAACAGAATGGCGCGAGTTGGTTTCGATCACCAATGTGTCGATTACGTTCACTCTCTATCACACGCATCTAATCCCTCGATCACATTGCATGGCAACAATATTCTGATTACTTGTTAAATTACTCAAAATTAATGATTTTAAACGAAATAAAAACCGTTTAGTTTTACGAAATTTATTTCATGCTTTAAACTGTTTAGAAATCATAACACATTATGTCAAAACTGAAACAGACTTTTGAAAATGTTTATCAATAATATTTGAGTTTTACTTCGAAACAAATAAGGCCTTGTAATAACCAAACAATGTAGATTTATTGAAAAAGTCTTCATATTTTAATAGAGTTTCCAAATAGTTATCATTTATCAATAGTATTTTAAACATATCTCAAATCGTTATTACTTGTTTGTCTCCGAGTTGAGCACTAAATGCTTCAAAATCAAATTGATTGTTTGTGCAGGAGGAAAGTCCTAGTGTCCCGTCATTGCTTATGCTTTTTCCAATAAACTGACACCAACCACGATCGAGATAAATGTACGAAAGCTTAATTTCTTTGATCTGAAATACAATTAATGGTTTTTGATTAAAACCAACTCGTTGTACTAAAGCTGAATAACAAAATAACTCAGCTTTTGTTTGAAATAAAATGGAAATATTCGACTTTCGAAGTTTATTCAAACACTTAGTGAAAATACGTGATTTGGAAACGTTTCTATGTCGATTATTATTTTGAAAGGACGTAAGTTGAAAACTACAAACAAAATACTTAATTGATGAGTCACATTCATTATAGTTTGTTGCATCCTTCAATATAAGAACACTATTATATTTGTGAGAATAAGCGACATAACTCAATCAGTGGTCGAACAAATGTTTAAATATCCACATATTACTTTGTGTGTTTAACTTGATATCAAAGCGTTTCTCGTAATATATTTGAAACAGAAACTATATGACGAGTTTTGGTATTGTTTCAATCATTGTTTAAATTTTAATTTTTATCTATTTTTCGTTCTCTTGTTTTAGAACACAACGTTGGATCAAGACTTAAAAGTGCAACTGTCACGCAGATACTCCGACTTCTTTTCTGAAATGCCCTAGTTAATGCTGTCTGATTGAAATATTATATTTTGCTTTTATAATTGTTTGTTGTTTTGAAAATACTGTATAACCGAAATTCAGAACTGCTCGTTGAAACCGTTAACCAGAAGCTAAATCGGAAAAGTGTTTTATCGTAGACACAACAGAATGGCGCGAGTTGGTTTCGATCGCCAATGTGTCGATTACGTTCACTCTCTATCACACGCATCTAATCCCTCGATCACATTGCATGGCAACAATATTCTGATTACTTGTTAAATTACTCAAAATTAATGATTTTAAACGAAATAAAAACCGTTTAGTTTAACGACATTTATTTCATGCTTTAAACTGTTTAGAAATCATAACACATTATGTCAAAACTGAAACAGACTTTTGAAAATGTTTATCAATAATATTTGAGTTTTACTTCGAAACAAATAAGGCCTTGTAATAACCAAACAATGTAGATTTATTGAAAAAGTCTTCATATTTTAATAGAGTTTCCAAATAGTTATCATTTATCAATAGTATTTTAAACATATCTCAAATCGTTATTACTTGTTTGTCTCCGAGTTGAGCACTAAATGCTTCAAAATCAAATTGAGTGGTTTTGCAGGAGGAAAGTCCTAGTGTCCCGTCATTGCTTATGCTTTTTCCAATAAACTGACACCAACCACGAACGAGATAAATGTACAAAAGCTTAATTTCTTTGATCTGCAATACAATTAATGGTTTTTGATTAAAACCAACTCGTTGTACTAAAACTGAATAACAAAATAACTCAGCTTTTGTTTGAAATAAAATGGAAATATTCGACTTTCGAAGTTTATTCAAACACTTAGTGAAAATACGTGATTTGGAAACGTTTCTATGTCGATTATTATTTTGAAAGGACGTAAGTTGAAAACTACAAACAAAATACTTAATTGATGAGTCACATTCATTATAGTTTGTTGCATCCTTCAATATAGGAACACTATTATATTTGTGAGAATAAGCGACATAACTCAATCAGTGGTCGAACAAATGTTTAAATATCCACATATTACTTTGTGTGTTTAACTTGATTTCAAAGCGTTTCTCGTAATATATTTGAAACAGAAACTATATGACGAGTTTTGGTATTGTTTCAATCAATGTTTAAATTTTAATTTTTATCTATTTTTCGTCCTCCTGTTTTAGAAAACAGCGTTGGATCAAGACTTAAAAGTGCAACTGTCACGCAGATACTCCGACTTCTTTTCTGAAATGCCCTAGTTAATGCTGTCTGATTGAAATATTATATTTTGCTTTTATAATTGTTTGTTGTTTTGAAAATACTGTATAACCGAAATTCAGAGCTGCTCGTTGAAACCGTTAACCAGAAGCTAAATCGGAAAAGTGTTTTATCGTAGACACAACAGAATGGCGCGAGTTGGTTTCGATCACCAATGTGTCGATTACGTTCACTCTCTATCACACGCATCTAATCCCTCGATCACATTGCATGGCAACAATATTCTGATTACTTGTTAAATTACTCAAAATTAATGATTTTAAACGAAATAAAAACCGTTTAGTTTTACGACATTTATTTCATGCTTTAAACTGTTTAGAAATCAAAACACATTATGTCAAAACTGAAACAGACTTTTGAAAATGCTTATCAATAATATTTGAGTTTTACTTCGAAACAAATAAGGCCTTGTAATAACAAAACAATGTAGATTTATTGAAAAAGTCTTCATATTTTAATAGAGTTTCCAAATAGTTATCATTTATCAATAGTATTTTAAACATATCTCAAATCGTTATTACTTGTTTGTCTCCGAGTTGAGCACTAAATGCTTCAAAATCAAATTGAGTGGTTTTGCAATTTTCAAGTTTTAGGGTCCCGTCATTGCTTATGCTTTTTCCAATAAACTGACACCAACCACGATCGAGATCAATTCTCCTAAGCTTAATTTCTTTGATCTGCAATACAATTAATGGTTTTTGATTAAAACCAACTCGTTGTACTAAAGCTGAATAACAAAATAACTCAGCTTTTGTTTGAAATAAAATGGAAATATTCGACTTTCGAAGTTTATTCAAACACTTAGTGAAAATACGTGATTTGGAAACGTTTCTATGTCGATTATTATTTTGAAAGGACGTAAGTTGAAAACTACAAACAAAATACTTAATTGATGAGTCACATTCATTATAGTTTGTTGCATCCTTCAATATAAGAACACTATTATATTTGTGAGAATAAGCGACATAACTCAATCAGTGGTCGAACAAATGTTTAAATATTCACATATTACTTTGTGTGTTTAACTTGATATCAAAGCGTTTCTCGTAATATATTTGAAACAGAAACTATATGACGAGTTTTGGTATTGTTTCAATCAATGTTTAAATTTTAATTTTCATCTATTTTTCGTCCTCCTGTTTTAGAACACAACGTTGGATCAAGACTTAAAAGTGCAACTGTCACGCAGATACTCCGACTTCTTTTCTGAAATGCCCTAGTTAATGCTGTCTGATTGAAATATTATATTTTGCTTTTATAATTGTTTGTTGTTTTGAAAATACTGTATAACCGAAATTCAGAGCTGCTCGTTGAAACCGTTAACCAGAAGCTAAATCGAAAAAGTGTTTTATCGTAGACACAACAGAATGGCGCGAGTTGGTTTCGATCACCAATGTGTCGATTACGTTCACTCTCTATCACACGCATCTAATCCCTCGATCACATTGCATGGCAACAATATTCTGATTACTTGTTAAATTACTCAAAATTAATGATTTTAAACGAAATAAAAACCGTTTAGTTTTACGACATTTATTTCATGCTTTAAACTGTTTAGAAATCATAACACATTATGTCAAAACTGAAACAGACTTTTGAAAATGTTTATCAATAATATTTGAGTTTTACTTCGAAACAAATAAGGCCTTGTAATAACCAAACAATGTAGATTTATTGAAAAAGTCTTCATATTTTAATAGAGTTTCCAAATAGTTATCATTTATCAATAGTATTTTAAACATATCTCAAATCGTTATTACTTGTTTGTCTCCGAGTTGAGCACTAAATGCTTCAAAATAAAATTGAGTGGTTTTGCAGGAGAAAAGTCCTAGTGTCCCGTTATTGCTTATGCTTTTTCCAATAAACTGACAACAACCACGATCGAGATCAATGTCCGAAAGCTTAATTTCTTTGATCTGCAATACAATTAATGGTTTTTGATTAAAACCAACTCGTTGTACTAAAGCTGAATAACAAAATAACTCAGCTTTTGTTTGAAATAAAATGGAAATATTCGACTTTCGAAGTTTATTCAAACACTTAGTGAAAATACGTGATTTGGAAACGTTTCTATGTCGATTATTATTTTGAAAGGACGTAAGTTGAAAACTACAAACAAAATACTTAATTGATGAGTCACATTCATTATAGTTTGTTGCATCCTTCAATATAGGAACACTATTATATTTGTGAGAATAAGCGACATAACTCAATCAGTGGTCGAACAAATGTTTAAATATTCACATATTACTTTGTGTGTTTAACTTGATATCAAAGCGTTTCTCGTAATATATTTGAAACAGAAACTATATGACGAGTTTTGGTATTGTTTCAATCAATGTTTAAATTTTAATTTTTATCTATTTTTCGTTCTCCTGTTTCAGAACACAACGTTGGATCAAGACTTAAAAGTGCAACTGTCACACAGATACTCCGACTTCTTTTCTGAAATGCCCTAGTTAATGCTGTCTGATTGAAATATTATATTTTGCTTTTATAATTGTTTGTTGTTTTGAAAATACTGTATAACCGAAATTCAGAGCTGCTCGTTGAAACCGTTAACCAGAAGCTAAATCGGAAAAGTGTTTTATCGTAGACACAACAGAATGGCGCGAGTTGGTTTCGATCGCCAATGTGTCGATTACGTTCACTCTCTATCACACGCATCTAATCCCTCGATCACATTGCATGGCAACAATATTCTGATTACTTGTTAAATTACTCAAAATTAATGATTTTAAACGAAATAAAAACCATTTAGTTTTACAACATTTATTTCATGCTTTAAACTGTTTAGAAATCATAACACATTATGTCAAAACTGAAACAGACTTTTGAAAATGTTTATCAATAATATTTGAGTTTTACTTCGAAACAAATAAGGCCTTGTAATAACCAAACAATGTAGATTTATTGAAAAAGTCTTCATATTTTAATAGAGTTTCCAAATAGTTATCATTTATCAATAGTATTTTAAACATATCTCAAATCGTTATTACTTGTTTGTCTCCGAGTTGAGCACTAAATGCTTCAAAATCAAATTGAGTGGTTTTGCAATTTTCAAGTTCTAGGGTCCCGTCATTGCTTATGCTTTTTCCAATAAACTGACAACAACCACGAACGAGATCAATGTACCAAAGCTTAATTTCTTTGATCTGCAATACAATTAATGGTTTTTGATTAAAACCAACTCGTTGTACTAAAGCTGAATAACAAAATAACTCAGCTTTTGTTTGAAATAAAATGGAAATATTCGACTTTCGAAGTTTATTCAAACACTTAGTGAAAATGCGTGATTTGGAAACGTTTCTATGTCGATTATTATTTTGAAAGGACGTAAGTTGAAAACTACAAACAAAATACTTAATTGATGAGTCACATTCATTATAGTTTGTTGCATCCTTCAATATAAGAACACTATTATATTTGTGGGAATAAGCGACATAACTCAATCAGTGGTCGAACAAATGTTTAAATATTCACATATTACTTTGTGTGTTTAACTTGATATCAAAGCGTTTCTCGTAAAATATTTGAAACAGAAACTATATGACGAGTTTTGGTATTGTTTCAATCAATGTTTAAATTTTAATTTTTATCTATTTTTCGTCCTCCTGTTTTGGAAAACAGCGTTGGATCAAGACTTAAAAGTGCAACTGTCACACAGATACTCCGACTTCTTTTCTGAAATGCCCTAGTTAATGCTGTCTGATTGAAATATTATATTTTGCTTTTATAATTGTTTGTTGTTTTGAAAATACTGTATAACCGAAATTCAGAGCTGCTCGTTGAAACCGTTAACCAGAAGCTAAATCGAAAAAGTGTTTTATCGTAGACACAACAGAATGGCGCGAGTTGGTTTCGATCACCAATGTGTCGATTACGTTCACTCTCTATCACACGCATCTAATCCCTCGATCACATTGCATGGCAACAATATTCTGATTACTTGTTAAATTACACAAAATTAATGATTTTAAACGAAATAAAAACCGTTTAGTTTTACGACATTTATTTCATGCTTTAAACTGTTTAGAAATCATAACACATTATGTCAAAACTGAAACAGACTTTTGAAAATGTTTATCAATAATATTTGAGTTTTACTTCGAAACAAATAAGGCCTTGTAATAACCAAACAATGTAGATTTATTGAAAAAGTCTTCATATTTTAATAGAGTTTCCAAATAGTTATCATTTATCAATAGTATTTTAAACATATCTCAAATCGTTATTACTTGTTTGTCTCCGAGTTGAGCACTAAATGCTTCAAAATCAAAATGAGTGTTTGTGCAGGAGAAAAGTCCTAGTGTCCCGTCATTGCTTATGCTTTTTCCAATAAACTGACACCAACCACGATCGAGATAAATGTACAAAAACTTAATTTCTTTGATCTGCAATACAATTAATGGTTTTTGATTAAAACCAACTCGTTGTACTAAAACTGAATAACAAAATAACTCAGCTTTTGTTTGAAATAAAATGGAAATATTCGACTTTCGAAGTTTATTCAAACACTTAGTGAAAATACGTGATTTGGAAACGTTTCTATGTCGATTATTATTTTGAAAGGACGTAAGTTGAAAACTACAAACAAAATACTTAATTGATGAGTCACATTCATTATAGTTTGTTGCATCCTTCAATATAGGAACACTATTATATTTGTGAGAATAAGCGACATAACTCAATCAGTGGTCGAACAAATGTTTAAATATCCACATATTACTTTGTGTGTTTAACTTGATTTCAAAGCGTTTCTCGTAATATATTTGAAACAGAAACTATATGACGAGTTTTGGTATTGTTTCAATCAATGTTTAAATTTTAATTTTTATCTATTTTTCGTCCTCCTGTTTTAGAAAACAGCGTTGGATCAAGACTTAAAAGTGCAACTGTCACACAGATACTCCGACTTCTTTTCTGAAATGCCCTAGTTAATGCTGTCTGATTGAAATATTATATTTTGCTTTTATAATTGTTTGTTGTTTTGAAAATACTGTATAACCGAAATTCAGAGCTGCTCGTTGAAACCGTTAACCAGAAGCTAAATCGGAAAAGTGTTTTATCGTAGACACAACAGAATGGCGCGAGTTGGTTTCGATCACCAATGTGTCGATTACGTTCACTCTCTATCACACGCATCTAATCCCTCGATCACATTGCATGGCAACAATATTCTGATTACTTGTTAAATTACTCAAAATTAATGATTTTAAACGAAATAAAAACCGTTTAGTTTTACGACATTTATTTCATGCTTTAAACTGTTTAGAAATCAAAACACATTATGTCAAAACTGAAACAGACTTTTGAAAATGTTTATCAATAATATTTGAGTTTTACTTCGAAACAAATAAGGCCTTGTAATAACCAAACAATGTACGGAGATTTATTGAAAAAGTCTTCATATTTTAATAGAGTTTCCAAATAGTTATCATTTATCAATAGTATTTTAAACATATCTCAAATCGTTATTACTTGTTTGTCTCCGAGTTGAGCACTAAATGCTTCAAAATCAAATTGAGTGGTTTTGCAATTTTCAAGTTCTAGGGTCCCGTCATTGCTTATGCTTTTTCCAATAAACTGACACCAACCACGATCGAGATCAATTCTCCTAAGCTTAATTTCTTTGATCTGCAATACAATTAATGGTTTTTGATTAAAACCAACTCGTTGTACTAAAGCTGAATAACAAAATAACTCAGCTTTTGTTTGAAATAAAATGGAAATATTCGACTTTCGAAGTTTATTCAAACACTTAGTGAAAATACGTGATTTGGAAACGTTTCTATGTCGATTATTATTTTGAAAGGACGTAAGTTGAAAACTACAAACAAAATACTTAATTGATGAGTCACATTCATTATAGTTTGTTGCATCCTTCAATATAAGAACACTATTATATTTGTGAGAATAAGCGACATAACTCAATCAGTGGTCGAACAAATGTTTAAATATTCACATATTACTTTGTGTGTTTAACTTGATATCAAAGCGTTTCTCGTAATATATTTGAAACAGAAACTATATGACGAGTTTTGGTATTGTTTCAATCAATGTTTAAATTTTAATTTTCATCTATTTTTCGTCCTCCTGTTTTAGAACACAACGTTGGATCAAGACTTAAAAGTGCAACTGTCACGCAGATACTCCGACTTCTTTTCTGAAATGCCCTAGTTAATGCTGTCTGATTGAAATATTATATTTTGCTTTTATAATTGTTTGTTGTTTTGAAAATACTGTATAACCGAAATTCAGAGCTGCTCGTTGAAACCGTTAACCAGAAGCTAAATCGAAAAAGTGTTTTATCGTAGACACAACAGAATGGCGCGAGTTGGTTTCGATCACCAATGTGTCGATTACGTTCACTCTCTATCACACGCATCTAATCCCTCGATCACATTGCATGGCAACAATATTCTGATTACTTGTTAAATTACTCAAAATTAATGAATTTAAACGAAATAAAAACCGTTTAGTTTTACGACATTTATTTCATGCTTTAAACTGTTTAGAAATCATAACACATTATGTCAAAACTGAAACAGACTTTTGAAAATGTTTATCAATAATATTTGAGTTTTACTTCGAAACAAATAAGGCCTTGTAATAACCAAACAATGTAGATTTATTGAAAAAGTCTTCATATTTTAATAGAGTTTCCAAATAGTTATCATTTATCAATAGTATTTTAAACATATCTCAAATCGTTATTACTTGTTTGTCTCCGAGTTGAGCACTAAATGCTTCAAAATCAAATTGAGTGGTTTTGCAGGAGAAAAGTCCTAGTGTCCCGTTATTGCTTATGCTTTTTCCAATAAACTGACAACAACTACGATCGAGATCAATGTCCGAAAGCTTAATTTCTTTGATCTGCAATACAATTAATGGTTTTTGATTAAAACCAACTCGTTGTACTAAAGCTGAATAACAAAATAACTCAGCTTTTGTTTGAAATAAAATGGAAATATTCGACTTTCGAAGTTTATTCAAACACTTAGTGAAAATACGTGATTTGGAAACGTTTCTATGTCGATTATTATTTTGAAAGGACGTAAGTTGAAAACTACAAACAAAATACTTAATTGATGAGTCACATTCATTATAGTTTGTTGCATCCTTCAATATAAGAACACTATTATATTTGTAAGAATAAGCGACATAACTCAATCAGTGGTCGAACAAATGTTTGAATATCCTCATATTACTTTGTGTGTTTAACTTGATATCAAAGCGTTTTTGGTAGAATATTTGAAACAGAAACTATATGACGAGTTTTGGTATTGTTTCAATCAATGTTTAAATTTTAATTTTTATCTATTTTTCGTCCTCCTGTGTTAGAACACAACGTTGGATCAAGACTTAAAAGTGCAACTGTCACGCAGATACTCCGACTTCTTTTCTGAAATGCCCTAGTTAATGCTGTCTGATTGAAATATTATATTTTGCTTTTATAATTGTTTGTTGTTTTGAAAATACTGTATAACCGAAATTCAGAGCTGCTCGTTGAAACCGTTAACCAGAAGCTAAATCGAAAAAGTGTTTTATCGTAGACACAACAGAATGGCGCGAGTTGGTTTCGATCACCAATGTGTCGATTACGTTCACTCTCTATCACACGCATCTAATCCCTCGATCACATTGCGTGGCAACAATATTCTAATTACTTGTTAAATTACTCAAAATTAATGATTTTAAACGAAATAAAAACCGTTTAGTTTTACGACATTTATTTCATGCTTTAAACTGTTTAGAAATCATAACACATTATGTCAAAACTGAAACAGACTTTTGAAAATGCTTATCAATAATATTTGAGTTTTACTTCGAAACAAATAAGGCCTTGTAATAACCAAACAATGTAGATTTATTGAAAAAGTCTTCATATTTTAATAGAGTTTCCAAATAGTTATCATTTATCAATAGTATTTTAAACATATCTCAAATCGTTATTACTTGATTGTCTCCGAGTTGAGCACTAAATGCTTCAAAATCAAATTGAGTGGTTTTGCAATTTTCAAGTTCTAGGGTCCCGTCATTGCTTATGCTTTTTCCAATAAACTGACAACAACCACGATCGAGATCAATGTACGAAAGCACAATTTCTTTGATCTGCAATACAATTAATGGTTTTTGATTAAAACCAACTCGTTGTACTAAAGCTGAATAACAAAATAACTCAGCTTTTGTTTGAAATAAAATGGAAATATTCGACTTTCGAAGTTTATTCAAACACTTAGTGAAAATACGTGATTTGGAAACGTTTCTATGTCGATTATTATTTTGAAAGGACGTAAGTTGAAAACTACAAACAAAATACTTAATTGATGAGTCACATTCATTATAGTTTGTTGCATCCTTCAATATAAGAACACTATTATATTTGTGAGAATAAGCGACATAACTCAATCAGTGGTCGAACAAATGTTTAAATATTCACATATTACTTTGTGTGTTTAACTTTATATCAAAGCGTTTCTCGTAAAATATTTGAAACAGAAACTATATGACGAGTTTTGGTATTGTTTCAATCAATGTTTAAATTTTAATTTTTATCTATTTTTCGTCCTCCTGTTTTAGAAAACAGCGTTGGATCAAGACTTAAAAGTGCAACTGTCACACAGATACTCCGACTTCTTTTCTGAAATGCCCTAGTTAATGCTGTCTGATTGAAATATTATATTTTGCTTTTATAATTGTTTGTTGTTTTGAAAATACTGTATAACCGAAATTCAGAGCTGCTCGTTGAAACCGTTAACCAGAAGCTAAATCGGAAAAGTGTTTTATCGTAGACACAACAGAATGGCGCGAGTTGGTTTCGATCACCAATGTGTCGATTACGTTCACTCTCTATCACACGCATCTAATCCCTCGATCACATTGCATGGCAACAATATTCTGATTACTTGTTAAATTACTCAAAATTAATGATTTTAAACGAAATAAAAACCGTTTAGTTTTACGACATTTATTTCATGCTTTAAACTGTTTAGAAATCATAACACATTATGTCAAAACTGAAACAGACTTTTGAAAATGTTTATCAATAATATTTGAGTTTTACTTCGAAACAAATAAGGCCTTGTAATAACCAAACAATGTAGATTTATTGAAAAAGTCTTCATATTTTAATAGAGTTTCCAAATAGTTATCATTTATCAATAGTATTTTAAACATATCTCAAGTCGTTATTACTTGTTTGTCTCCGAGTTGAGCACTAAATGCTTCAAAATAAAATTGGGTGTTTTTGCAGGAGAAAAGTCCTAATGTCCCGTCATTGCTTATGCTTTTTCCAATAAACTGACAACAACCACGATCGAGATCAATGTACGAAAGCTTAATTTCTTTGATCTGCAATACAATTAATGGTTTTTGATTAAAACCAACTCGTTGTACTAAAGCTGAATAACAAAATAACTCAGCTTTTGTTTGAAATAAAATGGAAATATTCGACTTTCGAAGTTTATTCAAACACTTAGTGAAAATACGTGATTTGGAAACGTTTCTATGTCGATTATTATTTTGAAAGGACGTAAGTTGAAAACTACAAACAAAATACTTAATTGATGAGTCACATTCATTATAGTTTGTTGCATCCTTCAATATAAGAACACTATTATATTTGTAAGAATAAGCGACATAACTCAATCAGTGGTCGAACAAATGTTTAAATATTCACATATTACTTTGTGTGTTTAACTTGATTTCAAAGCGTTTCTCGTAAAATATTTGACACAAAAACTATATGACGAGTTTTGGTATTGTTTCAATCAATGTTTAAATTTTAATTTTTATCTATTTTTCGTCCTCCTGTTTTGGAAAACAGCGTTGGATCAAGACTTAAACGTGCAACTGTCACGCAGATACTCCGACTTCTTTTCTGAAATGCCCTAGTTAATGCTGTCTGATTGAAATATTATATTTTGTTTTTATAATTGTTTGTTGTTTTGAAAATACTGTATAACCGAAATTCAGAGCTGCTCGTTGAAACCGTTAACCAGAAGCTAAATCGAAAAAGTGTTTTATCGTAGACACAACAGAATGGCGCGAGTTGGTTTCGATCGCCAATGTGTCGATTACATTCACTCTCTATCACACGCATCTAATCCCTCGATCACATTGCATGGCAACAATATTCTGATTACTTGTTAAATTACTCAAAATTAATGATTTTAAACGAAATAAAAACCGTTTAGTTTTACGACATTTATTTCATGCTTTAAACTGTTTAGAAATCATAACACATTATGTCAAAACTGAAACAGACTTTTGAAAATGTTTATCAATAATATTTGAGTTTTACTTCGAAACAAATAAGGCCTTGTAATAACCAAACAATGTAGATTTATTGAAAAAGTCTTCATAGTTTAATAGAGTTTCCAAATAGTTATCATTTATCAATAGTATTTTAAACATATCTCAAGTCGTTATTACTTGTTTGTCTCCGAGTTGAGCACTAAATGCTTCAAAATCAAATTGGGTGTTTTTGCAGGAGAAAAGTCCTAATGTCCCGTCATTGCTTATGCTTTTTCCAATAAACTGACAACAACCACGATCGAGATCAATGTACGAAAGCTTAATTTCTTTGATCTGCAATACAATTAATGGTTTTTGATTAAAACCAACTCGTTGTACTAAAGCTGAATAACAAAATAACTCAGCTTTTGTTTGAAATAAAATAGAAATATTCGACTTTCGAAGTTTATTCAAACACTTAGTGAAAATACGTGATTTGGAAACGTTTCTATGTCGATTATTATTTTGAAAGGACGTAAGTTGAAAACTACAAACAAAATACTTAATTGATGAGTCACATTCATTATAGTTTGTTGCATCCTTCAATATAAGAACACTATTATATTTGTAAGAATAAGCGACATAACTCAATCAGTGGTCGAACAAATGTTTAAATATTCACATATTACTTTGTGTGTTTAACTTGATATCAAAGCGTTTCTCGTAATATATTTGAAACAGAAACTATATGACGAGTTTTGGTATTGTTTCAATCAATGTTTAAATTTTAATTTTTATCTATTTTTCGTCCTCCTGTTTTGGAAAACAGCGTTGGATCAAGACTTAAAAGTGCAACTGTCACGCAGATACTCCGACTTCTTTTCTGAAATGCCCTAGTTAATGCTGTCTGATTGAAATATTATATTTTGTTTTTATAATTGTTTGTTGTTTTGAAAATACTGTATAACCGAAATTCAGAGCTGCTCGTTGAAACCGTTAACCAGAAGCTAAATCGAAAAAGTGTTTTATCGTAGACACAACAGAATGGCGCGAGTTGGTTTCGATCGCCAATGTGTCGATTACATTCACTCTCTATCACACGCATCTAATCCCTCGATCACATTGCATGGCAACAATATTCTGATTACTTGTTAAATTACTCAAAATTAATGATTTTAAACGAAATAAAAACCGTTTAGTTTTACGACATTTATTTCATGCTTTAAACTGTTTAGAAATCATAACACATTATGTCGAAACTGAAACAGACTTTTGAAAATGTTTATCAATAATATTTGAGTTTTACTTCGAAACAAATAAGGCCTTGTAATAACCAAACAATGTAGATTTATTGAAAAAGTCTTCATATTTTAATAGAGTTTCCAAATAGTTATCATTTATCAATAGTATTTTAAACATATCTCAAGTCGTTATTACTTGTTTGTCTCCGAGTTGAGCACTAAATGCTTCAAAATCAAATTGAGTGGTTTTGCAATTTTCAAGTTCTAGGGTCCCGTCATTGCTTATGCTTTTTCCAATAAACTGACAACAACTACGATCGAGATCAATGTACGAAAGCTTAATTTCTTTGATCTGCAATACAATTAATGGTTTTTGATTAAAACCAACTCGTTGTACTAAAGCTGAATAACAAAATAACTCAGCTTTTGTTTGAAATAAAATGGAAATATTCGACTTTCGAAGTTTATTCAAACACTTAGTGAAAATACGTGATTTGGAAACGTTTCTATGTCGATTATTATTTTGAAAGGACGTAAGTTGAAAACTACAAACAAAATACTTAATTGATGAGTCACATTCATTATAGTTTGTTGCATCCTTCAATATAAGAACACTATTATATTTGTGAGAATAAGCGACATAACTCAATCAGTGGTCGAACAAATGTTTAAATATTCACATATTACTTTGTGTGTTTAACTTGATACGAGGTATCAAAGCGTTTCTCGTAAAATATTTGAAACAGAAACTATATGACGAGTTTTGGTATTGTTTCAATCAATGTTTAAATTTTAATTTTTATCTATTTTTCGTCCTCCTGTTTTGGAAAACAGCGTTCGATCAAGACTTAAAAGTGCAACTGTCACGCAGATACTCCGACTTCTTTTCTGAAATGCCCTAGTTAATGCTGTCTGATTGAAATATTATATTTTGCTTTTATAATTGTTTGTTGTTTTGAAAATACTGTATAACCGAAATTCAGAGCTGCTCGTTGAAACCGTTAACCAGAAGCTAAATCGGAAAAGTGTTTTATCGTAGACACAACAGAATGGCGCGAGTTGGTTTCGATCACCAATGTGTCGATTACATTCACTCTCTATCACACGCATCTAATCCCTCGATCACATTGCATGGCAACAATATTCTGATTACTTGTTAAATTACTCAAAATTAATGATTTTAAACGAAATAAAAACCGTTTAGTTTTACGACATTTATTTCATGCTTTAAACTGTTTAGAAATCATAACACATTATGTCAAAACTGAAACAGACTTTTGAAAATGTTTATCAATAATATTTGAGTTTTACTTCGAAACAAATAAGGCCTTGTAATAACCAAACAATGTACGGAGATTTATTGAAAAAGTCTTCATATTTTAATAGAGTTTCCAAATAGTTATCATTTATCAATAGTATTTTAAACATATCTCAAATCGTTATTACTTGTTTGTCTCCGAGTTGAGCACTAAATGCTTCAAAATCAAATTGGGTGTTTGTGCAGGAGAAAAGTTCTAGTGTCCCGGCATTGCTTATACTTTTTCCAATAAACTGACAACAACCACGATCGAGATCAATTCTCCTAAGCTTAATTTCTTTGATCTGCAATACAATTAATGGTTTTTGATTAAAACCAACTCGTTGTACTAAAGCTGAATAACAAAATAACTCAGCTTTTGTTTGAAATAAAATGGAAATATTCGACTTTCGAAGTTTATTCAAACACTTAGTGAAAATGCGTGATTTGGAAACGTTTCTATGTCGATTATTATTTTGAAAGGACGTAAGTTGAAAACTACAAACAAAATACTTAATTGATGAGTCACATTCATTATAGTTTGTTGCATCCTTCAATATAAGAACACTATTATATTTGTGAGAATAAGCGACATAACTCAATCAGTGGTCGAACAAATGTTTAAATATCCACATATTACTTTGTGTGTTTAACTTGATTTCAAAGCGTTTCTCGTAAAATATTTGAAACAGAAACTATATGACGAGTTTTGGTATTGTTTCAATCAATGTTTAAATTTTAATTTTTATCTATTTTTCGTTCCCCTGTTTTAGAAAACAACGTTGGATCAAGACTTAAAAGTGCAACTGTCACACAGATACTCCGACTTCTTTTCTGAAATGCCCTAGTTAATGCTGTCTGATTGAAATATTATATTTTGCTTTTATAATTGTTTGTTGTTTTGAAAATACTGTATAACCGAAATTCAGAGCTGCTCGTTGAAACCGTTAACCAGAAGCTAAATCGGAAAAGTGTTTTATCGTAGACACAACAGAATGGCGCGAGTTGGTTTCGATCGCCAATGTGTCGATTACGTTCACTCTCTATCACACGCATCTAATCCCTCGATCACATTGCATGGCAACAATATTCTGATTACTTGTTAAATTACTCAAATTAATGATTTTAAACGAAATAAAAACCGTTTAGTTTTACGACATTTATTTCATGCTTTAAACTGTTTAGAAATCATAACACATTATGTCAAAACTGAAACAGACTTTTGAAAATGTTTATCAATAATATTTGAGTTTTACTTCGAAACAAATAAGGCCTTGTAATAACCAAACAATGTAGATTTATTGAAAAAGTCTTCATATTTTAATAGAGTTTCCAAATAGTTATCATTTATCAATAGTATTTTAAACATATCTCAAGTCGTTATTACTTGTTTGTCTCCGAGTTGAGCACTAAATGCTTCAAAATCAAATTGGGTGTTTGTGCAGGAGAAAAGTCCTAGTGTCCCGTCATTGCTTATACTTTTTCCAATAAACTGACAACAACCACGATCGAGATCAATTCTCCTAAGCCTAATTTCTTTGATCTGCAATACACTTAATGGTTTTTGATTAAAACCAACTCGTTGTACTAAAGCTGAATAACAAAATAACTCAGCTTTTGTTTGAAATAAAATGGAAATATTCGACTTTCGAAGTTTATTCAAACACTTAGTGAAAATACGTGATTTGGAAACGTTTCTATGTCGATTATTATTTTGAAAGGACGTAAGTTGAAAACTACAAACAAAATACTTAATTGATGAGTCACATTCATTATAGTTTGTTGCATCCTTCAATATAGGAACACTATTATATTTGTGGGAATAAGCGACATAACTCAATCAGTGGTCGAACAAATGTTTAAATATTCACATATTACTTTGTGTGTTTAACTTGATATCAAAGCGTTTCTCGTAATATATTTGAAACAGAAACTATATGACGAGTTTTGGTATTGTTTCAATCAATGTTTAAATTTTAATTTTTATCTATTTTTCGTCCTCCTGTTTTAGAACACAACGTTGGATCAAGACTTAAAAGTGCAACTGTCACGCAGATACTCCGACTTCTTTTCTGAAATGCCCTAGTTAATGCTGTCTGATTGAAATATTATATTTTGCTTTTATAATTGTTTGTTGTTTTGAAAATACTGTATAACCGAAATTCAGAGCTGCTCGTTGAAACCATTAACCAAAAGCTAAATCGGAAAAGTGTTTTATCGTAGACACAACAGAATGGCGCGAGTTGGTTTCGATCGCCAATGTGTCAATTACGTTCACTCTCTATCACACGCATCTTATCCCTCGATCACATTGCATGGCAACAATATTCTGATTACTTGTTAAATTACTCAAAATTAATGATTTTAAACGAAATAAAAACCATTTAGTTTTACGACATTTATTTCATGCTTTAAACTGTTTAGAAATCATAACACATTATGTCAAAACTGAAACAGACTTTTGAAAATGCTTATCAATAATATTTGAGTTTTACTTCGAAACAAATAAGGCCTTGTAATAACCAAACAATGTAGATTTATTGAAAAAGTCTTCATATTTTAATAGAGTTTCCAAATAGTTATCATTTATCAATAGTATTTTAAACATATCTCAAATCGTTATTACTTTTTTGTCTCCGAGTTGAGCACTAAATGCTTCAAAATCAAATTGAGTGATTTTGCAATTTTCAAGTTCTAGGGTCCCGTCATTGCTTATGCTTTTTCCAATAAACTGACAACAACCACGAACGAGATCAATGTACCAAAGCTTAATTTCTTTGATCTGCAATACAATTAATGGTTTTTGATTAAAACCAACTCGTTGTACTAAAGCTGAATAACAAAATAACTCAGCTTTTGTTTGAAATAAAATGGAAATATTCGACTTTCGAAGTTTATTCAAACACTTAGTGAAAATACGTGATTTGGAAACGTTTCTATGTCGATTATTATTTTGAAAGGACGTAAGTTGAAAACTACAAACAAAATACTTAATTGATGAGTCACATTCATTATAGTTTGTTGCATCCTTCAATATAAGAACACTATTATATTTGTAAGAATAAGCGACATAACTCAATCAGTGGTCGAACAAATGTTTAAATATTCACATATTACTTTGTGTGTTTAACTTGATATCAAAGCGTTTCTCGTAAAATATTTGAAACAGAAACTATATGACGAGTTTTGGTATTGTTTCAATCAATGTTTAAATTTTAATTTTCATCTATTTTTCGTCCTCCTGTTGTGGAAAACAGCGTTGGATCAAGACTTAAAAGTGCAACTGTCACGCAGATACTCCGACTTCTTTTCTGAAATGCCCTAGTTAATGCTGTCTGATTGAAATATTATATTTTGCTTTTATAATTGTTTGTTGTTTTGAAAATACTGTATAACCGAAATTCAGAGCTGCTCGTTGAAACCGTTAACCAGAAGCTAAATCGGAAAAGTGTTTTATCGTAGACACAACAGAATGGCGCGAGTTGGTTTCGATCACCAATGTGTCGATTACGTTCACTCTCTATCACACGCATCTAATCCCTCGATCACATTGCATGGCAACAATATTTTGATTACTTGTTAAATTACACAAAATTAATGATTTTAAACGAAATAAAAACCGTTTAGTTTTACGACATTTATTTCATGCTTTAAACTGTTTAGAAATCATAACACATTATGTCAAAACTGAAACAGACTTTTGAAAATGTTTATCAATAATATTTGAGTTTTACTTCGAAACAAATAAGGCCTTGTAATAACCAAACAATGTAGATTTATTGAAAAAGTCTTCATATTTTAATAGAGTTTCCAAATAGTTATCATTTATCAATAGTATTTTAAACATATCTCAAATCGTTATTACTTGTTTGTCTCCGAGTTGAGCACTAAATGCTTCAAAATCAAATTGGGTGTTTGTGCAGGAGAAAAGTCCTAGTGTCCCGTCATTGCTTATGCTTTTTCCAATAAACTGACACCAACCACGATCGAGATCAATGTCCGAAAGCTTAATTTCTTTGATCTGCAATACAATTAATGGTTTTTGATTAAAACCAACTCGTTGTACTAAAGCTGAATAACAAAATAACTCAGCTTTTGTTTGAAATAAAATGGAAATATTCGACTTTCGAAGTTTATTCAAACACTTAGTGAAAATGCGTGATTTGGAAACGTTTCTATGTCGATTATTATTTTGAAAGGACGTAAGTTGAAAACTACAAACAAAATACTTAATTGATGAGTCACATTCATTATAGTTTGTTGCATCCTTCAATATAAGAACACTATTATATTTGTAAGAATAAGCGACATAACTCAATCAGTGGTCGAACAAATGTTTGAATATCCTCATATTACTTTGTGTGTTTAACTTGATATCAAAGCGTTTCTCGTAAAATATTTGAAACAGAAACTATATGACGAGTTTTGGTATTGTTTCAATCAATGTTTAAATTTTAATTTTTATCTATTTTTCGTTCTCCTGTTTCAGAACACAACGTTGGATCAAGACTTAAAAGTGCAACTGTCACGCAGATACTCCGACTTCTTTTCTGAAATGCCCTAGTTAATGCTGTCTGATTGAAATATTATATTTTGCTTTTATAATTGTTTGTTGTTTTGAAAATACTGTATAACCGAAATTCAGAGCTGCTCGTTGAAACCGTTAACCAAAAGCTAAATCGGAAAAGTGTTTTATCGTAGACACAACAGAATGGCGCGAGTTGGTTTCGATCGCCAATGTGTCGATTACGTTCACTCTCTATCACACGCATCTAATCCCTCGATCACATTGCATGGCAACAATATTCTGATTACTTGTTAAATTACTCAAAATTAATGATTTTAAACGAAATAAAAACCATTTAGTTTTACGACATTTATTTCATGCTTTAAACTGTTTAGAAATCATAACACATTATGTCAAAACTCAAACAGACTTTTGAAAATGCTTATCAATAATATTTGAGTTTTACTTCGAAACAAATAAGGCCTTGTAATAACCAAACAATGTACGGAGATTTATTGAAAAAGTCTTCATATTTTAATAGAGTTTCCAAATAGTTATCATTTATCAATAGTATTTTAAACATATCTCAAATCGTTATTACTTGTTTGTCTCCGAGTTGAGCACTAAATGCTTCAAAATCAAATTGAGTGGTTTTGCAATTTTCAAGTTCTAGGGTCCCGTCATTGCTTATGCTTTTTCCAATAAACTGACAACAACCACGATCGAGATCAATGTACGAAAGCTTAATTTCTTTGATCTGCAATACAATTAATGGTTTTTGATTAAAACCAACTCGTTGTACTAAAGCTGAATAACAAAATAACTCAGCTTTTGTTTGAAATAAAATGGAAATATTCGACTTTCGAAGTTTATTCAAACACTTAGTGAAAATGCGTGATTTGGAAACGTTTCTATGTCGATTATTATTTTGAAAGGACGTAAGTTGAAAACTACAAACAAAATACTTAATTGATGAGTCACATTCATTATAGTTTGTTGCATCCTTCAATATAAGAACACTATTATATTTGTAAGAATAAGCGACATAACTCAATCAGTGGTCGAACAAATGTTTAAATATTCACATATTACTTTGTGTGTTTAACTTGATATCAAAGCGTTTCTCGTAAAATATTTGAAACAGAAACTATATGACGAGTTTTGGTATTGTTTCAATCAATGTTTAAATTTTAATTTTCATCTATTTTTCGTCCTCCTGTTTTGGAAAACAGCGTTGGATCAAGACTTAAAAGTGCAACTGTCACACAGATACTCCGACTTCTTTTCTGAAATGCCCTAGTTAATGCTGTCTGATTGAAATATTATATTTTGCTTTTATAATTGTTTGTTGTTTTGAAAATACTGTATAACCGAAATTCAGAGCTGCTCGTTGAAACCGTTAACCAGAAGCTAAATCGGAAAAGTGTTTTATTGTAGACACAACAGAATGGCGCGAGTTGGTTTCGATCGCCAATGTGTCGATTACGTTCACTCTCTATCACACGCATCTAATCCCTCGATCACATTGCATGGCAACAATATTCTGATTACTTGTTAAATTACTCAAAATTAATGATTTTAAACGAAATAAAAACCGTTTAGTTTTACGACATTTATTTCATGCTTTAAACTGTTTAGAAATCATAACACATTATGTCAAAACTGAAACAGACTTTTGAAAATGTTTATCAATAATATTTGAGTTTTACTTCGAAACAAATAAGGCCTTGTAATAACCAAACAATGTAGATTTATTGAAAAAGTCTTCATATTTTAATAGAGTTTCCAAATAGTTATCATTTATCAATAGTATTTTAAACATATCTCAAGTCGTTATTACTTGTTTGTCTCCGAGTTGAGCACTAAATGCTTCAAAATCAAATTGAGTGGTTTTGCAGGAGGAAAGTCCTAGTGTCCCGTTATTGCTTATGCTTTTTCCAATAAACTGACAACAACCACGATCGAGATCAATGTCCGAAAGCTTAATTTCTTTGATCTGCAATACAATTAATGGTTTTTGATTAAAACCAACTCGTTGTACTAAAGCTGAATAACAAAATAACTCAGCTTTTGTTTGAAATAAAATGGAAATATTCGACTTTCGAAGTTTATTCAAACACTTAGTGAAAATACGTGATTTGGAAACGTTTCTATGTCGATTATTATTTTGAAAGGACGTAAGTTGAAAACTACAAACAAAATACTTAATTGATGAGTCACATTCATTATAGTTTGTTGCATCCTTCAATATAGGAACACTATTATATTTGTGGGAATAAGCGACATAACTCAATCAGTGGTCGAACAAATGTTTAAATATTCACATATTACTTTGTGTGTTTAACTTGATATCAAAGCGTTTCTCGTAATATATTTGAAACAGAAACTATATGACGAGTTTTGGTATTGTTTCAATCAATGTTTAAATTTTAATTTTTATCTATTTTTCGTCCTCCTGTTTTAGAACACAACGTTGGATCAAGACTTAAAAGTGCAACTGTCACGCAGATACTCCGACTTCTTTTCTGAAATGCCCTAGTTAATGCTGTCTGATTGAAATATTATATTTTGCTTTTATAATTGTTTGTTGTTTTGAAAATACTGTATAACCGAAATTCAGAGCTGCTCGTTGAAACCGTTAACCAAAAGCTAAATCGGAAAAGTGTTTTATCGTAGACACAACAGAATGGCGCGAGTTGGTTTCGATCGCCAATGTGTCAATTACGTTCACTCTCTATCACACGCATCTAATCCCTCGATCACATTGCATGGCAACAATATTCTGATTACTTGTTAAATTACTCAAAATTAATGATTTTAAACGAAATAAAAACCATTTAGTTTTACGACATTTATTTCATGCTTTAAACTGTTTAGAAATCATAACACATTATGTCAAAACTGAAACAGACTTTTGAAAATGCTTATCAATAATATTTGAGTTTTACTTCGAAACAAATAAGGCCTTGTAATAACCAAACAATGTAGATTTATTGAAAAAGTCTTCATATTTTAATAGAGTTTCCAAATAGTTATCATTTATCAATAGTATTTTAAACATATCTCAAATCGTTATTACTTTTTTGTCTCCGAGTTGAGCACTAAATGCTTCAAAATCAAATTGAGTGATTTTGCAATTTTCAAGTTCTAGGGTCCCGTCATTGCTTATGCTTTTTCCAATAACCTGACAACAACCACGAACGAGATCAATGTACCAAAGCTTAATTTCTTTGATCTGCAATACAATTAATGGTTTTTGATTAAAACCAACTCGTTGTACTAAAGCTGAATAACAAAATAACTCAGCTTTTGTTTGAAATAAAATGGAAATATTCGACTTTCGAAGTTTATTCAAACACTTAGTGAAAATACGTGATTTGGAAACGTTTCTATGTCGATTATTATTTTGAAAGGACGTAAGTTGAAAACTACAAACAAAATACTTAATTGATGAGTCACATTCATTATAGTTTGTTGCATCCTTCAATATAAGAACACTATTATATTTGTAAGAATAAGCGACATAACTCAATCAGTGGTCGAACAAATGTTTAAATATTCACATATTACTTTGTGTGTTTAACTTGATATCAAAGCGTTTCTCGTAAAATATTTGAAACAGAAACTATATGACGAGTTTTGGTATTGTTTCAATCAATGTTTAAATTTTAATTTTCATCTATTTTTCGTCCTCCTGTTTTGGAAAACAGCGTTGGATCAAGACTTAAAAGTGCAACTGTCACGCAGATACTCCGACTTCTTTTCTGAAATGCCCTAGTTAATGCTGTCTGATTGAAATATTATATTTTGCTTTTATAATTGTTTGTTGTTTTGAAAATACTGTATAACCGAAATTCAGAGCTGCTCGTTGAAACCGTTAACCAGAAGCTAAATCGGAAAAGTGTTTTATCGTAGACACAACAGAATGGCGCGAGTTGGTTTCGATCACCAATGTGTCGATTACGTTCACTCTCTATCACACGCATCTAATCCCTCGATCACATTGCATGGCAACAATATTTTGATTACTTGTTAAATTACACAAAATTAATGATTTTAAACGAAATAAAAACCGTTTAGTTTTACGACATTTATTTCATGCTTTAAACTGTTTAGAAATCATAACACATTATGTCAAAACTGAAACAGACTTTTGAAAATGTTTATCAATAATATTTGAGTTTTACTTCGAAACAAATAAGGCCTTGTAATAACCAAACAATGTAGATTTATTGAAAAAGTCTTCATATTTTAATAGAGTTTCCAAATAGTTATCATTTATCAATAGTATTTTAAACATATCTCAAATCGTTATTACTTGTTTGTCTCCGAGTTGAGCACTAAATGCTTCAAAATCAAATTGGGTGTTTGTGCAGGAGAAAAGTCCTAGTGTCCCGTCATTGCTTATGCTTTTTCCAATAAACTGACACCAACCACGATCGAGATCAATGTCCGAAAGCTTAATTTCTTTGATCTGCAATACAATTAATGGTTTTTGATTAAAACCAACTCGTTGTACTAAAGCTGAATAACAAAATAACTCAGCTTTTGTTTGAAATAAAATGGAAATATTCGACTTTCGAAGTTTATTCAAACACTTAGTGAAAATGCGTGATTTGGAAACGTTTCTATGTCGATTATTATTTTGAAAGGACGTAAGTTGAAAACTACAAACAAAATACTTAATTGATGAGTCACATTCATTATAGTTTGTTGCATCCTTCAATATAAGAACACTATTATATTTGTAAGAATAAGCGACATAACTCAATCAGTGGTCGAACAAATGTTTGAATATCCTCATATTACTTTGTGTGTTTAACTTGATTTCAAAGCGTTTCTCGTAAAATATTTGAAACAGAAACTATATGACGAGTTTTGGTATTGTTTCAATCAATGTTTAAATTTTAATTTTTATCTATTTTTCGTTCTCCTGTTTCAGAACACAACGTTGGATCAAGACTTAAAAGTGCAACTGTCACGCAGATACTCCGACTTCTTTTCTGAAATGCCCTAGTTAATGCTGTCTGATTGAAATATTATATTTTGCTTTTATAATTGTTTGTTGTTTTGAAAATACTGTATAACCGAAATTCAGAGCTGCTCGTTGAAACCGTTAACCAAAAGCTAAATCGGAAAAGTGTTTTATCGTAGACACAACAGAATGGCGCGAGTTGGTTTCGATCGCCAATGTGTCGATTACGTTCACTCTCTATCACACGCATCTAATCCCTCGATCACATTGCATGGCAACAATATTCTGATTTCTTGTTAAATTACTCAAAATTAATGATTTTAAACGAAATAAAAACCATTTAGTTTTACGACATTTATTTCATGCTTTAAACTGTTTAGAAATCATAACACATTATGTCAAAACTCAAACAGACTTTTGAAAATGCTTATCAATAATATTTGAGTTTTACTTCGAAACAAATAAGGCCTTGTAATAACCAAACAATGTAGATTTATTGAAAAAGTCTTCATATTTTAATAGAGTTTCCAAATAGTTATCATTTATCAATAGTATTTTAAACATATCTCAAATCGTTATTACTTGTTTGTCTCCGAGTTGAGCACTAAATGCTTCAAAATCAAATTGAGTGGTTTTGCAATTTTCAAGTTCTAGGGTCCCGTCATTGCTTATGCTTTTTCCAATAAACTGACAACAACCACGATCGAGATCAATGTACGAAAGCTTAATTTCTTTGATCTGCAATACAATTAATGGTTTTTGATTAAAACCAACTCGTTGTACTAAAGCTGAATAACAAAATAACTCAGCTTTTGTTTGAAATAAAATGGAAATATTCGACTTTCGAAGTTTATTCAAACACTTAGTGAAAATGCGTGATTTGGAAACGTTTCTATGTCGATTATTATTTTGAAAGGACGTAAGTTGAAAACTACAAACAAAATACTTAATTGATGAGTCACATTCATTATAGTTTGTTGCATCCTTCAATATAAGAACACTATTATATTTGTAAGAATAAGCGACATAACTCAATCAGTGGTCGAACAAATGTTTAAATATTCACATATTACTTTGTGTGTTTAACTTGATATCAAAGCGTTTCTCGTAAAATATTTGAAACAGAAACTATATGACGAGTTTTGGTATTGTTTCAATCAATGTTTAAATTTTAATTTTCATCTATTTTTCGTCCTTCAGTTTTGGAAAACAGCGTTGGATCAAGACTTAAAAGTGCAACTGTCACACAGATACTCCGACTTCTTTTCTGAAATGCCCTAGTTAATGCTGTCTGATTGAAATATTATATTTTGCTTTTATAATTGTTTGTTGTTTTGAAAATACTGTATAACCGAAATTCAGAGCTGCTCGTTGAAACCGTTAACCAGAAGCTAAATCCGAAAAGTGTTTTATCGTAGACACAACAGAATGGCGCGAGTTGGTTTCGATCACCAATGTGTCGATTACGTTCACTCTCTATCACACGCATCTAATCCCTCGATCACATTGCATGGCAACAATATTCTGATTACTTGTTAAATTACACAAAATTAATGATTTTAAACGAAATAAAAACCGTTTAGTTTTACGACATTTATTTCATGCTTTAAACTGTTTAGAAATCATAACACATTATGTCAAAACTGAAACAGACTTTTGAAAATGCTTATCAATAATATTTGAGTTTTACGTCGAAACAAATAAGGCCTTGTAATAACCAAACAATGTACGGAGATTTATTGAAAAAGTCTTCATATTTTAATAGAGTTTCCAAATAGTTATCATTTATCAATAGTATTTTAAACATATCTCAAATCGTTATTACTTGTTTGTCTCCGAGTTGAGCACTAAATGCTTCAAAATCAAAATGAGTGTTTGTGCAGGTGGAAAGTATTAGTGTCCCGTTATTGCTTATGCTTTTTCCAATAAACTGACACCAACCACGATCGAGATCAATTCTCCTAAGCTTAATTTCTTTGATCTGCAATACAATTAATGGTTTTTGATTAAAACCAACTCGTTGTACTAAAGCTGAATAACAAAATAACTCAGCTTTTGTTTGAAATAAAATGGAAATATTCGACTTTCGAAGTTTATTCAAACACTTAGTGAAAATGCGTGATTTGGAAACGTTTCTATGTCGATTATTATTTTGAAAGGACGTAAGTTGAAAACTACAAACAAAATACTTAATTGATGAGTCACATTCATTATAGTTTGTTGCATCCTTCAATATAAGAACACTATTATATTTGTGAGAATAAGCGACATAACTCAATCAGTGGTCGAACAAATGTTTAAATATCCACATATTACTTTGTGTGTTTAACTTGATATCAAAGCGTTTCTCGTAAAATATTTGAAACAGAAACTATATGACGAGTTTTGGTATTGTTTCAATCAATGTTTAAATTTTAATTTTTATCTATTTTTCGTTCTCCTGTTTTAGAACACAACGTTGGATCAAGACTTAAAAGTGCAACTGTCACGCAGATACTCCGACTTCTTTTCTGAAATGCCCTAGTTAATGCTGTCTGATTGAAATATTATATTTTGCTTTTATAATTGTTTGTTGTTTTGAAAATACTGTATAACCGAAATTCAGAGCTGCTCGTTGAAACCGTTAACCAGAAGCTAAATCGAAAAAGTGTTTTATCGTAGACACAACAGAATGGCGCGAGTTGGTTTCGATCACCAATGTGTCGATTACGTTCACTCTCTATCACACGCATCTAATCCCTCGATCACATTGCATGGCAACAATATTCTGATTACTTGTTAAATTACTCAAAATTAATGATTTTAAACGAAATAAAAACCGTTTAGTTTTACGACATTTATTTCATGCTTTAAACTGTTTAGAAATCATAACACATTATGTCAAAACTGAAACAGACTTTTGAAAATGTTTATCAATAATATTTGAGTTTTACTTCGAAACAAATAAGGCCTTGTAATAACCAAACAATGTAGATTTATTGAAACAGTCTTCATATTTTAATAGAGTTTCCAAATAGTTATCATTTATCAATAGTATTTTAAACATATCTCAAATCGTTATTACTTGTTTGTCTCCGAGTTGAGCACTAAATGCTTCAAAATCAAATTGGGTGTTTGTGCAGGAGAAAAGTCCTAGTGTCCCGTCATTGCTTATACTTTTTCCAATAAACTGACAACAACCACGATCGAGATCAATGTACCAAAGCTTAATTTCTTTGATCTGCAATACAATTAATGGTTTTTGATTAAAACCAACTCGTTGTACTAAAGCTGAATAACAAAATAACTCAGCTTTTGTTTGAAATAAAATGGAAATATTCGACTTTCGAAGTTTATTCAAACACTTAGTGAAAATACGTGATTTGGAAACGTTTCTATGTCGATTATTATTTTGAAAGGACGTAAGTTGAAAACTACAAACAAAATACTTAATTGATGAGTCACATTCATTATAGTTTGTTGCATCCTTCAATATAGGAACACTATTATATTTGTGAGAATAAGCGACATAACTCAATCAGTGGTCGAACAAATGTTTAAATATCCACATATTACTTTGTGTGTTTAACTTGATTTCAAAGCGTTTCTCGTAAAATATTTGAAACAGAAACTATATGACGAGTTTTGGTATTGTTTCAATCAATGTTTAAATTTTAATTTTTATCTATTTTTCGTTCCCCTGTTTTAGAAAACAGCGTTGGATCAAGACTTAAAAGTGCAACTGTCACGCAGATACTCCGACTTCTTTTCTGAAATGCCCTAGTTAATGCTGTCTGATTGAAATATTATATTTTGCTTTTATAATTGTTTGTTGTTTTGAAAATACTGTATAACCGAAATTCAGAGCTGCTCGTTGAAACCGTTAACCAGAAGCTAAATCGGAAAAGTGTTTTATCGTAGACACAACAGAATGGCGCGAGTTGGTTTCGATCACCAATGTGTCGATTACGTTCACTCTCTATCACACGCATCTAATCCCTCGATCACATTGCATGGCAACAATATTCTGATTACTTGTTAAATTACTCAAAATTAATGATTTTAAACGAAATAAAAACCGTTTAGTTTTACGACATTTATTTCATGCTTTAAACTGTTTAGAAATCAAAACACATTATGTCAAAACTGAAACAGACTTTTGAAAATGTTTATCAATAATATTTGAGTTTTACTTCGAAACAAATAAGGTCTTGTAATAACCAAACAATGTAGATTTATTGAAAAAGTCTTCATATTTTAATAGAGTTTCCAAATAGTTATCATTTATCAATAGTATTTTAAACATATCTCAAGTCGTTATTACTTGTTTGTCTCCGAGTTGAGCACTAAATGCTTCAAAATCAAATTGAGTGGTTTTGCAATTTTCAAGTTCTAGGGTCCCGTCATTGCTTATGCTTTTTCCAATAAACCGACAACAACCACGATCGAGATCAATTCTCCTAAGCTTAATTTCTTTGATCTGCAATACAATTAATGGTTTTTGATTAAAACCAACTCGTTGTACTAAAGCTGAATAACAAAATAACTCAGCTTTTGTTTGAAATAAAATGGAAATATTCGACTTTCGAAGTTTATTCAAACACTTAGTGAAAATACGTGATTTGGAAACGTTTCTATGTCGATTATTATTTTGAAAGGACGTAAGTTGAAAACTACAAACAAAATACTTAATTGATGAGTCACATTCATTATAGTTTGTTGCATCCTTCAATATAGGAACACTATTATATTTGTGAGAATAAGCGACATAACTCAATCAGTGGTCGAACAAATGTTTAAATATTCACATATTACTTTGTGTGTTTAACTTGATATCAAAGCGTTTCTCGTAATATATTTGAAACAGAAACTATATGACGAGTTTTGGTATTGTTTCAATCAATGTTTAAATTTTAATTTTCATCTATTTTTCGTCCTCCTGTTTTAGAACACAACGTTGGATCAAGACTTAAAAGTGCAACTGTCACGCAGATACTCCGACTTCTTTTCTGAAATGCCCTAGTTAATGCTGTCTGATTGAAATATTATATTTTGCTTTTATAATTGTTTGTTGTTTTGAAAATACTGTATAACCGAAATTCAGAGCTGCTCGTTGAAACCGTTAACCAGAAGCTAAATCGGAAAAGTGTTTTATTGTAGACACAACAGAATGGCGCGAGTTGGTTTCGATCACCAATGTGTCGATTACGTTCACTCTCTATCACACGCATCTAATCCCTCGATCACATTGCATGGCAACAATATTCTGATTACTTGTTAAATTACTCAAAATTAATGATTTTAAACGAAATAAAAACCGTTTAGTTTTACGACATTTATTTCATGCTTTAAACTGTTTAGAAATCATAACACATTATGTCAAAACTGAAACAGACTTTTGAAAATGTTTATCAATAATATTTGAGTTTTACTTCGAAACAAATAAGGCCTTGTAATAACCAAACAATGTAGATTTATTGAAAAAGTCTTCATATTTTAATAGAGTTTCCAAATAGTTATCATTTATCAATAGTATTTTAAACATATCTCAAGTCGTTATTACTTGTTTGTCTCCGAGTTGAGCACTAAATGCTTCAAAATCAAATTGAGTGGTTTTGCAGGAGGAAAGTCCTAGTGTCCCGTTATTGCTTATGCTTTTTCCAATAAACTGACAACAACCACGATCGAGATCAATGTCCGAAAGCTTAATTTCTTTGATCTGCAATACAATTAATGGTTTTTGATTAAAACCAACTCGTTGTACTAAAGCTGAATAACAAAATAACTCAGCTTTTGTTTGAAATAAAATGGAAATATTCGACTTTCGAAGTTTATTCAAACACTTAGTGAAAATACGTGATTTGGAAACGTTTCTATGTCGATTATTATTTTGAAAGGACGTAAGTTGAAAACTACAAACAAAATACTTAATTGATGAGTCACATTCATTATAGTTTGTTGCATCCTTCAATATAGGAACACTATTATATTTGTGGGAATAAGCGACATAACTCAATCAGTGGTCGAACAAATGTTTAAATATTCACATATTACTTTGTGTGTTTAACTTGATATCAAAGCGTTTCTCGTAATATATTTGAAACAGAAACTATATGACGAGTTTTGGTATTGTTTCAATCAATGTTTAAATTTTAATTTTTATCTATTTTTCGTCCTCCTGTTTTAGAACACAACGTTGGATCAAGACTTAAAAGTGCAACTGTCACGCAGATACTCCGACTTCTTTTCTGAAATGCCCTAGTTAATGCTGTCTGATTGAAATATTATATTTTGCTTTTATAATTGTTTGTTGTTTTGAAAATACTGTATAACCGAAATTCAGAGCTGCTCGTTGAAACCGTTAACCAAAAGCTAAATCGGAAAAGTGTTTTATCGTAGACACAACAGAATGGCGCGAGTTGGTTTCGATCGCCAATGTGTCGATTACGTTCACTCTCTATCACACGCATCTAATCCCTCGATCACATTGCATGGCAACAATATTCTGATTACTTGTTAAATTACTCAAAATTAATGATTTTAAACGAAATAAAAACCATTTAGTTTTACGACATTTATTTCATGCTTTAAACTGTTTAGAAATCATAACACATTATGTCAAAACTGAAACAGACTTTTGAAAATGCTTATCAATAATATTTGAGTTTTACTTCGAAACAAATAAGGCCTTGTAATAACCAAACAATGTAGATTTATTGAAAAAGTCTTCATATTTTAATAGAGTTTCCAAATAGTTATCATTTATCAATAGTATTTTAAACATATCTCAAATCGTTATTACTTGTTTGTCTCCGAGTTGAGCACTAAATGCTTCAAAATCAAATTGAGTGGTTTTGCAATTTTCAAGTTCTAGGGTCCCGTCATTGCTTATGCTTTTTCCAATAAACTGACAACAACCACGATCGAGATCAATGTACCAAAGCTTAATTTCTTTGATCTGCAATACAATTAATGGTTTTTGATTAAAACCAACTCGTTGTACTAAAGCTGAATAACAAAATAACTCAGCTTTTGTTTGAAATAAAATGGAAATATTCGACTTTCGAAGTTTATTCAAACACTTAGTGAAAATGCGTGATTTGGAAACGTTTCTATGTCGATTATTATTTTGAAAGGACGTAAGTTGAAAACTACAAACAAAATACTTAATTGATGAGTCACATTCATTATAGTTTGTTGCATCCTTCAATATAAGAACACTATTATATTTGTAAGAATAAGCGACATAACTCAATCAGTGGTCGAACAAATGTTTAAATATTCACATATTACTTTGTGTGTTTAACTTGATATCAAAGCGTTTCTCGTAAAATATTTGAAACAGAAACTATATGACGAGTTTTGGTATTGTTTCAATCAATGTTTAAATTTTAATTTTCATCTATTTTTCGTCCTCCTGTTTTGGAAAACAGCGTTGGATCAAGACTTAAAAGTGCAACTGTCACACAGATACTCCGACTTCTTTTCTGAAATGCCCTAGTTAATGCTGTCTGATTGAAATATTATATTTTGCTTTTATAATTGTTTGTTGTTTTGAAAATACTGTATAACCGAAATTCAGAGCTGCTCGTTGAAACCGTTAACCAGAAGCTAAATCGGAAAAGTGTTTTATCGTAGACACAACAGAATGGCGCGAGTTGGTTTCGATCACCAATGTGTCGATTACGTTCACTCTCTATCACACGCATCTAATCCCTCGATCACATTGCATGGCAACAATATTCTGATTACTTGTTAAATTACACAAAATTAATGATTTTAAACGAAATAAAAACCGTTTAGTTTTACGACATTTATTTCATGCTTTAAACTGTTTAGAAATCATAACACATTATGTCAAAACTGAAACAGACTTTTGAAAATGCTTATCAATAATATTTGAGTTTTACGTCGAAACAAATAAGGCCTTGTAATAACCAAACAATGTACGGAGATTTATTGAAAAAGTCTTCATATTTTAATAGAGTTTCCAAATAGTTATCATTTATCAATAGTATTTTAAACATATCTCAAATCGTTATTACTTGTTTGTCTCCGAGTTGAGCACTAAATGCTTCAAAATCAAAATGAGTGTTTGTGCAGGTGGAAAGTATTAGTGTCCCGTTATTGCTTATGCTTTTTCCAATAAACTGACACCAACCACGATCGAGATCAATTCTCCTAAGCTTAATTTCTTTGATCTGCAATACAATTAATGGTTTTTGATTAAAACCAACTCGTTGTACTAAAGCTGAATAACAAAATAACTCAGCTTTTGTTTGAAATAAAATGGAAATATTCGACTTTCGAAGTTTATTCAAACACTTAGTGAAAATGCGTGATTTGGAAACGTTTCTATGTCGATTATTATTTTGAAAGGACGTAAGTTGAAAACTACAAACAAAATACTTAATTGATGAGTCACATTCATTATAGTTTGTTGCATCCTTCAATATAAGAACACTATTATATTTGTGAGAATAAGCGACATAACTCAATCAGTGGTCGAACAAATGTTTAAATATCCACATATTACTTTGTGTGTTTAACTTGATTTCAAAGCGTTTCTCGTAAAATATTTGAAACAGAAACTATATGACGAGTTTTGGTATTGTTTCAATCAATGTTTAAATTTTAATTTTTATCTATTTTTCGTTCTCCTGTTTTAGAACACAACGTTGGATCAAGACTTAAAAGTGCAACTGTCACGCAGATACTCCGACTTCTTTTCTGAAATGCCCTAGTTAATGCTGTCTGATTGAAATATTATATTTTGCTTTTATAATTGTTTGTTGTTTTGAAAATACTGTATAACCGAAATTCAGAGCTGCTCGTTGAAACCGTTAACCAGAAGCTAAATCGAAAAAGTGTTTTATCGTAGACACAACAGAATGGCACGAGTTGGTTTCGATCACCAATGTGTCGATTACGTTCACTCTCTATCACACGCATCTAATCCCTCGATCACATTGCATGGCAACAATATTCTGATTACTTGTTAAATTACTCAAAATTAATGATTTTAAACGAAATAAAAACCATTTAGTTTTACGACATTTATTTCATGCTTTAAACTGTTTAGAAATCATAACACATTATGTCAAAACTGAAACAGACTTTTGAAAATGTTTATCAATAATATTTGAGTTTTACTTCGAAACAAATAAGGCCTTGTAATAACCAAACAATGTAGATTTATTGAAAAAGTCTTCATATTTTAATAGAGTTTCCAAATAGTTATCATTTATCAATAGTATTTTAAACATATCTCAAATCGTTATTACTTGTTTGTCTCCGAGTTGAGCACTAAATGCTTCAAAATAAAATTGGGTGTTTGTGCAGGAGAAAAGTCCTAGTGTCCCGTCATTGCTTATACTTTTTCCAATAAACTGACACCAACCACGATCGAGATCAATGTACCAAAGCTTAATTTCTTTGATCTGCAATACAATTAATGGTTTTTGATTAAAACCAACTCGTTGTACTAAAGCTGAATAACAAAATAACTCAGCTTTTGTTTGAAATAAAATGGAAATATTCGACTTTCGAAGTTTATTCAAACACTTAGTGAAAATACGTGATTTGGAAACGTTTCTATGTCGATTATTATTTTGAAAGGACGTAAGTTGAAAACTACAAACAAAATACTTAATTGATGAGTCACATTCATTATAGTTTGTTGCATCCTTCAATATAGGAACACTATTATATTTGTGAG
Organism: Diplosoma virens; assembly: GCA_963680785.1. Classification (NCBI taxonomy): domain Eukaryota; kingdom Metazoa; phylum Chordata; class Ascidiacea; order Aplousobranchia; family Didemnidae; genus Diplosoma; species Diplosoma virens. The sequence goes on from OY796883.1 coordinate 17,741,628, forward strand.
AATAAGCGACATAACTCAATCAGTGGTCGAACAAATGTTTAAATATCCACATATTACTTTGTGTGTTTAACTTGATTTCAAAGCGTTTCTCGTAAAATATTTGAAACAGAAACTATATGACGAGTTTTGGTATTGTTTCAATCAATGTTTAAATTTTAATTTTTATCTATTTTTCGTTCCCCTGTTTTAGAAAACAGCGTTGGATCAAGACTTAAAAGTGCAACTGTCACGCAGATACTCCGACTTCTTTTCTGAAATGCCCTAGTTAATGCTGTCTGATTGAAATATTATATTTTGCTTTTATAATTGTTTGTTGTTTTGAAAATACTGTATAACCGAAATTCAGAGCTGCTCGTTGAAACCGTTAACCAGAAGCTAAATCGGAAAAGTGTTTTATCGTAGACACAACAGAATGGCGCGAGTTGGTTTCGATCGCCAATGTGTCGATTACGTTCACTCTCTATCACACGCATCTAATCCCTCGATCACATTGCATGGCAACAATATTCTGATTACTTGTTAAATTACTCAAAATTAATGATTTTAAACGAAATAAAAACCGTTTAGTTTTACGACATTTATTTCATGCTTTAAACTGTTTAGAAATCAAAACACATTATGTCAAAACTGAAACAGACTTTTGAAAATGTTTATCAATAATATTTGAGTTTTATTTCGAAACAAATAAGGTCTTGTAATAACCAAACAATGTAGATTTATTGAAAAAGTCTTCATATTTTAATAGAGTTTCCAAATAGTTATCATTTATCAATAGTATTTTAAACATATCTTAAGTCGTTATTACTTGTTTGTCTCCGAGTTGAGCACTAAATGCTTCAAAATCAAATTGAGTGGTTTTGCAATTTTCAAGTTCTAGGGTCCCGTCATTGCTTATGCTTTTTCCAATAAACTGACAACAACCACGATCGAGATCAATTCTCCTAAGCTTAATTTCTTTGATCTGCAATACAATTAATGGTTTTTGATTAAAACCAACTCGTTGTACTAAAGCTGAATAACAAAATAACTCAGCTTTTGTTTGAAATAAAATGGAAATATTCGACTTTCGAAGTTTATTCAAACACTTAGTGAAAATACGTGATTTGGAAACGTTTCTATGTCGATTATTATTTTGAAAGGACGTAAGTTGAAAACTACAAACAAAATACTTAATTGATGAGTCACATTCATTATAGTTTGTTGCATCCTTCAATATAGGAACACTATTATATTTGTGAGAATAAGCGACATAACTCAATCAGTGGTCGAACAAATGTTTAAATATTCACATATTACTTTGTGTGTTTAACTTGATATCAAAGCGTTTCTCGTAATATATTTGAAACAGAAACTATATGACGAGTTTTGGTATTGTTTCAATTAATGTTTAAATTTTAATTTTCATCTATTTTTCGTCCTCCTGTTTTAGAACACAACGTTGGATCAAGACTTAAAAGTGCAACTGTCACGCAGATACTCCGACTTCTTTTCTGAAATGCCCTAGTTAATGCTGTCTGATTGAAATATTATATTTTGCTTTTATAATTGTTTGTTGTTTTGAAAATACTGTATAACCGAAATTCAGAGCTGCTCGTTGAAACCGTTAACCAGAAGCTAAATCGGAAAAGTGTTTTATTGTAGACACAACAGAATGGCGCGAGTTGGTTTCGATCACCAATGTGTCGATTACGTTCACTCTCTATCACACGCATCTAATCCCTCGATCACATTGCATGGCAACAATATTTTGATTACTTGTTAAATTACTCAAAATTAATGATTTTAAACGAAATAAAAACCGTTTAGTTTTACGACATTTATTTCATGCTTTAAACTGTTTAGAAATCATAACACATTATGTCAAAACTGAAACAGACTTTTGAAAATGCTTATCAATAATATTTGAGTTTTACGTCGAAACAAATAAGGCCTTGTAATAACCAAACAATGTACGGAGATTTATTGAAAAAGTCTTCATATTTTAATAGAGTTTCCAAATAGTTATCATTTATCAATAGTATTTTAAACATATCTCAAATCGTTATTACTTGTTTGTCTCCGAGTTGAGCACTAAATGCTTCAAAATCAAAATGAGTGTTTGTGCAGGTGGAAAGTATTAGTGTCCCGTTATTGCTTATGCTTTTTCCAATAAACTGACACCAACCACGATCGAGATCAATTCTCCTAAGCTTAATTTCTTTGATCTGCAATACAATTAATGGTTTTTGATTAAAACCAACTCGTTGTACTAAAGCTGAATAACAAAATAACTCAGCTTTTGTTTGAAATAAAATGGAAATATTCGACTTTCGAAGTTTATTCAAACACTTAGTGAAAATGCGTGATTTGGAAACGTTTCTATGTCGATTATTATTTTGAAAGGACGTAAGTTGAAAACTACAAACAAAATACTTAATTGATGAGTCACATTCATTATAGTTTGTTGCATCCTTCAATATAAGAACACTATTATATTTGTAAGAATAAGCGACATAACTCAATCAGTGGTCGAACAAATGTTTAAATATTCACATATTACTTTGTGTGTTTAACTTGATATCAAAGCGTTTCTCGTAAAATATTTGAAACAGAAACTATATGACGAGTTTTGGTATTGTTTCAATCAATGTTTAAATTTTAATTTTCATCTATTTTTCGTTCCCCTGTTTTGGAAAACAGCGTTGGATCAAGACTTAAAAGTGCAACTGTCACACAGATACTCCGACTTCTTTTCTGAAATGCCCTAGTTAATGCTGTCTGATTGAAATATTATATTTTGCTTTTATAATTGTTTGTTGTTTTGAAAATACTGTATAACCGAAATTCAGAGCTGCTCGTTGAAACCGTTAACCAGAAGCTAAATCGGAAAAGTGTTTTATCGTAGACACAACAGAATGGCGCGAGTTGGTTTCGATCACCAATGTGTCGATTACGTTCACTCTCTATCACACGCATCTAATCCCTCGATCACATTGCATGGCAACAATATTTTGATTACTTGTTAAATTACACAAAATTAATGATTTTAAACGAAATAAAAACCGTTTAGTTTTACGACATTTATTTCATGCTTTAAACTGTTTAGAAATCATAACACATTATGTCAAAACTGAAACAGACTTTTGAAAATGTTTATCAATAATATTTGAGTTTTACTTCGAAACAAATAAGGCCTTGTAATAACCAAACAATGTAGATTTATTGAAAAAGTCTTCATATTTTAATAGAGTTTCCAAATAGTTATCATTTATCAATAGTATTTTAAACATATCTCAAATCGTTATTACTTGTTTGTCTCCGAGTTGAGCACTAAATGCTTCAAAATCAAATTGGGTGTTTGTGCAGGAGAAAAGTCCTAGTGTCCCGTCATTGCTTATGCTTTTTCCAATAAACTGACACCAACCACGATCGAGATCAATGTCCGAAAGCTTAATTTCTTTGATCTGCAATACAATTAATGGTTTTTGATTAAAACCAACTCGTTGTACTAAAGCTGAATAACAAAATAACTCAGCTTTTGTTTGAAATAAAATGGAAATATTCGACTTTCGAAGTTTATTCAAACACTTAGTGAAAATGCGTGATTTGGAAACGTTTCTATGTCGATTATTATTTTGAAAGGACGTAAGTTGAAAACTACAAACAAAATACTTAATTGATGAGTCACATTCATTATAGTTTGTTGCATCCTTCAATATAAGAACACTATTATATTTGTAAGAATAAGCGACATAACTCAATCAGTGGTCGAACAAATGTTTGAATATCCTCATATTACTTTGTGTGTTTAACTTGATTTCAAAGCGTTTCTCGTAAAATATTTGAAACAGAAACTATATGACGAGTTTTGGTATTGTTTCAATCAATGTTTAAATTTTAATTTTTATCTATTTTTCGTTCTCCTGTTTCAGAACACAACGTTGGATCAAGACTTAAAAGTGCAACTGTCACGCAGATACTCCGACTTCTTTTCTGAAATGCCCTAGTTAATGCTGTCTGATTGAAATATTATATTTTGCTTTTATAATTGTTTGTTGTTTTGAAAATACTGTATAACCGAAATTCAGAGCTGCTCGTTGAAACCGTTAACCAAAAGCTAAATCGGAAAAGTGTTTTATCGTAGACACAACAGAATGGCGCGAGTTGGTTTCGATCGCCAATGTGTCGATTACGTTCACTCTCTATCACACGCATCTAATCCCTCGATCACATTGCATGGCAACAATATTCTGATTTCTTGTTAAATTACTCAAAATTAATGATTTTAAACGAAATAAAAACCATTTAGTTTTACGACATTTATTTCATGCTTTAAACTGTTTAGAAATCATAACACATTATGTCAAAACTCAAACAGACTTTTGAAAATGCTTATCAATAATATTTGAGTTTTACTTCGAAACAAATAAGGCCTTGTAATAACCAAACAATGTAGATTTATTGAAAAAGTCTTCATATTTTAATAGAGTTTCCAAATAGTTATCATTTATCAATAGTATTTTAAACATATCTCAAATCGTTATTACTTGTTTGTCTCCGAGTTGAGCACTAAATGCTTCAAAATCAAATTGAGTGGTTTTGCAATTTTCAAGTTCTAGGGTCCCGTCATTGCTTATGCTTTTTCCAATAAACTGACAACAACCACGATCGAGATCAATGTACGAAAGCTTAATTTCTTTGATCTGCAATACAATTAATGGTTTTTGATTAAAACCAACTCGTTGTACTAAAGCTGAATAACAAAATAACTCAGCTTTTGTTTGAAATAAAATGGAAATATTCGACTTTCGAAGTTTATTCAAACACTTAGTGAAAATGCGTGATTTGGAAACGTTTCTATGTCGATTATTATTTTGAAAGGACGTAAGTTGAAAACTACAAACAAAATACTTAATTGATGAGTCACATTCATTATAGTTTGTTGCATCCTTCAATATAAGAACACTATTATATTTGTAAGAATAAGCGACATAACTCAATCAGTGGTCGAACAAATGTTTAAATATTCACATATTACTTTGTGTGTTTAACTTGATATCAAAGCGTTTCTCGTAAAATATTTGAAACAGAAACTATATGACGAGTTTTGGTATTGTTTCAATCAATGTTTAAATTTTAATTTTCATCTATTTTTCGTCCTTCAGTTTTGGAAAACAGCGTTGGATCAAGACTTAAAAGTGCAACTGTCACACAGATACTCCGACTTCTTTTCTGAAATGCCCTAGTTAATGCTGTCTGATTGAAATATTATATTTTGCTTTTATAATTGTTTGTTGTTTTGAAAATACTGTATAACCGAAATTCAGAGCTGCTCGTTGAAACCGTTAACCAGAAGCTAAATCCGAAAAGTGTTTTATCGTAGACACAACAGAATGGCGCGAGTTGGTTTCGATCACCAATGTGTCGATTACGTTCACTCTCTATCACACGCATCTAATCCCTCGATCACATTGCATGGCAACAATATTCTGATTACTTGTTAAATTACACAAAATTAATGATTTTAAACGAAATAAAAACCGTTTAGTTTTACGACATTTATTTCATGCTTTAAACTGTTTAGAAATCATAACACATTATGTCAAAACTGAAACAGACTTTTGAAAATGCTTATCAATAATATTTGAGTTTTACGTCGAAACAAATAAGGCCTTGTAATAACCAAACAATGTACGGAGATTTATTGAAAAAGTCTTCATATTTTAATAGAGTTTCCAAATAGTTATCATTTATCAATAGTATTTTAAACATATCTCAAATCGTTATTACTTGTTTGTCTCCGAGTTGAGCACTAAATGCTTCAAAATCAAAATGAGTGTTTGTGCAGGTGGAAAGTATTAGTGTCCCGTTATTGCTTATGCTTTTTCCAATAAACTGACACCAACCACGATCGAGATCAATTCTCCTAAGCTTAATTTCTTTGATCTGCAATACAATTAATGGTTTTTGATTAAAACCAACTCGTTGTACTAAAGCTGAATAACAAAATAACTCAGCTTTTGTTTGAAATAAAATGGAAATATTCGACTTTCGAAGTTTATTCAAACACTTAGTGAAAATGCGTGATTTGGAAACGTTTCTATGTCGATTATTATTTTGAAAGGACGTAAGTTGAAAACTACAAACAAAATACTTAATTGATGAGTCACATTCATTATAGTTTGTTGCATCCTTCAATATAAGAACACTATTATATTTGTGAGAATAAGCGACATAACTCAATCAGTGGTCGAACAAATGTTTAAATATCCACATATTACTTTGTGTGTTTAACTTGATATCAAAGCGTTTCTCGTAAAATATTTGAAACAGAAACTATATGACGAGTTTTGGTATTGTTTCAATCAATGTTTAAATTTTAATTTTTATCTATTTTTCGTTCTCCTGTTTTAGAACACAACGTTGGATCAAGACTTAAAAGTGCAACTGTCACGCAGATACTCCGACTTCTTTTCTGAAATGCCCTAGTTAATGCTGTCTGATTGAAATATTATATTTTGCTTTTATAATTGTTTGTTGTTTTGAAAATACTGTATAACCGAAATTCAGAGCTGCTCGTTGAAACCGTTAACCAGAAGCTAAATCGAAAAAGTGTTTTATCGTAGACACAACAGAATGGCGCGAGTTGGTTTCGATCACCAATGTGTCGATTACGTTCACTCTCTATCACACGCATCTAATCCCTCGATCACATTGCATGGCAACAATATTCTGATTACTTGTTAAATTACTCAAAATTAATGATTTTAAACGAAATAAAAACCGTTTAGTTTTACGACATTTATTTCATGCTTTAAACTGTTTAGAAATCATAACACATTATGTCAAAACTGAAACAGACTTTTGAAAATGTTTATCAATAATATTTGAGTTTTACTTCGAAACAAATAAGGCCTTGTAATAACCAAACAATGTAGATTTATTGAAACAGTCTTCATATTTTAATAGAGTTTCCAAATAGTTATCATTTATCAATAGTATTTTAAACATATCTCAAATCGTTATTACTTGTTTGTCTCCGAGTTGAGCACTAAATGCTTCAAAATCAAATTGGGTGTTTGTGCAGGAGAAAAGTCCTAGTGTCCCGTCATTGCTTATACTTTTTCCAATAAACTGACAACAACCACGATCGAGATCAATGTACCAAAGCTTAATTTCTTTGATCTGCAATACAATTAATGGTTTTTGATTAAAACCAACTCGTTGTACTAAAGCTGAATAACAAAATAACTCAGCTTTTGTTTGAAATAAAATGGAAATATTCGACTTTCGAAGTTTATTCAAACACTTAGTGAAAATACGTGATTTGGAAACGTTTCTATGTCGATTATTATTTTGAAAGGACGTAAGTTGAAAACTACAAACAAAATACTTAATTGATGAGTCACATTCATTATAGTTTGTTGCATCCTTCAATATAGGAACACTATTATATTTGTGAGAATAAGCGACATAACTCAATCAGTGGTCGAACAAATGTTTAAATATCCACATATTACTTTGTGTGTTTAACTTGATTTCAAAGCGTTTCTCGTAAAATATTTGAAACAGAAACTATATGACGAGTTTTGGTATTGTTTCAATCAATGTTTAAATTTTAATTTTTATCTATTTTTCGTTCCCCTGTTTTAGAAAACAGCGTTGGATCAAGACTTAAAAGTGCAACTGTCACGCAGATACTCCGACTTCTTTTCTGAAATGCCCTAGTTAATGCTGTCTGATTGAAATATTATATTTTGCTTTTATAATTGTTTGTTGTTTTGAAAATACTGTATAACCGAAATTCAGAGCTGCTCGTTGAAACCGTTAACCAGAAGCTAAATCGGAAAAGTGTTTTATCGTAGACACAACAGAATGGCGCGAGTTGGTTTCGATCACCAATGTGTCGATTACGTTCACTCTCTATCACACGCATCTAATCCCTCGATCACATTGCATGGCAACAATATTCTGATTACTTGTTAAATTACTCAAAATTAATGATTTTAAACGAAATAAAAACCGTTTAGTTTTACGACATTTATTTCATGCTTTAAACTGTTTAGAAATCAAAACACATTATGTCAAAACTGAAACAGACTTTTGAAAATGTTTATCAATAATATTTGAGTTTTACTTCGAAACAAATAAGGTCTTGTAATAACCAAACAATGTAGATTTATTGAAAAAGTCTTCATATTTTAATAGAGTTTCCAAATAGTTATCATTTATCAATAGTATTTTAAACATATCTCAAGTCGTTATTACTTGTTTGTCTCCGAGTTGAGCACTAAATGCTTCAAAATCAAATTGAGTGGTTTTGCAATTTTCAAGTTCTAGGGTCCCGTCATTGCTTATGCTTTTTCCAATAAACCGACAACAACCACGATCGAGATCAATTCTCCTAAGCTTAATTTCTTTGATCTGCAATACAATTAATGGTTTTTGATTAAAACCAACTCGTTGTACTAAAGCTGAATAACAAAATAACTCAGCTTTTGTTTGAAATAAAATGGAAATATTCGACTTTCGAAGTTTATTCAAACACTTAGTGAAAATACGTGATTTGGAAACGTTTCTATGTCGATTATTATTTTGAAAGGACGTAAGTTGAAAACTACAAACAAAATACTTAATTGATGAGTCACATTCATTATAGTTTGTTGCATCCTTCAATATAGGAACACTATTATATTTGTGAGAATAAGCGACATAACTCAATCAGTGGTCGAACAAATGTTTAAATATTCACATATTACTTTGTGTGTTTAACTTGATATCAAAGCGTTTCTCGTAATATATTTGAAACAGAAACTATATGACGAGTTTTGGTATTGTTTCAATCAATGTTTAAATTTTAATTTTCATCTATTTTTCGTCCTCCTGTTTTAGAACACAACGTTGGATCAAGACTTAAAAGTGCAACTGTCACGCAGATACTCCGACTTCTTTTCTGAAATGCCCTAGTTAATGCTGTCTGATTGAAATATTATATTTTGCTTTTATAATTGTTTGTTGTTTTGAAAATACTGTATAACCGAAATTCAGAGCTGCTCGTTGAAACCGTTAACCAGAAGCTAAATCGGAAAAGTGTTTTATTGTAGACACAACAGAATGGCGCGAGTTGGTTTCGATCACCAATGTGTCGATTACGTTCACTCTCTATCACACGCATCTAATCCCTCGATCACATTGCATGGCAACAATATTCTGATTACTTGTTAAATTACTCAAAATTAATGATTTTAAACGAAATAAAAACCGTTTAGTTTTACGACATTTATTTCATGCTTTAAACTGTTTAGAAATCATAACACATTATGTCAAAACTGAAACAGACTTTTGAAAATGTTTATCAATAATATTTGAGTTTTACTTCGAAACAAATAAGGCCTTGTAATAACCAAACAATGTAGATTTATTGAAAAAGTCTTCATATTTTAATAGAGTTTCCAAATAGTTATCATTTATCAATAGTATTTTAAACATATCTCAAGTCGTTATTACTTGTTTGTCTCCGAGTTGAGCACTAAATGCTTCAAAATCAAATTGAGTGGTTTTGCAGGAGGAAAGTCCTAGTGTCCCGTTATTGCTTATGCTTTTTCCAATAAACTGACAACAACCACGATCGAGATCAATGTCCGAAAGCTTAATTTCTTTGATCTGCAATACAATTAATGGTTTTTGATTAAAACCAACTCGTTGTACTAAAGCTGAATAACAAAATAACTCAGCTTTTGTTTGAAATAAAATGGAAATATTCGACTTTCGAAGTTTATTCAAACACTTAGTGAAAATACGTGATTTGGAAACGTTTCTATGTCGATTATTATTTTGAAAGGACGTAAGTTGAAAACTACAAACAAAATACTTAATTGATGAGTCACATTCATTATAGTTTGTTGCATCCTTCAATATAGGAACACTATTATATTTGTGGGAATAAGCGACATAACTCAATCAGTGGTCGAACAAATGTTTAAATATTCACATATTACTTTGTGTGTTTAACTTGATATCAAAGCGTTTCTCGTAATATATTTGAAACAGAAACTATATGACGAGTTTTGGTATTGTTTCAATCAATGTTTAAATTTTAATTTTTATCTATTTTTCGTCCTCCTGTTTTAGAACACAACGTTGGATCAAGACTTAAAAGTGCAACTGTCACGCAGATACTCCGACTTCTTTTCTGAAATGCCCTAGTTAATGCTGTCTGATTGAAATATTATATTTTGCTTTTATAATTGTTTGTTGTTTTGAAAATACTGTATAACCGAAATTCAGAGCTGCTCGTTGAAACCGTTAACCAAAAGCTAAATCGGAAAAGTGTTTTATCGTAGACACAACAGAATGGCGCGAGTTGGTTTCGATCGCCAATGTGTCGATTACGTTCACTCTCTATCACACGCATCTAATCCCTCGATCACATTGCATGGCAACAATATTCTGATTACTTGTTAAATTACTCAAAATTAATGATTTTAAACGAAATAAAAACCATTTAGTTTTACGACATTTATTTCATGCTTTAAACTGTTTAGAAATCATAACACATTATGTCAAAACTGAAACAGACTTTTGAAAATGCTTATCAATAATATTTGAGTTTTACTTCGAAACAAATAAGGCCTTGTAATAACCAAACAATGTAGATTTATTGAAAAAGTCTTCATATTTTAATAGAGTTTCCAAATAGTTATCATTTATCAATAGTATTTTAAACATATCTCAAATCGTTATTACTTGTTTGTCTCCGAGTTGAGCACTAAATGCTTCAAAATCAAATTGAGTGGTTTTGCAATTTTCAAGTTCTAGGGTCCCGTCATTGCTTATGCTTTTTCCAATAAACTGACAACAACCACGATCGAGATCAATGTACCAAAGCTTAATTTCTTTGATCTGCAATACAATTAATGGTTTTTGATTAAAACCAACTCGTTGTACTAAAGCTGAATAACAAAATAACTCAGCTTTTGTTTGAAATAAAATGGAAATATTCGACTTTCGAAGTTTATTCAAACACTTAGTGAAAATGCGTGATTTGGAAACGTTTCTATGTCGATTATTATTTTGAAAGGACGTAAGTTGAAAACTACAAACAAAATACTTAATTGATGAGTCACATTCATTATAGTTTGTTGCATCCTTCAATATAAGAACACTATTATATTTGTGAGAATAAGCGACATAACTCAATCAGTGGTCGAACAAATGTTTAAATATTCACATATTACTTTGTGTGTTTAACTTGATATCAAAGCGTTTCTCGTAAAATATTTGAAACAGAAACTATATGACGAGTTTTGGTATTGTTTCAATCAATGTTTAAATTTTAATTTTCATCTATTTTTCGTCCTCCTGTTTTGGAAAACAGCGTTGGATCAAGACTTAAAAGTGCAACTGTCACACAGATACTCCGACTTCTTTTCTGAAATGCCCTAGTTAATGCTGTCTGATTGAAATATTATATTTTGCTTTTATAATTGTTTGTTGTTTTGAAAATACTGTATAACCGAAATTCAGAGCTGCTCGTTGAAACCGTTAACCAGAAGCTAAATCGGAAAAGTGTTTTATCGTAGACACAACAGAATGGCGCGAGTTGGTTTCGATCACCAATGTGTCGATTACGTTCACTCTCTATCACACGCATCTAATCCCTCGATCACATTGCATGGCAACAATATTCTGATTACTTGTTAAATTACACAAAATTAATGATTTTAAACGAAATAAAAACCGTTTAGTTTTACGACATTTATTTCATGCTTTAAACTGTTTAGAAATCATAACACATTATGTCAAAACTGAAACAGACTTTTGAAAATGCTTATCAATAATATTTGAGTTTTACGTCGAAACAAATAAGGCCTTGTAATAACCAAACAATGTACGGAGATTTATTGAAAAAGTCTTCATATTTTAATAGAGTTTCCAAATAGTTATCATTTATCAATAGTATTTTAAACATATCTCAAATCGTTATTACTTGTTTGTCTCCGAGTTGAGCACTAAATGCTTCAAAATCAAAATGAGTGTTTGTGCAGGTGGAAAGTATTAGTGTCCCGTTATTGCTTATGCTTTTTCCAATAAACTGACACCAACCACGATCGAGATCAATTCTCCTAAGCTTAATTTCTTTGATCTGCAATACAATTAATGGTTTTTGATTAAAACCAACTCGTTGTACTAAAGCTGAATAACAAAATAACTCAGCTTTTGTTTGAAATAAAATGGAAATATTCGACTTTCGAAGTTTATTCAAACACTTAGTGAAAATGCGTGATTTGGAAACGTTTCTATGTCGATTATTATTTTGAAAGGACGTAAGTTGAAAACTACAAACAAAATACTTAATTGATGAGTCACATTCATTATAGTTTGTTGCATCCTTCAATATAAGAACACTATTATATTTGTGAGAATAAGCGACATAACTCAATCAGTGGTCGAACAAATGTTTAAATATCCACATATTACTTTGTGTGTTTAACTTGATTTCAAAGCGTTTCTCGTAAAATATTTGAAACAGAAACTATATGACGAGTTTTGGTATTGTTTCAATCAATGTTTAAATTTTAATTTTTATCTATTTTTCGTTCTCCTGTTTTAGAACACAACGTTGGATCAAGACTTAAAAGTGCAACTGTCACGCAGATACTCCGACTTCTTTTCTGAAATGCCCTAGTTAATGCTGTCTGATTGAAATATTATATTTTGCTTTTATAATTGTTTGTTGTTTTGAAAATACTGTATAACCGAAATTCAGAGCTGCTCGTTGAAACCGTTAACCAGAAGCTAAATCGAAAAAGTGTTTTATCGTAGACACAACAGAATGGCACGAGTTGGTTTCGATCACCAATGTGTCGATTACGTTCACTCTCTATCACACGCATCTAATCCCTCGATCACATTGCATGGCAACAATATTCTGATTACTTGTTAAATTACTCAAAATTAATGATTTTAAACGAAATAAAAACCATTTAGTTTTACGACATTTATTTCATGCTTTAAACTGTTTAGAAATCATAACACATTATGTCAAAACTGAAACAGACTTTTGAAAATGTTTATCAATAATATTTGAGTTTTACTTCGAAACAAATAAGGCCTTGTAATAACCAAACAATGTAGATTTATTGAAAAAGTCTTCATATTTTAATAGAGTTTCCAAATAGTTATCATTTATCAATAGTATTTTAAACATATCTCAAATCGTTATTACTTGTTTGTCTCCGAGTTGAGCACTAAATGCTTCAAAATAAAATTGGGTGTTTGTGCAGGAGAAAAGTCCTAGTGTCCCGTCATTGCTTATACTTTTTCCAATAAACTGACACCAACCACGATCGAGATCAATGTACCAAAGCTTAATTTCTTTGATCTGCAATACAATTAATGGTTTTTGATTAAAACCAACTCGTTGTACTAAAGCTGAATAACAAAATAACTCAGCTTTTGTTTGAAATAAAATGGAAATATTCGACTTTCGAAGTTTATTCAAACACTTAGTGAAAATACGTGATTTGGAAACGTTTCTATGTCGATTATTATTTTGAAAGGACGTAAGTTGAAAACTACAAACAAAATACTTAATTGATGAGTCACATTCATTATAGTTTGTTGCATCCTTCAATATAGGAACACTATTATATTTGTGAGAATAAGCGACATAACTCAATCAGTGGTCGAACAAATGTTTAAATATCCACATATTACTTTGTGTGTTTAACTTGATTTCAAAGCGTTTCTCGTAAAATATTTGAAACAGAAACTATATGACGAGTTTTGGTATTGTTTCAATCAATGTTTAAATTTTAATTTTTATCTATTTTTCGTTCCCCTGTTTTAGAAAACAGCGTTGGATCAAGACTTAAAAGTGCAACTGTCACGCAGATACTCCGACTTCTTTTCTGAAATGCCCTAGTTAATGCTGTCTGATTGAAATATTATATTTTGCTTTTATAATTGTTTGTTGTTTTGAAAATACTGTATAACCGAAATTCAGAGCTGCTCGTTGAAACCGTTAACCAGAAGCTAAATCGGAAAAGTGTTTTATCGTAGACACAACAGAATGGCGCGAGTTGGTTTCGATCGCCAATGTGTCGATTACGTTCACTCTCTATCACACGCATCTAATCCCTCGATCACATTGCATGGCAACAATATTCTGATTACTTGTTAAATTACTCAAAATTAATGATTTTAAACGAAATAAAAACCGTTTAGTTTTACGACATTTATTTCATGCTTTAAACTGTTTAGAAATCAAAACACATTATGTCAAAACTGAAACAGACTTTTGAAAATGTTTATCAATAATATTTGAGTTTTATTTCGAAACAAATAAGGTCTTGTAATAACCAAACAATGTAGATTTATTGAAAAAGTCTTCATATTTTAATAGAGTTTCCAAATAGTTATCATTTATCAATAGTATTTTAAACATATCTTAAGTCGTTATTACTTGTTTGTCTCCGAGTTGAGCACTAAATGCTTCAAAATCAAATTGAGTGGTTTTGCAATTTTCAAGTTCTAGGGTCCCGTCATTGCTTATGCTTTTTCCAATAAACTGACAACAACCACGATCGAGATCAATTCTCCTAAGCTTAATTTCTTTGATCTGCAATACAATTAATGGTTTTTGATTAAAACCAACTCGTTGTACTAAAGCTGAATAACAAAATAACTCAGCTTTTGTTTGAAATAAAATGGAAATATTCGACTTTCGAAGTTTATTCAAACACTTAGTGAAAATACGTGATTTGGAAACGTTTCTATGTCGATTATTATTTTGAAAGGACGTAAGTTGAAAACTACAAACAAAATACTTAATTGATGAGTCACATTCATTATAGTTTGTTGCATCCTTCAATATAGGAACACTATTATATTTGTGAGAATAAGCGACATAACTCAATCAGTGGTCGAACAAATGTTTAAATATTCACATATTACTTTGTGTGTTTAACTTGATATCAAAGCGTTTCTCGTAATATATTTGAAACAGAAACTATATGACGAGTTTTGGTATTGTTTCAATTAATGTTTAAATTTTAATTTTCATCTATTTTTCGTCCTCCTGTTTTAGAACACAACGTTGGATCAAGACTTAAAAGTGCAACTGTCACGCAGATACTCCGACTTCTTTTCTGAAATGCCCTAGTTAATGCTGTCTGATTGAAATATTATATTTTGCTTTTATAATTGTTTGTTGTTTTGAAAATACTGTATAACCGAAATTCAGAGCTGCTCGTTGAAACCGTTAACCAGAAGCTAAATCGGAAAAGTGTTTTATTGTAGACACAACAGAATGGCGCGAGTTGGTTTCGATCACCAATGTGTCGATTACGTTCACTCTCTATCACACGCATCTAATCCCTCGATCACATTGCATGGCAACAATATTTTGATTACTTGTTAAATTACTCAAAATTAATGATTTTAAACGAAATAAAAACCGTTTAGTTTTACGACATTTATTTCATGCTTTAAACTGTTTAGAAATCATAACACATTATGTCAAAACTGAAACAGACTTTTGAAAATGCTTATCAATAATATTTGAGTTTTACGTCGAAACAAATAAGGCCTTGTAATAACCAAACAATGTACGGAGATTTATTGAAAAAGTCTTCATATTTTAATAGAGTTTCCAAATAGTTATCATTTATCAATAGTATTTTAAACATATCTCAAATCGTTATTACTTGTTTGTCTCCGAGTTGAGCACTAAATGCTTCAAAATCAAAATGAGTGTTTGTGCAGGTGGAAAGTATTAGTGTCCCGTTATTGCTTATGCTTTTTCCAATAAACTGACACCAACCACGATCGAGATCAATTCTCCTAAGCTTAATTTCTTTGATCTGCAATACAATTAATGGTTTTTGATTAAAACCAACTCGTTGTACTAAAGCTGAATAACAAAATAACTCAGCTTTTGTTTGAAATAAAATGGAAATATTCGACTTTCGAAGTTTATTCAAACACTTAGTGAAAATGCGTGATTTGGAAACGTTTCTATGTCGATTATTATTTTGAAAGGACGTAAGTTGAAAACTACAAACAAAATACTTAATTGATGAGTCACATTCATTATAGTTTGTTGCATCCTTCAATATAAGAACACTATTATATTTGTAAGAATAAGCGACATAACTCAATCAGTGGTCGAACAAATGTTTAAATATTCACATATTACTTTGTGTGTTTAACTTGATATCAAAGCGTTTCTCGTAAAATATTTGAAACAGAAACTATATGACGAGTTTTGGTATTGTTTCAATCAATGTTTAAATTTTAATTTTCATCTATTTTTCGTTCCCCTGTTTTGGAAAACAGCGTTGGATCAAGACTTAAAAGTGCAACTGTCACACAGATACTCCGACTTCTTTTCTGAAATGCCCTAGTTAATGCTGTCTGATTGAAATATTATATTTTGCTTTTATAATTGTTTGTTGTTTTGAAAATACTGTATAACCGAAATTCAGAGCTGCTCGTTGAAACCGTTAACCAGAAGCTAAATCGGAAAAGTGTTTTATCGTAGACACAACAGAATGGCGCGAGTTGGTTTCGATCACCAATGTGTCGATTACGTTCACTCTCTATCACACGCATCTAATCCCTCGATCACATTGCATGGCAACAATATTTTGATTACTTGTTAAATTACACAAAATTAATGATTTTAAACGAAATAAAAACCGTTTAGTTTTACGACATTTATTTCATGCTTTAAACTGTTTAGAAATCATAACACATTATGTCAAAACTGAAACAGACTTTTGAAAATGTTTATCAATAATATTTGAGTTTTACTTCGAAACAAATAAGGCCTTGTAATAACCAAACAATGTAGATTTATTGAAAAAGTCTTCATATTTTAATAGAGTTTCCAAATAGTTATCATTTATCAATAGTATTTTAAACATATCTCAAATCGTTATTACTTGTTTGTCTCCGAGTTGAGCACTAAATGCTTCAAAATCAAATTGGGTGTTTGTGCAGGAGAAAAGTCCTAGTGTCCCGTCATTGCTTATGCTTTTTCCAATAAACTGACACCAACCACGATCGAGATCAATGTACGAAAGCTTAATTTCTTTGATCTGCAATACAATTAATGGTTTTTGATTAAAACCAACTCGTTGTACTAAAGCTGAATAACAAAATAACTCAGCTTTTGTTTGAAATAAAATGGAAATATTCGACTTTCGAAGTTTATTCAAACACTTAGTGAAAATGCGTGATTTGGAAACGTTTCTATGTCGATTATTATTTTGAAAGGACGTAAGTTGAAAACTACAAACAAAATACTTAATTGATGAGTCACATTCATTATAGTTTGTTGCATCCTTCAATATAAGAACACTATTATATTTGTAAGAATAAGCGACATAACTCAATCAGTGGTCGAACAAATGTTTGAATATCCACATATTACTTTGTGTGTTTAACTTGATATCAAAGCGTTTCTCGTAAAATATTTGAAACAGAAACTATATGACGAGTTTTGGTATTGTTTCAATCAATGTTTAAATTTTAATTTTTATCTATTTTTCGTCCTCCTGTGTTAGAACACAACGTTGGATCAAGACTTAAAAGTGCAACTGTCACGCAGATACTCCGACTTCTTTTCTGAAATGCCCTTGTTAATGCTGTCTGATTGAAATATTATATTTTGCTTTTATAATTGTTTGTTGTTTTGAAAATACTGTATAACCGAAATTCAGAGCTGCTCGTTGAAACCGTTAACCAGAAGCTAAATCGAAAAAGTGTTTTATCGTAGACACAACAGAATGGCGCGAGTTGGTTTCGATCGCCAATGTGTCAATTACGTTCACTCTCTATCACACGCATCTAATCCCTCGATCACATTGCATGGCAACAATATTCTAATTACTTGTTAAATTACTCAAAATTAATGATTTTAAACGAAATAAAAACCGTTTAGTTTTACGACATTTATTTCATGCTTTAAACTGTTTAGAAATCATAACACATTATGTCAAAACTGAAACAGACTTTTGAAAATGTTTATCAATAATATTTGAGTTTTACTTCGAAACAAATAAGGCCTTGTAATAACCAAACAATGTAGATTTATTGAAAAAGTCTTCATATTTTAATAGAGTTTCCAAATAGTTATCATTTATCAATAGTATTTTAAACATATCTCAAATCGTTATTACTTGTTTGTCTCCGAGTTGAGCACTAAATGCTTCAAAATCAAATTGAGTGGTTTTGCAATTTTCAAGTTCTAGGGTCCCGTCATTGCTTATGCTTTTTCCAATAAACTGACAACAACCACGATCGAGATCAATGTACGAAAGCTTAATTTCTTTGATCTGCAATACAATTAATGGTTTTTGATTAAAACCAACTCGTTGTACTAAAGCTGAATAACAAAATAACTCAGCTTTTGTTTGAAATAAAATGGAAATATTCGACTTTCGAAGTTTATTCAAACACTTAGTGAAAATACGTGATTTGGAAACGTTTCTATGTCGATTATTATTTTGAAAGGACGTAAGTTGAAAACTACAAACAAAATACTTAATTGATGAGTCACATTCATTATAGTTTGTTGCATCCTTCAATATAAGAACACTATTATATTTGTGAGAATAAGCGACATAACTCAATCAGTGGTCGAACAAATGTTTAAATATTCACATATTACTTTGTGTGTTTAACTTGATATCAAAGCGTTTCTCGTAAAATATTTGAAACAGAAACTATATGACGAGTTTTGGTATTGTTTCAATCAATGTTTAAATTTTAATTTTTATCTATTTTTCGTCCTCCTGTTTTGGAAAACAGCGTTGGATCAAGACTTAAAAGTGCAACTGTCACGCAGATACTCCGACTTCTTTTCTGAAATGCCCTAGTTAATGCTGTCTGATTGAAATATTATATTTTGCTTTTATAATTGTTTGTTGTTTTGAAAATACTGTATAACCGAAATTCAGAGCTGCTCGTTGAAACCGTTAACCAAAAGCTAAATCGGAAAAGTGTTTTATCGTAGACACAACAGAATGGCGCGAGTTGGTTTCGATCACCAATGTGTCGATTACGTTCACTCTCTATCACACGCATCTAATCCCTCGATCACATTGCATGGCAACAATATTCTGATTACTTGTTAAATTACTCAAAATTAATGATTTTAAACGAAATAAAAACCGTTTAGTTTTACGACATTTATTTCATGCTTTAAACTGTTTAGAAATCATAACACATTATGTCAAAACTGAAACAGACTTTTGAAAATGTTTATCAATAATATTTGAGTTTTACTTCGAAACAAATAAGGCCTTGTAATAACCAAACAATGTAGATTTATTGAAAAAGTCTTCATATTTTAATAGAGTTTCCAAATAGTTATCATTTATCAATAGTATTTTAAACATATCTCAAATCGTTATTACTTGTTTGTCTCCGAGTTGAGCACTAAATGCTTCAAAATCAAATTGAGTGGTTTTGCAATTTTCAAGTTCTAGGGTCCCGTCATTGCTTATGCTTTTTCCAATAAACTGACAACAACCACGATCGAGATCAATGTACGAAAGCTTAATTTCTTTGATCTGCAATACAATTAATGGTTTTTGATTAAAACCAACTCGTTGTACTAAAGCTGAATAACAAAATAACTCAGCTTTTGTTTGAAATAAAATGGAAATATTCGACTTTCGAAGTTTATTCAAACACTTAGTGAAAATGCGTGATTTGGAAACGTTTCTATGTCGATTATTATTTTGAAAGGACGTAAGTTGAAAACTACAAACAAAATACTTAATTGATGAGTCACATTCATTATAGTTTGTTGCATCCTTCAATATAAGAACACTATTATATTTGTAAGAATAAGCGACATAACTCAATCAGTGGTCGAACAAATGTTTAAATATCCTCATATTACTTTGTGTGTTTAACTTGATATCAAAGCGTTTCTCGTAAAATATTTGAAACAGAAACTATATGACGAGTTTTGGTATTGTTTCAATCATTGTTTAAATTTTAATTTTTATCTATTTTTCGTCCTCCTGTGTTAGAACACAACGTTGGATCAAGACTTAAAAGTGCAACTGTCACGCAGATACTCCGACTTCTTTTCTGAAATGCCCTAGTTAATGCTGTCTGATTGAAATATTATATTTTGTTTTTATAATTGTTTGTTGCTTTGAAAATACTGTATAACCGAAATTCAGAGCTGCTCGTTGAAACCGTTAACCAGAAGCTAAATCGGAAAAGTGTTTTATCGTAGACACAACAGAATGACGCGAGTTGGTTTCGATCACCAATGTGTCGATTACGTTCACTCTCTATCACACGCATCTAATCCCTCGATCACATTGCATGGCAACAATATTCTAATTACTTGTTAAATTACTCAAAATTAATGATTTTAAACGAAATAAAAACCGTTTAGTTTTACGACATTTATTTCATGCTTTAAACTGTTTAGAAATCATAACACATTATGTCAAAACTGAAACAGACTTTTGAAAATGTTTATCAATAATATTTGAGTTTTACGTCGAAACAAATAAGGCCTTGTAATAACCAAACAATGTAGATTTATTGAAAAAGTCTTCATATTTTAATAGAGTTTCCAAATAGTTATCATTTATCAATAGTATTTTAAACATATCTCAAATCGTTATTACTTGTTTGTCTCCGAGTTGAGCACTAAATGCTTCAAAATCAAATTGAGTGGTTTTGCAATTTTCAAGTTCTAGGGTCCCGTCATTGCTTATGCTTTTTCCAATAAACTGACAACAACCACGATCGAGATCAATGTACGAAAGCTTAATTTCTTTGATCTGCAATACAATTAATGGTTTTTGATAAAAACCAACTCGTTGTACTAAAGCTGAATAACAAAATAACTCAGCTTTTGTTTGAAATAAAATGGAAATATTCGACTTTCGAAGTTTATTCAAACACTTAGTGAAAATACGTGATTTGGAAACGTTTCTATGTCGATTATTATTTTGAAAGGACGTAAGTTGAAAACTACAAACAAAATACTTAATTGATGAGTCACATTCATTATAGTTTGTTGCATCCTTCAATATAAGAACACTATTATATTTGTGAGAATAAGCGACATAACTCAATCAGTGGTCGAACAAATGTTTAAATATCCACATATTACTTTGTGTGTTTAACTTTATATCAAAGCGTTTCTCGTAAAATATTTGAAACAGAAACTATATGACGAGTTTTGGTATTGTTTCAATCAATGTTTAAATTTTAATTTTCATCTATTTTTCGTTCTCCTGTTTTGGAAAACAGCGTTGGATCAAGACTTAAAAGTGCAACTGTCACGCAGATACTCCGACTTCTTTTCTGAAATGCCCTAGTTAATGCTGTCTGATTGAAATATTATATTTTGCTTTTATAATTGTTTGTTGTTTTGAAAATACTGTATAACCGAAATTCAGAGCTGCTCGTTGAAACCGTTAACCAGAAGCTAAATCGGAAAAGTGTTTTATCGTAGACACAACAGAATGGCGCGAGTTGGTTTCGATCGCCAATGTGTCGATTACGTTCACTCTCTATCACACGCATCTAATCCCTCGATCACATTGCATGGCAACAATATTCTGATTACTTGTTAAATTACTCAAAATTAATGATTTTAAACGAAATAAAAACCGTTTAGTTTTACGACATTTATTTCATGCTTTAAACTGTTTAGAAATCATAACACATTATGTCAAAACTCAAACAGACTTTTGAAAATGCTTATCAATAATATTTGAGTTTTACTTCGAAACAAATAAGGCCTTGTAATAACCAAACAATGTAGATTTATTGAAAAAGTCTTCATATTTTAATAGAGTTTCCAAATAGTTATCATTTATCAATAGTATTTTAAACATATCTCAAATCGTTATTACTTGTTTGTCTCCGAGTTGAGCACTAAATGCTTCAAAATAGAATTGGGTGTGTTTGCAGGAGAAAAGTCCTAGTGTCCCGTCATTGCTTATGCTTTTTCCAATAAACTGACAACAACCACGATCGAGATCAATGTACGAAAGCTTAATTTCTTTGATCTGCAATACAATTAATGGTTTTTGATTAAAACCAACTCGTTGTACTAAAGCTGAATAACAAAATAACTCAGCTTTTGTTTGAAATAAAATGGAAATATTCGACTTTCGAAGTTTATTCAAACACTTAGTGAAAATGCGTGATTTGGAAACGTTTCTATGTCGATTATTATTTTGAAAGGACGTAAGTTGAAAACTACAAACAAAATACTTAATTGATGAGTCACATTCATTATAGTTTGTTGCATCCTTCAATATAAGAACACTATTATATTTGTAAGAATAAGCGACATAACTCAATCAGTGGTCGAACAAATGTTTAAATATCCTCATATTACTTTGTGTGTTTAACTTGATATCAAAGCGTTTCTCGTAAAATATTTGAAACAGAAACTATATGACGAGTTTTGGTATTGTTTCAATCATTGTTTAAATTTTAATTTTTATCTATTTTTCGTCCTCCTGTGTTAGAACACAACGTTGGATCAAGACTTAAAAGTGCAACTGTCACGCAGATACTCCGACTTCTTTTCTGAAATGCCCTAGTTAATGCTGTCTGATTGAAATATTATATTTTGTTTTTATAATTGTTTGTTGCTTTGAAAATACTGTATAACCGAAATTCAGAGCTGCTCGTTGAAACCGTTAACCAGAAGCTAAATCGGAAAAGTGTTTTATCGTAGACACAACAGAATGACGCGAGTTGGTTTCGATCACCAATGTGTCGATTACGTTCACTCTCTATCACACGCATCTAATCCCTCGATCACATTGCATGGCAACAATATTCTAATTACTTGTTAAATTACTCAAAATTAATGATTTTAAACGAAATAAAAACCGTTTAGTTTTACGACATTTATTTCATGCTTTAAACTGTTTAGAAATCATAACACATTATGTCAAAACTGAAACAGACTTTTGAAAATGTTTATCAATAATATTTGAGTTTTACGTCGAAACAAATAAGGCCTTGTAATAACCAAACAATGTAGATTTATTGAAAAAGTCTTCATATTTTAATAGAGTTTCCAAATAGTTATCATTTATCAATAGTATTTTAAACATATCTCAAATCGTTATTACTTGTTTGTCTCCGAGTTGAGCACTAAATGCTTCAAAATCAAATTGAGTGGTTTTGCAATTTTCAAGTTCTAGGGTCCCGTCATTGCTTATGCTTTTTCCAATAAACTGACAACAACCACGATCGAGATCAATGTACGAAAGCTTAATTTCTTTGATCTGCAATACAATTAATGGTTTTTGATAAAAACCAACTCGTTGTACTAAAGCTGAATAACAAAATAACTCAGCTTTTGTTTGAAATAAAATGGAAATATTCGACTTTCGAAGTTTATTCAAACACTTAGTGAAAATACGTGATTTGGAAACGTTTCTATGTCGATTATTATTTTGAAAGGACGTAAGTTGAAAACTACAAACAAAATACTTAATTGATGAGTCACATTCATTATAGTTTGTTGCATCCTTCAATATAAGAACACTATTATATTTGTGAGAATAAGCGACATAACTCAATCAGTGGTCGAACAAATGTTTAAATATCCACATATTACTTTGTGTGTTTAACTTTATATCAAAGCGTTTCTCGTAAAATATTTGAAACAGAAACTATATGACGAGTTTTGGTATTGTTTCAATCAATGTTTAAATTTTAATTTTCATCTATTTTTCGTTCTCCTGTTTTGGAAAACAGCGTTGGATCAAGACTTAAAAGTGCAACTGTCACGCAGATACTCCGACTTCTTTTCTGAAATGCCCTAGTTAATGCTGTCTGATTGAAATATTATATTTTGCTTTTATAATTGTTTGTTGTTTTGAAAATACTGTATAACCGAAATTCAGAGCTGCTCGTTGAAACCGTTAACCAGAAGCTAAATCGGAAAAGTGTTTTATCGTAGACACAACAGAATGGCGCGAGTTGGTTTCGATCGCCAATGTGTCGATTACGTTCACTCTCTATCACACGCATCTAATCCCTCGATCACATTGCATGGCAACAATATTCTGATTACTTGTTAAATTACTCAAAATTAATGATTTTAAACGAAATAAAAACCGTTTAGTTTTACGACATTTATTTCATGCTTTAAACTGTTTAGAAATCATAACACATTATGTCAAAACTCAAACAGACTTTTGAAAATGCTTATCAATAATATTTGAGTTTTACTTCGAAACAAATAAGGCCTTGTAATAACCAAACAATGTAGATTTATTGAAAAAGTCTTCATATTTTAATAGAGTTTCCAAATAGTTATCATTTATCAATAGTATTTTAAACATATCTCAAATCGTTATTACTTGTTTGTCTCCGAGTTGAGCACTAAATGCTTCAAAATAGAATTGGGTGTGTTTGCAGGAGAAAAGTCCTAGTGTCCCGTCATTGCTTATGCTTTTTCCAATAAACTGACAACAACCACGATCGAGATCAATGTACGAAAGCTTAATTTCTTTGATCTGCAATACAATTAATGGTTTTTGATTAAAACCAACTCGTTGTACTAAAGCTGAATAACAAAATAACTCAGCTTTTGTTTGAAATAAAATGGAAATATTCGACTTTCGAAGTTTATTCAAACACTTAGTGAAAATACGTGATTTGGAAACGTTTCTATGTCGATTATTATTTTGAAAGGACGTAAGTTGAAAACTACAAACAAAATACTTAATTGATGAGTCACATTCATTATAGTTTGTTGCATCCTTCAATATAAGAACACTATTATATTTGTGAGAATAAGCGACATAACTCAATCAGTGGTCGAACAAATGTTTAAATATTCACATATTACTTTGTGTGTTTAACTTGATTTCAAAGCGTTTCTCGTAAAATATTTGAAACAGAAACTATATGACGAGTTTTGGTATTGTTTCAATCAATGTTTAAATTTTAATTTTTATCTATTTTTCGTCCTCCTGTTTTGGAAAACAGCGTTGGATCAAGACTTAAAAGTGCAACTGTCACGCAGATACTCCGACTTCTTTTCTGAAATGCCCTAGTTAATGCTGTCTGATTGAAATATTATATTTTGCTTTTATAATTGTTTGTTGTTTTGAAAATACTGTATAACCGAAATTCAGAGCTGCTCGTTGAAACCGTTAACCAGAAGCTAAATCGAAAAAGTGTTTTATCGTAGACACAACAGAATGGCGCGAGTTGGTTTCGATCACCAATGTGTCGATTACATTCACTCTCTATCACAGGCATCTAATCCCTCGATCACATTGCATGGCAACAATATTCTGATTACTTGTTAAATTACTCAAAATTAATGATTTTAAACGAAATAAAAACCATTTGGTTTTACGACATTTATTTCATGCTTTAAACTGTTTAGAAATCATAACACATTATGTCAAAACTGAAACAGACTTTTGAAAATGTATTTTTAAATTCTTTGGCGAGCTACAAAAATAGACTTTATGGGTCTCGGTTGGGCAGCCCTATTCTGACAAAGTGTAAATAATTCAATGAACAGTAAATTTAAAATCAAATATACGCCAGAACAATAGTCGAGTTCGACTGTAAATTATTATATATATTTTTTTTACCAAGGCTGTTATTGATTTTGTTTTTGTACTGTAGTTTTCTTTACTGAGGTTTTTGTTCTAAAAATGCTTTTTTGATCTGCAATAGGATTCTTTCGGTGGGATTGTTTTCCTGTTAGACTGGTGGAATGTGGTTATGCTTTTACATATGTTTTAAGGATTGATCATATTTTTTGAGCCAAACTCTGCTATGTTCCCACCAATGCATCGCCCCCGTAGCAGTATTTTATTAAGCAAATAACCTTGTCTTATACAGTATTTTATTTTCTCTCTTTTTTCTTTCTATTTTTTTACAGAACTTTATAATGAGGTAAAGCAACGTTGCTTCTATATGATACAATAGGTCACACTTTTTATTGCTAATTAGCAAGTCACAACGTCAACTCGTTTCGTTGCTTCTTCCTTTTTCTAATCCCTTTTTTCAACAACTCGCAAACTTTTCAACATTCTGTTATTTTGTTTGTGTGGCGAAGCAAAAATAAAAGAAACTAAACTGAACTGAAATGAACTAAGGACTAACGTACTGAAAAAAAAAAAACTTGCAAATATCCAAAAAAATTAATTTCATAAAAGTAATCAATCCTAACTAAATTTTTTTGAATAGGCTTATTATAACATTTTGAAATAATTTTAAAGAAAGTATGATGTGACACTTAAAATTTCAATTTTTTTTGAATGAATTGTTTTTTTTTTTTTTTTTTTTGCATCAAAAGTTCATTTCCCAAATTGTTTAAAAATTCCAATGAATTTTGAAAACATTTGTTGTTCCTAAGCTCGAACCATTTTAATAATGAAATCAGATTTTGCTGAAATGGAATTTCTTCTTCTGTGAATTGCAGTAACCTCCCTAAGGGGATTCCAACTGTAAAAGAATTTTACTTTTAATCATATAATCAATGAAACCGCCGAAGTCGTAAACTTTCTGAAACCAATATCTGCTTTTCGGCCAATTTACGAAAGTTGACTACCTTGCAAAAACTCGCTTTTTCAATCCAAAATAATATTTTATTTTAACATTTAAGTATCTCTATCGAAAAAGCATGAAATTTTTTTCTATACAACCTTGAATGACACTTTTAGCGCTACTAGTTCTCGAAATATGAGCAAACAAACAGTGCGGGCACTTTTCGCCTCGCCTCCCCTTCCAGTCGTATAAATTTTTTAAAAAGCCAACTATGAATAGAATTAACCCTCACTTCTGCAGCATTTTATGACTAAAGCATTTTTATGCGCTAACCCAGGGGTTTTCAACCGGTGGGCCACAGTGATGTTTTCAGTGGACCATAGAGCATAAATCAAAATGAAAGCAATATGTATAATAAAGTCATTATGGTCGAAAAATTGGAAACAATTTCCCAGCGAGAACCTTTTTTTATGTTTTTGGGATAAAAATTGAGAAATTGCAGACAAATTCAAAGTAAAGACCTTTTTTTTTTAAAGATCACTAGATTTTTGCGACGGAAATTAAATTTTGTTGACCGAAGTGAGCAGTTAAGTTACCTTGGGTTGAAAAGTGGGCCATGGTATGAAAAAGATTGAAAACCACTGCGTTAACCCTTCGTGTCATAAAATCGCGTAATTTTTGGTGGCTATCTCAGAAGGCTGTTAAAAGCGTATTTTGTAATACCAATCGAACAGCTATAATCTATAATAAAGTGCTGTCTGTTGCAGGTTACAGTTAATAAAAATTATTGATTTTGTTTGGATTTGCAATAGCTTACTAGCAAAAGCACTATATTTTCTTTTGCATTGTGTTATTGAAATATGAAAATCTATCGCAAGAAATTTCTCCCAATTCTGTTTTCCGACATACGTCTGCATACCTAGAACGTAGCAAAAACAAAAGTAACTTTAGTTAATTCTTCAAGAAGATCAAAAGAAAATATGATATGTTAAGATCATTCTGGTACAATAAATAAAATTTGAATTTTTACTTAAACACACAGCAGGCTGCATTCAGTGTTCAAGTCGACGTTATTTGTAAGTTTAAAACTAAGATAAGGGCAGAAAAATACCAGTCTACTATCCCCAGCTTTTTCAATAGAACAAGAAATTGTTTTGATTAAAGGTCTAGACGTTGAAGGCTATTAAAATAGTAGTAGTAGCAGTAGTAGCAGCAGTTTGTTTTTATTTGCATCCAAAAGAACAATTGATTATAATTGAAAACAAAATAGAGCAAAGGTTGCAAATAGGGAGATGGCAACTAAACTATATATATACGTTATAACATGTACAAAAAAAAATGGTTCATGGTCATCGCACCAGTTGTGTAAAAAAAGAGTGATTATCGTGTTTAATGTGCATATAGTAATTATTGTGCAAAAAGGACATTGCAGCTTTGGAAAAAGTAGCATTTTTGCGTGCAATTATGTCAAATCTTTAGCGCTTTCGGCGCTAAACATAGTATATCAGAAATTACAGGGCTTAATCGTTGTGTAGTAAATATTTTTTGAAGGTATTGCATTTGCAAGAAACATTTTAGTTGTCTAATTATAAAAATGAAAATATTTTGCATAAAATCCAAAATCCACTAAACAATAGATTTCATATTCTTTCCAGTTCGAAAGGGACTTGATAAAATTCTGATTTTGTTGCTTTGCAAGCAAAAATATAAATAATTATCATAACATTTAACGGCCAGCGAAGGTTGAGTAGTTTTATTAAAACACCATAGAGTTTAAACCAGAGTTTTCCAAAATGAGGTCCGTGATGAGCGCACAAGGGGTCCCGACGATATGACAACATTTGTCACCATATATACCTGGTAAAGTAATCTATACCATGAAATCCGAGACAGGTTCGAAGTGAAGACCTTTTTTTTAGAGAACACCTCTTTTAAGGGACGAATTTTTGTCTATAAACCAGTGTCTCTGTTTTCCCCTACGAAAATATGCTTGTTTATAAGCATTTGTTTTTTAACGGATTTTGTGTTTGTTTTATCTTCCTCGTTGGTTGGGCAGAAAATTGATGTGACATAAGGTTGGGATCCATGATAAAAAATATTTGAAAATAGAGGTCCGTGGCCCCAAAGCTTTGTGAATAACTCTGATTAAACCACTGTAATAAGTTATATGGAAAACGATTCCTGACAAACTTTTTTTAACATAAAAAACAAAGCAGAAGACAACGATTCATTAGGTCTTTCATATATCCAAGGTATAATTTATCCAAAAAATCAAGATAAAACATATTCACTGCATGTTTTTTACATCCAAAGCATAATCAATTTTTGAAAGTGAACAGTTGGATACGTACGATATTGCTTTCGTTTTGTTAAATACAATTTTTAAATGTCAAATGAAATCTAATGTGTAACAGAGTTTTAGTCATTACCATTAATTCGTATTATTCAAAAGTATCGAGTACCGGTACCGCGGTACTATTTTAGCACGGTACCGAAAACTGGTACCGCGGTACTTTTAAGAAGTACCGTGCCCAGCACTGACAATTTTTGATTATTGAATATACAGTATATATATATATATATAACAATAACAATTAAGCCAGCCTAGCAAAATGAAAATAAATCAAAAGAATTAAGTCGATTCAACAATGTACAACAAGTTCTTTCATAAGAATTGTAAAATCTATGATCTAAAATATTATTAGAAAAAGAAGTTTTAATTATTAGGCTACTCTAAAAAAAAAAGGTCTTCATTTGAAATCGATCGCGAATTTTACACTTTTCCTCCTAAAATTGAAGTGACCTCTAAAAAAGAATGATCTTCTCTCTTAATTGTTCTGTTTCACGTGTTTACACTCATAGTAATGTACCCCGGTTTGCGAACCCCTGGTCTAAAACAATAGAAGTATCCAATATAAACATGTAATAATGTTAGCTTTAAACTAAAATTGTAAAAATATTAAAAGTAATGTGAAATATTGTCAAAACTGTTTTTATGTTATGATTATTTATGCAAGATAGGCCAACTGATAATCACGTTTAAACTAAATGTGAGAAGCCATTTATCTTAAACTATTTTAGATTACCTTTTAAAATAGTCATTTAAAGTCAAAATACTTGACCTAAACAACTCTTAATTCTATTTTTTTCATAATAACAGTATATACAACTTTAACTTTAATTAAGCAGTTGTTTTATCATCTCATCTCGCAAACCAGTTGTCAAAATCTCTATTTTCAAAATTGCTAAACCCACTAAAAAAAAGCTGCAATTAAGTCTTATAAGTCAAATAAATGAACAAATCTGAATCAATTTAGAACTTTGAAAAAAAGTAGAAATTTTTTGACGAGATTTAGTGTTCTATTGATTTTTATTGTATTTGAAATATTTGCAAATATAAGAAAAAAATGAATTTTTTTATTAGTGTTTGTAAATATTTTAGTTTTGCACGTCATTATTTTATTGCAATTACAGAAAGTGATTAATGTTGAACACATAAATACTACTAATTTTAAGTAGTGGTTAAAGTGGTCGAGTAGTCGGCAGCGTGGTCGAGTGGTTAAAGCACCGGACTGATAATCAACATGGTCTCGGTTTAAAACCCACTTGCGCCATTCTGTTGTGTTTTTTAGAAAGACACTTTACGGCACTTTGGCCTGCTTGGTGGTCTTGACAAGCAGTTCTAAATTACAGTAATATCTTTATTAAATTACTAGCGGCAGCAATATCTTGGCATCTCCGGAAGCAGGTCGGGGTAATTGCTTGCCCTATGTATAGCGCTTCCGTCGTTTTCCTGCGAGTAAGGAGCATAAACACAGAGAAAAAAAAATAGTGTTTTTACCAATTAAATAATTTGAATTTAAAACAAAATTTCTCTTTTTATTGAGAATATTTTCAGCTGTAGAGTTGTTGCTGCTAAATTTTAACCACTTTTAGAAAAATTTTATAACAATTTGAATATTAAGCATAGTTCAGATTTTTTAGTTGGTGTGCAATATTTAAAAACTGAATAGAATTTATTAATATATCATTGTTGTTTCAAATTCAAGTGTTGTGTCAGTATTAACCCATATGCCATAACATGTGACATACCTTTCCTATTTGCTAAAACCGCAAACTTTTGAGAGTTCCTGATGTTCATGAAACTCTGTACAATTTCACAAAATAAAATTACACACGACATTTTAAAACGGGGGGCTCTTGATAACTGTAAAAAAGGAATCTGAGGCCACCGCCTCACTTACCCCACCCAATATCAACCACTGCGTGTGAGTATCACATTTTTCATTGCTTGAACAATTTGCAAAGTTTTTTAATTATTTTTTATTATATATAATTTTTTGATGTAAATAAAATAAATATGTGGAAACAAAATGGTGAAAAGCAGATTTACTCAAAACTAAGTCTTTTTCTTAACTGGTTCCAAATTTGTCACTGATTGACTACATCAAGAAATTATTTTTTAGGGAAATATTTAGTGGTTATACACCTCTTTTAGAGAAAATTATCAGTGCCAGTAAGTGTCGGCTTTACAAAAAGGGGGGCCTGGTGCAAGAAAAGTAAGGGGGCAACTATTTGGTGTACTAAAAAAAGGAAGATGAAACCAATTTTAACATATAAAAAACATAGTAGTGTATAAAAAAAAAGGTCTTCAACTTAGGGGAGCAACATTCGGTGATCCGAAGCATAGAGAAACACTTTTTACTGTTTCAAGACATTGTGATCTCTATGAAAAAAGAAAAAGTCTTTACTTCCACAACCACAAGCGACACAACAACCTAAGCAGCAAAATCCGAGCATGCTGCTGATCTTCTAATATTTTTTCTTTTCTTTATGACATGCCATCAACGTCCTGGTGCTATTATGAAGAAATAAAGCAATTTCGTGTGTCGGGGGCCACTTTTTGATGTATTTTAGGGGGTCCTGGTTTGGCTGCTCTGTTTGCACCCTATTAAAGCCATCACTGTTGCCGGTATAAATTGCTTTCGGTTTGTACGGATCAAGCAAGGTTATTTTTAAATATTATAAACTTTTAGATTTATATTGAAATTACAACTCAACCCAGCCTCTAAGGTTGTTCAAATCAGATCAAGCGGTGGTGCCGGTCCCAAGCCCGGATAAATATGGAGAGTTGCCACAGGAAGGGCATCCGGCGTAAAGCATAGCCGAATAGTTTTCAATGCGCGTTGTAAAATCTGACTTCATATTGGATCGGTCGAGGCCAGGGGAAACAACGACCGTTGTCCAGTGACTGGGCACCAAGGGCCACTGGTGGACACGCTACTTGGATGCAAAGAAGAGGTGGAAAGCAGTGGAAAAGAAAGAAGGAGAGGAATGAAGAGAGGAAGAAAGCTAAGAAGATCAAGCTTAGGGTTGCTACATTAAATGTTGGAATTATGACCAGTAAAGGAAGAGAAGTTGTGGATCTTATGGAACGAAGAGAGGTGGAAATATTCTGTGTGCAGGAAACTCGCTGGAAGGGGAAGAGAGCAAGATGCATAGGTGGAGAATATAAAATGTGGTACTTTGGAAGTGGAAACAAAAAGAATGGTGTAGGAATCATATTGAAAAAGGAACATGTGGACAGGGTAGTGGAATTATGGAGGGTAACAGACAGAATAATATGCTTGAAGATGATGCTTAATGGTCTTATGTTAAATGTTATCAGTGCATATGCACCACAGTGGGGTGCATTCGTGAAGAAAAGGAAACATTCTGGCTGGACTTGGATGAGACAGTAGAAAAGATACCAAGGAATGAAAGAATTGTGGTGAGAATAGACCTGAATGGACACGTAGGAGAAGGGAATAATGGTGACGAAGAATGCATGGGCAGATATGGATTAGGAAAAAGAAAGAAGGAAGGACAAGCAGTGGTGGATTTTGCTAAGAGAAGGGAACTAGCAATCACTAACACCTACTTTGTAAAAAAACCAGCACATATAGTTACCTACAGCAGTGGCGGACGCAGATTGCAGGTGGATTACATTTTGGTGAGACGACGAAATTCAAGGATGTGGTGGATACAAAAGTTATTGCCGATAAACGTGTAGTGAAACAGCACAGAATAAGTGGTCAATGCGATAATCATCTAGACCAGTGGTTCTCAACCTTTATAATTTCATGGACCCCTTTAACCTATATTCAAAACTAAATTCCCCCCACACGAAATTTAGTTTGTAGCCTAATTAGTATGTTTATATCAGCATGCAAAAAAGAAAAACTAAGTACAGTACTTACAATTTAACCTAAATTTTTTAAATTTTTAATGAAAACATCGAGGATTTTTTTGTCGATTTGTCAATATTACGGCAGCATATGATTCTGTCTGGCACCGTAGCCTTACATGCAAGCTGCTTGAGACTTGTTCCAGATAAGCACATGGTCAGAATAATCATGAAACTTGTCCGAAACCGAAGTTTTCATACTTACTACTGGTGACAGCAAACAAAGCTGGATTCGCTGCCTGAAAAACAGCGTTGCTCAGAGATCGGTTTTGACTCTCCTTCTTTTCAACCTCTTTATATATACATCTACATCGCCATCTACAATTTCCAGAAAGTTTACCTATGCAAATGCTCTAGAATTTTTGCAATCCACTGGAAACTGGAAGGCCTTTGAGGAAACTTTAAGTCAAGACATGACTAAACATCTTGTGCATCTTTAGACGTGGAAGCTGAAACTCAGCAGCCTTTCATTTAAGTAACGAAGAGGCCCAACGAGAGCTAAATGTTTTGTACAACCTTTAGAATTTTACCATTCTGTACAACCCCACTTATTTTGTAAAAAATCGCTCGTGTTTCGTCATCATCTCATGGAGCAAAAAACTATTTTAGCGCGTCAAACTGCTGAGTCAACTTGCAGACTCAAGTTGGGGTGCTAGAGCCAAAATACTGCGCATAGCTGCCTTAGCTATGGTCTACTTAACAGCTGAGTACTAGACAGCAATCTGGTGCCGCAACGCTCTTTATCGCTTAATAGACAGTGTCCTGTATGACGCCTTGCGCAGTATAACTGGATGCTTGCGTCCCACTCCAATTGACCACCAACCAATACTTTCAGGCATCCATCCAGCTGAGTTTCGCCGACTAGGAGCAGCACTTTTCTTGACTAACGATGCAACCCTGGACCCTGACCGTATGTTAAATTCCAAGATTGGACCTAGAATCTCTAAAAATATCTGATCCTCTTTCCACCCTCCTAGTAAATCTACATGATTTCCTTTTTTACCAAAAGCAGTATTGCTGCTACTACTGTAATCTTATTCCAAATCATTCCGCATTGGTTCAATGTTGTTTTCGCTACTACCACCAAAGTCATTAACTAATTATCACTTGATATTGTAAAAAATGTTTGGAAATAACACATTCAATATTGATTTAATCGCAAAACAATATGAATAATCAAAATGATGCTACAGGCGCCAATGTCTTTATGATAAGTTCCGCCCAGAAAAGTTTTCATAGATCATTTTATAGGACTTCACTTCGCAAAGCAATCAACTGATCTATTCACTTTGTTTCCCTATACGTTACTATGACAGCAATGACATCGAATTCGATAAAGTTATAAAAATATAACTAAAATTTGAGTAAGCAATAGGCCGCATAAAAAAATTAAATGGGCCGCAGTTGAACATTCCTTTTTTAGATTAAGCTTTATTACAATACTAAGACAATTAGTATTGTATTAACAAATGAAAAAATTTCAAGAATAATAGTTTTATGTAATACAAAAACCATAGCTATTATCAAAAAATTAATAGAAGAATCATCAATTAAAAAGCAACAATTAACCATTATGATGCAGAAAAGCAGAAAAACAATTTACTCAATACGCTCGCTTACATGAAAGTCAAATTTACAAAAACGAATCAAACTTTTGAAATGTTTTTCATATAAATAGTCTATAAACTAATACCGTTAATTCTAAAACGTTCAATTACATTTAAAAAAATTCCCCCCTCGAAAATACAAAATTCCCCCCTAGTGGGGAATTCCCCCCCGGTTGAGAACCACTGATCTAGACAAAGTGGAGGAAAGCAGCAAAACTAGTGAAGAGAATAAAATGGTGGAAGCTAAAGGACCTCAAAGTC
This sequence comes from Diplosoma virens, assembly GCA_963680785.1. NCBI lineage: Eukaryota > Metazoa > Chordata > Ascidiacea > Aplousobranchia > Didemnidae > Diplosoma > Diplosoma virens. Next base: position 17,776,236 of record OY796883.1, read on the forward strand.
AACAATAAATTCAAAATGGAAATGGTTGAAAGTGTAGTACTTGATGGACAGGAAGACTGGCAAAGAGTAGCTGAGATGATACGGAGCATTCCCAGAAGGAAACTGGGTGAAACAGCGGGAAACGTTAGCACGGAAAGTAGACGGGAAACGTGGTGATGGAACCAGGAAGTCCAGGAGAAGCTAAAGGATAAAAAAAAAGCTAAAAAGGCGTGGAATACCATCAGATATGATGCAAACAAGTTGGCCTATAAAACTGCAAAAAAGCAAGCTAAGAGAGAAGTAGCAAAGGCAAGAAACAAGGCATATGAGGAACTGTACGAAAAACTGGAAACAAAGGAAGAGGAAAATGAGTTGTTTAAAGTAGCAAAGCAGAGAAACATACAAAATAAGGATGTTAAACAAGTTAGAGTAATCAAGAGTAAAACTGGGGAGATTCTGATGGAAGAAGAGAAAGTGAAACAGAGATGGAAGGAGTATTTCTACAACTTACATAACCAGGAAAATCCTAGAGAAAGAAGAGAAACGAGAACAGAAGGGAGGGAAAGGGACGTAGAAGATATCTCTGGAGAAGAGGTCAGGACTGGGTTGAGGAAGATAAAGAAGAGAAAGGCTAAAGGACCTGATGACATACCAGTGGAAGCATGGATTGCTCTAGATAATAAAGATGTGGAGTTTTTAGTGAACTTCTTCAACAGACTCTTACGAGGAGAGAAGATGCCAGATGAGTGGAGGAGGAGTGTGCTTGCACCTTTGTACAAAGGTAAAGGAAACATCAAGGGATGTGGAAACTACAGGGGGATCAAGTTGATGAACCACACTATGAAATTGTGGAAGAAGATAATAGAAGCAAGAATAAGGAAGGAGGTGACAATTGCTGAGCAACAATTTGGGTTCATGCCAGGAACCAGTACCACCGACCCAATCTTTTCTCTAAGAATGCTGTTGGAAAAATGAACTGAAGGACAGAAGGCAATGCACTGTGTCTTTATTGACTTGGAGAAAGCATGCGACAAGGTACCCACAGAGGAACTGTGGGAATGCTTGCAGTTAGCCGAAACATCAGAGTGCTACATAAGAATTATCAAGATATGTATGACGGAGTGATAATAACTGTGAGAAGTGCAGCAGGGTTGCTGAAGAATTCAAGGTAGGTGTTGGACTCCACCAAGTTTCAGCACTCAGCCCATTTCTTTTTGCCATTATCATAGACAAGCTGACGGAAAACATCAGGATGGATGCACCATGGGATATGCTGTTTGCAGATGACATAGTCCTGTCTAGGCAAAATTATAGGGAGCTAGAGGAGGATCTGGAGATTTGGAGAAATTCACTGGAGAGAAGAAGCCTGAAAGTGAGCTGGAGCAAGACCAAATATTTGAGGGTTGGGGGTGTAGATGATGAAGAAAAGTTAAAGCTGCAAGGAAAAAAGGTAAAGAGAGCAAAAAACTTCAAATACCTGGGTTCAACAGTTAGTAGCAATGGAAGATGTGAAGAAGAAGTGAGGAGAAGGATCCAAGCAGGATGGATGAGTTGGAGGAAGGTGTCTGGAGTTCTGTGCGACAGGAAGCTATCAGCAAAGGTTAAGGGTAAAATGTACAAGAGTGTTGTTAGACCAGCCATGCTTTATGAAATGGAAACGGTGGCAGTGACGGAAAGACAGGTGGGAAAAATGGAAGTTGCAGAGTTGAAAATGGTGAGATGGACACTGGGAGTGACAAGAAAGGACAAGATAAGAAACGAATACGTGAGAGGGACCGCGAAAATTGCAAAGCTGGGAGACAAACTTCGGAATGCAAGGCTACGATGGTATGGAACGTAAAAAGGAGAGAAGAAGGTTACGTGAGAAAAAGGATGATGGAGATGGCGGTGCCAGGCATAAGGAAAAGAGGAAAGCCAAAGAGAAGGTGGATGGATTTGGCTAGAGAAAACATGGAAAGGGTTGGAGCTAGGGAAGGAGACGAAGTCGATCGAATGAAATGGAGAATACTGTCGCGCTGTGGCAACCCCGAGTAGGGAGAAGCCGAAAGAAGAAGAAGAAGAATTAAAACTAAACTCAGCGCAATTCTTCAAATAAGTCACTTGATATTTCAAAAATTTTAAACTGCTTTAAAAAATAATTTTGATTGAACGGCTCATTAACTTACTTTAGTCAATATTGGCGAGGCACCAAAACTTTTTTAATCTCATTTTAAAGAGAAGATGCGCCGAGCCATAGTCAGCGGCTTCCTTCGACAAGATATTTTTGAACGCTATCGTTTGATTCGGTGGTTTTCAATTTTTTGTCTTGCTCTTTTTTCTTACAATAAAGTTATACAGGTTTATATACATATAAAAATCAACAAAACAGATGTTCACTTTACGAAATGGTATTTATATGCCGTCACATTGGATCTATAAAAGACGTAACATTTTTTTTTGGCAATAGATAATTCGTCTTATGGAGACAAGAGATTTATTTTGAGAAAAATTGCTTTGGATGTAAACTGTTTTTAGTTTTCAATTGATGTCTAAAACAATGCGCGTTTAGAACTTTAATTTAAAACCGAAGAGTTATTTTTACAGTAGTCTTCGATTGAGTTCTTAAGAAAAAATTAATTACATTTTTGAGTTTCGGTTAAAGTCAAATCAAAAACTTTTTTTACTTTTTACTTTACTTTTGATACAAAAGGGTTTATTATTGCTTTTGATTTATAGCAAAGACCTTAAAAAAATCAAGAAGCATTGATTTGAAGTAAACTTGAAGCTAAAAGTTAAATATTCATTTTTAAAACTTTGTAAATAAATTCAGATTTATACTCTTATATTACAGTCGTGTACATCTCTTGCACAATTGTGCAATGAAAGTTCAAGCATCATTTCTAGGCATTAACGCTCTCATATCCAGTGTGAAGGCAGCTACAGTAAAAAATCAAAGGCGTAAGGCCATCTTCCAAGGTACTGGCACTCCTCAACAGCCAGTGCTAACCAGGTGGGCTAGTTGGTTGCGTGCAGCCTTCTTCTATCCAGAAGTGAAAAGAATAGTAAACTGCTTTGCAGGTGATGGAGTGCTTGTTCGAGAAACGAAGAAAAGCGTGGCTGCACGTGGATTCCGGACTCGACCAACAGCTGAAAAGTGTTTGTGAATCTTACAAGGCTCTTAGTGAGCTGTTAGAGTAGTTCGAAAGTACTAGTTACAAGATACATGAAAGAAGCCTACACCACTCTGCTGAACACAAATTTCAAAGAAGATTTGTGTGACATTAAAAGCTACATAAGAAAGAGGATTTCTGGCAGTAACTTGGAAGCAATTATTCGGATGGATCGTGAAGATATTTCGCCGGCGCTGTGGGCGCTACTGCAAAATTGCCAGCCTACCACTGCCTCTATGGAGAAGTTTTTCATTGCTGAAGAAGCTTTGGTTCAAAGACAGAAGTTTTAATTCAAAAAATATGCGGCATTATATGACCTTGTTCTGTAACAAGAAGTATTGTCTATGAATGTGTGGATGCATACAATACATTTTGTATACGCATTTTTTCGTTTTATTTTGGTTATTCTTAAACTCTATAGGTCAATAAAAAGTCAATTTCTATAATTTGAAAGAGCAAGTTTTCCAATTTTATAGGTCTATAAAAACTTGCCCTGCTGATAACATGGCATTAGCTAATTTGACTACTCACTCAGCTGCTTTCTGCTCAACTTTTTTAAACGCATGTTTATGTTTTGTAGATTTGATTGCCTATACATTAATGTTTTTGCATTAAAAAACAAACCAATCAATTTATATCAATATAAGTACATATTTTGACATTAAATTAAACATTTATGAAAAATTTTATTTTGTCAAAGTGTTTTTGCGATTAAATCTTTATTAGGTTAATTAGCATACAATAAAAATAAAATAAATTTTTACCTTGATATGTAGCGATTCGGCAATGATTGATCCCATTTCTTTAAAAAACAGTAAATGCGAATTTTTGTGAAACGAAGGATTCTGGATAGAGATTCCCAAATCAAGTTGTCGAGCTTGAATCAGTTCACATAACGGGAAAACGTCGTTGGGAAACACGTCATCCTTGATAACTAAATTACTTGGCAAAAGGTTAGAAAATTCCGTAGTTATAGTATCATCTTTTAACTCGTACAGCAAAGATGCAAAGCGAAAAAGATTTTTCGTGTCAGAGTATGAGCTTATATTTTTTAAGTGTAAATGTAGTTGTTCTTTTAAAAAACTTGCATGAGGATTTGGTAAAAAAAAATAGTCATCATCAATATTTTTTAAGATTTCTACAGTCCTGTTGTTACACAATCCAAACAAAAATTTGGTAACTACCTCAAACTGGCTGCTGGTAAGATCGAGTCGGTTCGTATCGAAACAAATTTCTTTAAATTCAAAAATTATGTGGATAGCCGCAAAAAACTCTTGCAAAATTAAATGACTGAAATTACTGAGTTTTTTAATGTGTTTTTGTAGAAATGCTATTAGATCGCTTGTGTCATTATTATCAACATGAAATGGAGTAAAAAAAGTGCTAATATCATTTTCTTTTAAACCAGCTGCCTTAAAGTCGTCATCACTAAAATAAAGTTTTTTATCTACTATTCCCTCATAAGCTAACTTTGATAATTTTGACATAGACTCCAGTTTGATTTTTGTTCGGTCTTGATTAGGGTTATTTTTATGAACGTGATCACTTTCAATAAACAGACACAAGTTGCAAGCTAATACTTGTGTTATGCTTGTTGGAGGTTGTTGATCTGATTTGTCGGACTTGAAAATCTTAAAAATGATGTAAAAAATAAGAATTGCCATAATAGGCACATAGCAATACGAGTTAAGCTCGGGTTGGTTTTGTACATGATTCCAAACTGTCTGCATCTGTTCCTGATTTTTACAAATGTTCTCACATATTTGCTTTTGGCCTTCACTATCAATGCCAACAATACTGACCAGAAAATTTGGTTTTACGTCCGAGTTCAAATTTAACAACTGCCTTGGTCTGGAAGTTACAACTTTTTTAGCTTTGGGTAAAATCGCACCACTTAAAAGTCTTAAGGTAAAGTTTAGCGGCGATTTTTCATCATGCATATCAAAGTCGAGATTAAAATGATTTTTGAAATCAGTGTTGTCGATTTCATCGAAACCGTCTAAAATTATAACAACAGAATCAGAATTAAGAAGATGATTTAAAAAGCCTTCGGTGGAATCAATTGTTTTTATCCAGTCGGAAGTTATATTTTTGAAAAGAAAGTCAAGTAATTTTATTTTGTTTTGATTTTGAAAATCTCGCAATCTTACATAAAAAATGTAATCTGCATTGTATAAGTTGTCATTTAAAATACGACTAAGAAGAATTTTACTGAAGGTCGTTTTTCCTACACCGGCCTGACCAATGACACCTACAACATTACCACGTTTGTTTAAAAAATCTTCTTTTGCTTCCTCTGTAAGAGAATTTTTGTAACCATTAGAGTCTTTTGCAAACTCTCGAGACTTTTCAAAAAAATGTTCAGGCAAGATATCGCCCATTGAGTGTTTTTTGTATAAATTTTGAATTTCTTCTCTAGTGTGTTGATGCCCACTATCTGGTGTGTTTTCTTTGTAATGAATCATCTGAAGTGGAACATATTCGATAAAAGGTAAGATGCCTTTTAAATTCTTTACTTCGTCTCTTTGGCAATTTTTCGCTAAGTCTGATCGAAGGAGTTCTTGAACTTCTTTAACTGAAAGAAATTACCAAGTAAGTTTTTTAAAAATAAAAACACTATCAATATTTGCACCTAACGTTATATTAATATCTAAATTTTTGTTCTGTGTATCAGCAAGCATCGATTAAACTTTAAAAACTATATTTACAATTTAAACAGTATTAAAGCCACTTACAGTTGCTAAGTTTTTCGTTTTTGTTTATTAAATTGGTCGAGGATTCTAAAATTAAAAAAATATCAGTCATAATTTATTATTGTCGAGTCAGACTTGTCAATTAATAAAAATAATATTAATAATAATGTACATTTATATAGCGCTTTTTAGAGAAAACTAATTAGATCTAAGGCACTTAACAAAAGAGGAAATTAAAAAAATAAAGTAAAGTTATGAGACAATAAACTTATCACAGTATCAATTGACTAAGCAAGAGTGTAGAGATAAGTTTTTAATAGCATTTTAAAGTGAAAGGTGATTGAACTATTTTCAAGTAATTAGGGAAATTATTCCATAATAAAGGAGCACAAACACTAAATCGATGATCACCAAATTTGGAAAAGGTACAAGGGATAAAAGAAGGTTAGGATCAGAAGAACGTAAAAAGCTAGAAGATATATCCTTACAAATTAAATCATCTAGGTGCGGTGGCAAAATACTATTTACCACCTTGAGTACATGTCACTAAATTTTAAATATAAGCCAAAAACGCACAGGAAATCAGTGTAGTTTTATAAAAATAGGTGTTATGTGAATGGATTTACGAGCGCAAGAAACAAGCCTGGCCGAAGTATTTCGCACTCTTTGCAAGAGTGATAATGCAAAGTCAGCGGACCATAATACACAGTATTGCAGTTATCTAATTGAGAAGTAATAAGAGCATTTACACTGAATTTAAAAATTTTAGTTGAAATTGCTGATTGGCTCTAGTTTAAAAGATATAAAAGGTTGTATTTTTACATGTGGATATATATGTGGTAGCTATGGTGCATTTTACTGACCACTAGAGTAACATTTTGCCACAATCAATATCTTCATTGCATACGTTTGAAACAATGAATACAGAACACATACCAGTGATTGTCATTTTTTTATAAATAAAATGTTAATCTGAAATGTTGCTATAGATGTGGCCATCTATATAGACAAAACTCTTTTATAAAGAGAGGGTAGCCTTGAAAAAGGCTGTTTAAGAAAACTCGAACGTTTTCGTGTAGCTCTTATCAGGAGAAATCGCTACAATGAGTATAGAACTGAAATGTCGAAATTATATTGCTTAAGATTGTCGTTTCGCCGAGTAAGAAATTATACTGAAGCGCAGTTGATTAGAAGCATCAGCCACCAAGCGGTCGAAAAGTGAAAAATTTTTGTCGTCAACGACATTTCAGTTCTTTACTCATTGTAGCGATTTCTCCTGATGAGAGCTACACGAAAACGTTCGAGTTTTCTTAAACAGCCTTTTTCAAGGCTACCCTCTCTTTATAAAAGAGTTTTGTCTATATAGATGGCCACATCTATAGCGACAATTCAGGCTATTTTAAAATTTTGTGCCACAAAAAATCTTTTTAAAATGTTAATCATTGTCTTTTCTTTGCCTTTTTGTTTATCGCTTGTATGTAGTAAGTGGGGCATCCCTAGTTATCATCCAGTAAAAGTCTGCAAGCATTGATGGTCTCTATTTTCCTTGGTATCTCTTTTCCCTTGCAGATATTTGTTGGTAAAATTGTTCACCGTTCTCATCACTTACTGATCCACAGCTCGGTGGAAAAAAATACAGATGAGAGGCCAAAAAATGTATCTTAAGTGACTTATTGCACTTCATGCAACTGTATGCTTTTATGAGGTTGGACAACAATTCAGTGTAGTTATCTGCTCTTTTATTCCCTAGAAATTTTGTGACCACCAACTTAAATGCTTTCCATGCCATTTTCTCTTTCCTAAATATTGTTTGGTCAAATTCTCCGTTTTGGGGAAGCTGCCTTATCTGGGGACCTATGAACACACACCTTCCTTTATTTTAGCTTTACTCAATCTGGGAAACTTTGTACTAAAGTACTTGAAACCAGCTTCTGTTTTGTTCAAAGCCGTGACGAGTTTTTTATTAGTTCCAGTTTTAAGTGAAATGGTGGCAACAAAATCTTATAGATTCAACAAGTGGTGAATGATGAAGGTTTTTCTCCCCAGGAGTCAATTATTGGCGGAAAGGCCAGTCTTTCTTGATATAGTGGAGATCTTTTGCTCGGCTTTTCCATTTACAAAAAAAAAAAACTTTATTTCGCATAACCTCTTTGCAGACTCATCACGAGAGCTACTACCTTCACGTCACCAGACAGCTTCCATTGATATTGGTCATAGTTTATACACCTTAAAACCTGCTTTATGTTGTTATACGTCTCTTTTACATGTATATGGACTGCATAACACTCTGAAATAGATAGTAAGGTATTTCCATTATGCAGCAAAACGACCTTAAGACTACTCTTAGATGAGTCAATGAATAGTCTCTATTCGGATGGATTATAGCTAATGTCGAGGGCTGTGGTCAATTCATTTGCATTGCTGCATGCTACAAAATTATCTTCCATAAAAAAATAAAATGGTTCTAGTTCTTCTCTTTTTTGGTTACGATATTTGGATATCCTTAAACTATCTTTCAAAACATTCCATTGCTGGAGTCTAAAGGCCAAGAGTTCAGCTTTAATTTTTTATAGCTCCAAATCCCGGATAAGGTCATGCAGTTCACTTTGAGTTATGGATGAAGTTCATAGGAAATAGATGGTACAAAATATGATTTTTGTGACATTGACAATCCATTACTACACGTAGAATTCACACTTTGCTCATCATCTGAATCAAGTGTAAATTCTTGAGGTGCCTCAGGTACAGGTAGTGTTTCTCCATGCGGTACAGAACGAATTGCTGATGGAATGTCAGGATATTAAATATGGTGTTTCTTCTTTCTTAACAACCCTTTGCCTATTGGTTGATTCATGCAAAAGTAGCAGTTGCTATTGTGGTCAGTGGGCTCTCTCCAAACCATTGGCACAGCGAAAGGCATACATTTCCTTTTCCTGGTTATCGGTTGCCGAAGGTTTGTAGCACAGGTGTCACAGCATATTTGAAGAGCCCAACCTCTGTCTTGATCACCAATTTTGCACCCAAAATACAAGTGGTACGCTTTCCTGACTAAATCTGTTATGCTGCGCTTTATGAAGCAAAATTTATTTTACCACAAATGTAACAGAAGTTGTCCGTTTTATTTACACATTTACGAGGCATCTGCAAAAAGAACAGAAAAAACTAAACTATAAAGTATCTACAGAAAATCTGAAACAAAAACGAGGCAAATATGATCTAAATAATACGTATGAATAAAAAAACGCTTTCCTCCCCGGTTTAAGTTGTACAAATCAATTATGTAATCGTGTGGAAAACTAACTTGCGATAAGGCCACTTAAACAAGCTCACTTTGTTTTAAAGATTACGGGGTGGTCAAACTAAAAAAGCTTACACATTCGATCACAAGCGTTCAATTCACGTAGAAGCTAGTTTGCAAAACAGCACAACACTCGTAATAATCATACACAGAATTATATACGTATGACAACTTGGACAAATTTATTTGGCCTACTTTGAATAAGACCAACTACAGTTATCTTTGAAAAATTCTATTATGTATAAACTGATCCTTAATTTAATTTATAGCTAATAATTAGGGGATCATAAATTTTTTAAAATTTCGATAATTTTGTCTTTTTTTATATTCATTAATTCAAATCATAAAAATACTAAAGCTGTGAAAAAAATTTTTAATATATTTCACTAAAGCTTTTACAATTTTTCAACAATTTTGCAGAATAAAACACATGATAGAGACATTTTAATGTAACAGTAAACTAATTGTTACGAAGAGTTGGACAATAATTGCAAGAACATGTGGCATTAAAATGTGAATTAAAATGTGCAAGAACAAGTTTAGAATTCCCAATTAAAATGTACAAATGTGCTGGATAGATTTTTTACGTTGTGCGAAGACAAAGACTTATTAAAACCGATAGAACTCGGACTTGATTCCTATTTGTGAACTTAATCGAAACTTGAACTGAAATAAACTGGGTCAAGTTGCTGCATAGAGATTTGCTTATTTAATTTTACAATTTCCACAGTACTGAAGATAGATTTTCAAATTTTTTTAAGAATTATCCAATTATAACTTTGGGAGAGAAGTTACTTTCTTATATCATAAAATTGCTATGGAAAGCAGCCATATCGGACTAAGCATTTTTGACTTTATTTATTTACATTATTAAATCAACAAAAAACCATAAAGCAAGACAGAATAAAACAAACGCTTTCAGCTAACTGAAATCCTCATTAGGCTTCATAATGAATAGTCTTTTGTGATTTTAGTTCAATTTAAACAGAGAATCAATTATTTTTAATGCTGACTAAGTAATCTTATAAGGGACGACAGTGACGTACCGAGGATTTTTGAGAAGAAGGGAACATACTTCCACAATCAAATATGCTTCGTGTAAAAATTTTTTTAAGTGGCCAAAAAACATCTTCCCCTTTGAATATGTCTCTGATTTCTCTTATTAGTGATCTCCAAGGGGGGCATGGCAAAATGCCCTTGACTAAATAGGCTACTGAGGGACAAAGATAGATTTTCTTTAAACACTGTAAACACATTAGCGGTAAATTAAATTACTCGAAACAGAGATGAAAAAACGAGCAGATTTTAAAAAATGTTAGGTAAATATGATGTTCTATTAGCATATAGTTGACGATTTAAATTAGGACGGGGCTTTCTTATTAATAGAGCTTCAAGTATTCTACTGTAGTGTGAAATTCTGATTTACATTTGCGCAATATCAAAAAATTATTCAAATCAAATTTAACGTTGGAACAGGAATCACATCATAAAATATGAATTTTTACGGCACTCTCTTGAATACGTTTGAAATTCAGATATTCTCTAACGCTTGTGATTAAATGTCTCGATAAAATACCAATGTACCAAGTTCCTACTCTACTCTTTTTGTCTGGCCAAATCGCCTCAAACAAATTTTTTTTATCGTAGGTTGTTAAAAATGACGTTTTTGACGTTTAAGTACCGAGAGAAGTTTTTGTTGCTTACCTTACTGGTTCAATCAAGTTTAAAACGAAGCATCTGAAACGCTGTAACTCTATAAATAAATTGCACTTTAATTTGTTTCGCCGGGTTTTGAACAAATCGATACAAAACAAACCTTTCGTCTTTCAAATATTTCGATCCAACCTTTCTTTGAGCAGAGGGTTTTATTTAACAAAACGCAGTTAGCTTCAAAGTTCTCAAAACTTTTTAACCTCCGCTTTATCCAAAACAACAAAAAGTGCACTTTTATTACAGGAGGTCTTAATTGTGCAAAAAGAAGACAGAAGTAGTTAAAAGAGATAAAGACCCAGCACAACGGCACAACTCGGTTGGTATGGCTCATTTTTCATTCCGACACAGAGGTCTCGGTTGGATTCCAATGCAGGTCAAAGCAAACACAGAGTTGCCAACGGTATCACCGCTGCGACAATTTGGCTGTGTTCCCAGCAGTGATGCAACTGAGGTAGGTACCACGTCGCGGCATTGTGCATGCATCAGCGTACGAAATAAGTTCAATAAAACGCTTGTTTTTTGAATAAATATTAACATCTAAGTTGGCTTTAATTACAGTTTTTTCTATTTTGAATGAATAGAATCATTGATATAAATAAAAATCTTGCTTTAAAACGAGTACACATCCAAATCTTTATGATCGGTACACCAAATATTGAATTTTCAAACGGTTCAAAAAAACGGTTCAAAACCCACTTGCGCCATTCTGTTGTGTTCTTGGGAAAAACACTTTACGGCACTTTCCCCTGCTTGGTGGTCTTGACAAGCAGTTCTAAATTACAGTAATATCTCTACTAAATTACAAGCGGACAGCAATATCTTGGCATCTCCGGAAGCAGGTCGGGGTAATTGCCTACCCTATGTATAGCGCCTCCGTCGCTTTCCTGCGAGTCAGGAGGATAAATATAGAGATTAAAATAAATAAAAATAAAAAAAAAATAAAAAAAAAAAAAATTTGAAAAAGTACACCGTTTAGGTAGGGCCACGTTTCGAGAGATAAGTCTAAAAATTCAGCAATCTGCTGACGGGTTAACAAAATTCAATTGTATAAAATAGACTGAAACCCCTTGCATACTGAAGAAATTTTGAATTTAGAAAACCGTTTAAAACCTTTTTTACGTGTAAAGCTTTTCTCAAAACGTTTAGGCAGTTTTAAAAAATAGGTAACCTGAAGTCTCAATTCGAAAAGAACTGTCTTTATTAATGAAGCCATCCCGCTTAAAAATTCAACTTCAACTTGTACACAAACTTTTCAAATATTTGGTTTATGCAGAAGGAAGGAGATTGATTTGTTGATAACGTAGCAAAGTGGTTAAGAGCACCTTGATTGATGAAAGTGATCGACATGGTGTTGGTTCAAAACTTACTTGCGCCATTCTGTTATGCCTTTAGGAATAATACTTCAGGGCACTTTCCTTTGCTTGGCTGTCGTGGCAAGTAACTCTAAATTTCAGTCATATCTCTGAATAAATGAAAAAATGAAAATCTTTAACCGAACAGCAGTATCTTGATATCTCCGGAAGCAGCCCGGGGTAATTGCTCAGCAGTTGTCCTATACATAGCGCCTCCGACGCTTTTCTGCAAGTCAGGAAAATAAATGTAGAGATTTAAAAAAGTACTAGAACATTAGACTACCTTGCAGTATAAAATTTGATAAACTTTTTTTGTTCAATATTTTATTTGTTGCCAAATGTCACCCAAGTTTCATTTAATTTAAATCTATCAACAATTCTAACAAATAAAAACGAGATGGTAAAATAAATTATTAATTAGCTAAGTCTTATATGGTTTTAGACCAAAAACAAAAAAGTTATCTTAACATTTGTGTTAAAAAAACTGCCTGATTTTAATCACATTGAAAAGTGTTAAGGACAAGCTAGCGAAAAGTTTTGATTGAATTTCATAATCAGTTTAAACGGGAATGGCAAATGCTTTCGCAACGTTTGGATTTTTCCGATTCAACCGCAACTGCAGCATTATCGTTTGGGTAAAATTCTTTTTCGATTATTCATTGTTTTTCTATGTCAAGTTGCAATTGCTTCAACTTGATTTGCAATGTGTGGTTTTATTGAGCAATGTTTAATTTTTTCTTGCAACATGAATTGAAAAGAAAATAGCAGCAATTAATAAAGAAAAAATGTGGTACTTCTCAGTGTTTAATAATTGATTTTGCATTAACTAAAAAACAAATTTGCTTTTGCTAAGTTCGCTGACATCTCGCTCGGTACATAGTTAGTCATAGAATATTGTATTTATTTTAATGACGTATATTGCCAGCGCTGATCTCGTGAAAAAAAGAGAGAGCGTTGTGCTCTGTTTGCAGCCACAGCTGAGAAAAGAAAGATAAGAAACCATCTTTAAATCAAAGCTTTGCTTTGTAGACTTTGAACTCGTGTTATTAGCTGCTGAAGCTTCGTGCAGCTAACATACCGACAGCAGACTAGCTTTTAACGTTTCCAGCAATGTCAAGCACCACAGCTTTTTTTTTTTATTAAGGTCGCCAACACCATTACGAGTTTATTTCCGCAATGAAATAAGATTAAAAACAATTAAATTTCATTTAAACTTTTTAACGAAGGCCTCATGCATTATGCCTTCCTGTTTTTAACCAATTACCGGTATGTACTGTTTGTGTCGCACAAACTTGTGAATTTATAGATGATGTTTGAACACAGAGCTTTAGGAGTTCTCGATTTTAACAAAAAATAATTTTTTACTTTAAATGTTTTAGAAATTGGTAACACTTTTAGGATAAATCGATTATGATTAAAGCAGAAATTCGCTTGACAAAACAATGTGAATCTTTTCCAATGTACAATATAATAATGCAGTTTTCATAAGTGTTGTCATTGTATTGCGTTGATCGTTGATTCGAAAATAAAAATTGTTTTAAAAGTTATTGAAAAACCAATTAGGATAACCTTTTTTAAAAATACACTTTTCAGCAATTTGACTTTATTACCAAACAAAAGTTGGACAACCAAATACGTTAAGCACAATTAAGTAGGGAGGGGGAACAGCCGGACGCGGGGCACAGATAGGACAAAGCACTTTAAAAAAATTCTTCGAAATATAGTAAAAAATTTTTTGTGTTGTTATTAACGCTGGACTCAACTCGAATTCTCAGGAGAAAACACTGTCGTACACGACAAAGTTTGGGAATAAAGTTCAAACTTGGTCATGCGTTAAGGGAAAATAACTGGACAAAGCGCATTACGTCATTACTGTCTGGCGAAAAAAAAAGAAATATACATTTGAACAATTGTAAGCGATTTTTACGTCATAATAAAATTTTAACCACTTCGAGACGGTATTTTTCTACGTTTGTAATTTTCCTGCAGAAGGGTTTATTTTTATAATTATTTAAAATTAGTAGCGTAAAAAGCATCTGGTCAACAAATCTATAAGTACTTGTTTATCAGGTTACATTTGACTACAATTTTTTTTGCTTTGCTTAGCGCTCGTTTTAATTTTAAGCGCAAAAAGATCAATAAAAGCAACAAAGAATGCTCTATTCCACGCTCGTAGTGGAAATGAACCTTGCACAATATTATGATTTTACAAATTTCATTAGAGAGAAACGAGCACTATTTTTGTTTCTTGTATTCTAACGTTATCAACGTGTCTCGGAGGGCGAAAAATAAACAAAAGAAAGAAACGCTTGCTTTGCTTAAATTTTTGCTGTAGTGTAAATGGTCCTTACAACGAACAAAGAAATGCTTTATTTCCAATCTATAACCCGACTTAGCACCTAATTAAAAATCTTCGTCTGACCCAAATTCAACTATGAATTGCAATTGTACATTGTTTGATTTTGTTATTATTGTTTAGCTAGAAGAGCCGCAAACGAAAGGTCGGCGAGCCGCAATTTGCCCACCTTTGCAGAGTCCAAAAACATAGGCTAATTTTTCGGCAGCGTGACCAAACAGTTAAAAGCGCCGTATTGATTGCAAAGCGATCGACGAGGTCGCGATTCAAAACCTATTCTCGTTATTCTATCGTCTTGAATAAAACAGTTTCCTCTGCTTGTCGTTCTTACAAGCAGCTCTAAATTTCAGTCATATCTCTGAATACAAAGTAAAAAACCAAATAAAAATTTTCAATCAAACAGATATAGCAATATCTTGGTATCTCCAAAAGTAGATCCGGATGATTACTTGACGGTTGTCCTAATTTTAATGCCTCGGCTGTTCTTCTGCAAGCTAAAAAAATGAACAAAGATGATACTACTAATAATAATGATACAGCAGATTAAATCATAACTGGTTTAGACAAATTCCGCCGAAGGACAAGACCCTTGCCCCCATAAATCCATCCTTGTTTGATGGCAATCTCGAAAGCATGGAACCACACAAAGACCAATGCCAAAACATCACACTGATATCTGGTATAGTTTCATTCTTAACAAAAGAGACAAGATTAGTAGCTTCCTTGCAAATCAGTGGTCCACAAAGAACGCCAATGCACAGCGCAAAAAGTAAATATTCTCAACGATTTTCTGTGTTGCTAGGCAACCGAAGATGCTTAACCATAATTTGTTCTGCCAAACTCTATTTTAAAAACTCAATAAATAAAAAGCAAAACGTGTATATACGGCATCTGTACTTTTGGTCAACCGCTGCGATGTACATATACGTCGCCCATCCTCAAACGCTAAAATAGTGATGACGTATATATACGTTTCCCGTCTCGAAGTGTTTAAATTGCTTTAGGACGGAAAACAAACTATATCGCCATGACTTAAAATTATTACGGATGAAGTGTGACAACATTAAAAAATTATGCAATTCAAACACAAAAACTAAAAAAAGAAAAAAACGCGAGACAAGGTTTTTATGACTTGCTGTGTTTCCCTTGTGAGCGGCAATACTGCGGATTCAAGCTCTGTGTGCATAGTCTACGTTTTTATCGCCCTAACTTTTTTAGTTTGTTTATCAAAGTTTGATGTGTATAGTCAGCGCGGAACTTCAATACAAAAACAAAGTAATTTGGAGAAATCTACGCTAAATGTAGACCAGCTTTTTGTTGTTGCTTTGAACTTTATGTTGTAAAATTTCACGTTCCATTTTCTAGCTAGCCTCTTGCATTTCTCCTGTTTATCGGTAAGTTGAAGTTTTCCGCTTGTCGTTTTAAAATAACTTCCTATTGCAGATTTAAGTCTATGAGTCAGTATAAGAGCTTTACGGCTTCATGTTCAGTGCTTCTCCTTATTATTCTTGTGCTTGGTTAATAGACTGTAGTTAATATTGTTCGGATTTAGCTGTTAGCCTGAATATTTATCATGGCCGATTATTCTTGGTTATTTGGTTCTGGCATAGTCTTGTAAGCCCTTCGCTTTTTTTTTTTGTTTAATTAGATTTATTCTCGGATATATTAATGCTTAATTATGCTTTGTAGAATACATTGGTGGCTAAATTTGCTTGATTCCTTTTAGAAAACCGCGTTTTCGAGTGTTCGCATATCTGTGTATTCTATTTTCATGTTCGTTCGTGTGAGTGTGGTGTACTGGAAATCTATTAATAGCAACTTCATTCGAACTCAAGTGAACTAGTGAAGGCGCACGTTAATTGCAGCCAGCGAAAAAAACGACCAAACGTAGCAATAGTACAAGGTCAAGCGCCGCCTGCTTATGTAATATTGAAGTGATATCGATAATATAATGAATGAAACTACCAGGCCAATAAATGCAGTAACTTTACAATATTTGATAACCACCAAACAAAAACATCACTTTCACTATATTGCATAAACTTAAAGTTTATAAGAAATTTGTCAAAAAAATCAACTTTTAACAGTTCCTGATGAAAATGTCATTGTTGTTAAGTTAAATAAGTCAATTGATTAAATTTATCAACCACAAACGCTATACAAAAAATTTTTGATTAGTTACAAATATCTTTATTACTGTAATTTTGAATCAATGATTAAAATAATAGATTTAAATGAATGTTTATATTAATTTGTAAACTTGTTTAGACGAAAAAAAAGCGTTGATCAACATTAAAACAACATTTCAACACTTCTCAATAGAGTTTTGAGCAAAAACGGATGTAAGTGTGCATAGCCAATTTCCTTGCAGTAAGAAGATTTTTGATTGATTAAGAATTGCATTTTTTAGAACATTATTTTATCAATAACATGAGCTGGGCAAAGATAGTGTAACATCAAAATATTTTTCAACAAATTTAATTGAAAAAGTTTTGCGTTGTTGTTGTTTAGCAACCAAATCATAAATATTTTTACAAGCACTCAATTTTATGAAATGTAGTGTAACAAGCTCATGCAAAATTCTTGATTGCTTTTTTTTAGCTAAAATTAAATATTTACATTTAGTTGATAACTTTTAGCTGGCTTGAAAAATATATGAAGGACTGACATGAACAAACAAGCTGCAGAAGCAAACTTTATCATAAACGTTGAGAAAAATGATACAACCACGAATTGATCACAAATTTTGTTCATAGTGTAGGCCTATAGTAGTTTACATTTACTTTAAAAAAAAATAGTAATTTTGCATAATATTATATGCTATATTTGTTTTTGATAATCAAAACAGACATCTTAATAATTTTGTTGGCTTAAACATGAGCAAGAAGCCGTAGTAAAGACATAGTAATACCTGTTCTCACGCTAACGCCTCCAACATTAATAGTTATACTCGTATTTTCCGCTTTTTTGATAATTGCAGTGTTAATTTCTGATGAGGAGTTTGTTGTTCCTGGCTTTTCCTCGGATTGTGATGAAGAACTCGACATTATTATCGACGAAGTTTGGCTGAATTTACTGGGTGTAAAGATCTAAAATCCAAAGCAATGCATAGTTGTCTGTTTATAATAATCAACAATTTATTAGCAGTACCCAAATATTTTTCTTTGGTCTTTTTTTTAATCATTAACAAAACTTTGGCATAAAAATTTTTTCCTAGTTTTTTCTAGTTCTAAGGGAAATTAATGCGTTTTTTTACGCCGCTGCATCAAGTGCAATTGAGACTGGGATAAGACAATTTTTTAATGGGGCCGATAAAAATCTATTTATTTTGTAGAAGTAAAAAATACAAATCAAACAATGACAGTTTTTATACATGCTTCGCTTAAATTAAACGAAATAAAAAAAAATCGAGAATCTAATCTCTCTTTGTAAAGCAACAATAATATTTGCGTTTTGTTCTTGCGATCAATCAAGATATCATAACAAAGCACAAAAAATGTTATTTTATGCATAAAATATTCTCTAATTATTATGCAAACCTTTTCAAATTATGGAACAGTCAAAGTCAACTGTCATTAATGTTGTTGCAAAACCGCACTATACTACATCTAATGACGTCAAATGAATATTCCATCAGCAGTTTATGGATTCATAAAAATTTTTTTGGTTAAAAATTCTGAAAGAAAAGCTGTGGTAACTTTTTGAAAATAATCAGAATGAAGAATAAAGTCCCGATTTATTTTGGGGTAAAACTGAACAGATTGCATACGTTTGGTCACCGTCTTGTGGCATTGCAAAAAATTACATTTGTGGGTCGTACTGCAGAAGTAACTTGCTGGCTCAAGATGGGTGCTCTTTTCCAGATCTTGGAAATCTTAAGTCGGCTGGTGTTAAAACAACCTAAAGCTGCCCCATCTTCGACCTTCTGAACAGGTAAATACTGCGCGAACTTTCCTTGGCAAATCGTCGCACTTTGGATCTTGACCATGCACTATTTAAAAGGAATCACTACGCACTTCTGTCAGTAGGCTATTCGATTATAGTTATTTGATATTTGTGCCAATAGGCCTATGACAAGTTGATATGAATGCTTGTCTTTATTTAATACCACTAAATCTGTGGCTTTAACCAACAAGAACGATAACGCTCAAAACAACGTTGCCAAGATTAACTAAAAGAGAGATCATCACTAACAAAAAGATTTTAACATTAAATGTCTGGCTGTCAGCATAAAGCTTCAATAAAAAAACTACTAATTATGATGATCAAATTAAGCGCTTTAAGATGAAACGATATCAATTAGATTTTAAGGTCTGCATTTCAAAACATGGCGTAAACGATCAACAAATTAATAAATCATTTCAGAAATTTGGACATTTTTTGTGCATTGAAATATTTTAATGCTAGACCCCACCAATCATATGTTTCACCAAAGTGTAATTATAAGTAATGGCTATTCATAAATAAAATTAAAAAAGTATAATTTTATCGGCTTTGAATTAAATTAATTTTTCTTGTAAGTACAAATCAGTTATCAAATGCTTATTCACTGGAAATTTTAGTTAGTAAAATTTTTTAGTGTAGAAATTTTTGGTGTAAAATGTACCTGGCTTTTATTATTACTTTTTGAATTCGGAATCTTTTTTGTTTCAAAAAATAACAATCCTACAGACGCCTAACAACTAGTTCTTTGTGATTTTTTAATCAGCGGTTTTGTGCCGGAGGCAACTATCACGTGATTTTTTACAGTGACGTTATTTGCACAGCTGAACATAGAATATTTTATAAAATCGTGCATCTATGATTAATTTTCATAATTAAACCTAATGAGAAACTTCATAAAAAAATATTTCAAAATATAAACTTTGGAACCAGCCCTACAGCTTTTCAATTTTTTTTTTCAACCGTCCACATTTTTGACTAAACCAAAAAATAAAACCCATTTGTTCTAAATCATGTTTAAAGCCTAAAAAAATTAATTTAAAAGATTTTTTTTTGTCTTAGCTTTAATGCAGCAATATTTTTTTCAATTCCATGTACATTTTGCAATGTCGCAAGAAAAAAAGCAGGCTACATAATAAAAGAAAACACAAGCAAAGATTTAAAAACAAAGTTTTTACTTTAATGATGAGTTTTTTTAGCTTTGTTACTTTAATCATGAATTTAATTTGAATTATAAGTTTTTTTAGACAATAACCGAGAAAAGTGCATGCAGTATTCAGCTGTTCAGAAGATCAAAGATGGAGCAGCTTTAAATTGTTTTAGCACCAGTCGACTCAAGATTCCCAAGATATAAAAAAAAGCGCTAGAATTCGCGATCCCAAAGCCGATAAAGCCTGGGGGGTAAGCAGTTTCAAAGAATTATAGACCAATATCTCTGTTCTGTGTTCACTTCAAGATCCTAAAAAGGCTTATCTACACCGGTGTCGAGCCAATTATTGATCCACTGCTCCCTAAAGAGCAGGATGGGTTTTGATGCGGGAAGTCAACTGTAAACCAAGTTGTTCTGTTTGCACAGAACATGGAGGAGTCTTTCGTGGCTAAGAAGAAGGCCCATTTTGATCTGACAGCGGCATATGACATTGTATAGCACCGTGGCCTTACCTGCAAGCTACTGAGGCTTCTTCCAGATAAGCACATGATCAGAATGATCATGAAGCTTGTCCGAAACCAAAGTTTTACCGTTACTACCGGTGACAGCAAGCAAAGCAAGCTACTCCGTCTAAAAAACGGCGTTCCTCAGGTATCGGCCTTGGCTTCCCTTCTTTTTAACATCTACACGTACAATCTGCCCTCAACGATTTCCATAAAGTTTTCTTATACAGAATACCTAACACTGTTGCACTCTTCTCTCTAAACTGAAAGGATTTGAAGGAAACGTTTAGTCAAGACATGACAACATTTTGGGCGTATCTCCTTACTTGAAGGTTGATACTGTTACACTGAGATGTTGACGGCAGCCTTTCATTTAAATAATTAACAAGTTAAACGTGAGCTAAAAGTCTGCAACAGCTATAGACTTTTATCATTTTGACCAATCCCTTCGTATCTTGGGATAAAATTGGACAGATTGCTCACGTTTCGTCACCATCTAGTGGCATTGCGCATAAAACTATCTTTGCCTACCACACTGCTGAGACGACTTGCAGGCTCAGGATAAGGTACTAATGCCAATATACTATGCACAGCTGCTCTATCTCTGGTCTAATCAACAGCTGAGAATGCGCATCAGTCTGGCGTCGCTACATTACACTCACCTCATTAGACAGTGTCTTGAATGACGCCTTGCGCATAGTCACTATATGCCAGCGTCCCACTTGATCTCTGGACCCTGACTATATGTTGTGTGGTGTTTTAAGTGGGTCCTAGGATGCTTGCGGTGAAAGACTTCACCGAGTTACGAGTGTGGCTTTATTGAACAAACCGCATACCAAGTCCCAATAGCGTGTCCCCATACATCGGGTACCACATAGAGCATGAGGTCTGACGGTTTTTGATGACGAAACCCAATGCTGATTCAAGATCATCACTGCTAGCATCTAATCCAGGCAGTACAGCAGCCTAGGGTAGTAAAAGGATAAAACCTCATCCCCATTCCTGTTTGTGACTGATCCGTATTTTTTAATAAAAATTAGGTATGTGACATATGTAATTGGCTTCTTTTTATATCATTATTTTTTCTTGTGTATGTTAGGTTTATAGCAAAGCCATAATTAGTATCATCATTTTTATCATCATCAACAACATATCTTCTTAACCTCCTCACTCACAGGACTAGATTATGACTCGTTAAACTTTATGACTCTGTCAAGTATTGAACCCAGGCTACTTTTTAATATGCAGAATATTTTGCTTGTTTAATTCTTTTTTTATTTGTTTTTTTATAGAATGGCTTGGTGACGCCGCCAAGCAGAGAATACAGTAATGTTGTAAAGCGTGTTTTGCAAAGACACAAAAAATCGATGAAACTTGGAGTTGAACCTGTAGACCACGTTGATAGCGTTTGCCATCAATAGAGCGTGTCTGCTACACGAAAAAATCTTTTGTTTCGTTTTTGTTTTTTTACTATTCTTTTTATAAAACAAAATTATATTGTGATGAAACAATCTTGCTTCCTCTAATACAATTTTTTTATATATAATTTATAACTTTCTTTGCAAGCTTTATTGCTTTTTCCTTTTTTCAATCCGTAGCCTTAATTGTGTTTATTATAAAATAATTATAGTTGTACTTTTATTGTTGCGCAGTAGAAATAAAACAAAACAAAATGGAACTGAAGATTTGTTAGCTTAGTATTTAAACCCTAGTTCAGCATTTCTTAATCAGGTAAGATTTTTTATAAAGATAAACCAATAAAGAGTGGTGAACATCGGTTGAACAACCAAAAGCAAAGTAACCACCTCAACTAACCAAAAACTAAACAAGGCTAACTATTCAAAGTAAGAAAGCACCAAATCTTTTGGGCGTTAAATTAGTTGTTTTAAAACTGTTTTTAGTAACAGCGTCAAGTCAAAACCGAAAAAAAGAACAGGTCGCATCCATTGCTCAAAAATCAAGAAGACCTATTTTTTGATTGAATTGTGTTGTGGGTAAATGAAATACAAAACCCATTGGTAGGGGTATACAAAAACAAAAAGGTTTATAAAGTATACTTTAGTATGAATGTCGACAGTGTGGCTGAGTATATAGAAGCTTTTTAATGATGAAGAGCACGATATACCTGTAGACTTTATCGGCATGATTAAAAGAGATAATTCTATACTCCAGTTAATAGCCCGATAAAATGATTCAACTATGGATACAAAAAAACTTTCTTGCATATCGGCCAGTCACTGCTTTTCCGTTATCCAGAGTTGCAAGCGCAACCATTTAAATTTTGATGCTTTTTCGGTCAACATGGCTGAGTGAGACTGGTTTCTCTGCATTGCTCAGAAGAACAAAGCCAGGAATAAACGAATTATAGAGCAAGATCTATGATTTGTTCTTACAGCTAGAGCCTGCCAAAATAAAATGCAACACAAGTCATATCACTGTGTTGTTTTGTGGATTTAAAATGTAATTAATAAGTTTTATTTACAAGATGAATTATTTTTAAATCATTTTTTTTAATGTATCTTCACAATCGCACGAAATAACCTACAAGGGTAATTTAAAAAGTTATGAGACAAATTGAAAAAAAATTTATTTATGAAAAATATAAAATTATTTTTCTGTATAATTCCACCTAATTCAATACACTTCTGCAAGCCATGTTTCCATCGAGAAATTTCTTTTTGATAGAATTCTAGATTGTCTAGTCAACCAGGTCACAACCACCCTCTTGGCTTCAGGTATGGACTAAAATCTTATTCCTTTCAAATATTCCTTCAATTTTGGAAATAGGAAGAAATCACTTGGAGCTAAATCAGGACTGTAGTAGGGTGTGAAAAGATTTCCCCGCGAAACTCTAGTAAAATTTTCTTTACAGTCTTGGCCGTGTGTGTTGGAGCATTGTCATGACGGAACAGAATTTGACGATGGAGCTTTCCAGAGACTGGATGGAGCAAAAAAGTTGATTTTTGATATGTTACCTGGAATATTGAATAACAAATTAGAATGCTGTAACTTGTCAAATTTGTTTAGAAGTCATCAGTGGTACGATTCAAGGTTATTTTGTTGCACTATTTTGATTCAGTTTAGATTTATGTCATTTGTCTTAGAACTTTTTTAATGCCCCTTGTACAAAAAAATTTTTTTAAAAAAGGGGGTTGTTAAATTACATTGGGTTGCAAAATGGGTCGCGGTGTAAAAAAAGTTGAAAACCACTGCCCTAGAGCAAGGGCACACAATCTTTTTGTTATTGCCGACCACGTTACAGAGTGAGTTTTAACTTGCGGCCGCCATTGAGTAAAAGGAAATTCTATAAAATTACCCATTTATAAAAAAGAATTTATAGATGCCGTTTACACCAATCAACAAAAAGTAATGGAAAGACATATTATAACTTTTTCAAAAATTTATTCAAGCACAATTTTACAAAAGATTCTACAATATTAATTGCTCTTTTGGTTTTTGCTATTCGCAAAAAACTTGCAAAATAAGTCATCTAAAACTGTATTATCAATATGCTAGTAATAAAATTCTAAACTGACGTAAACATTGACAATTTATAGGCTAAAAAAAGTAAATCAAAGAAACATGGCTATAAGACAATTTTATTTGCTGTAAAAAAGGAAGAAATAAAATTTTTCATAAATTAACTGCTTGACTTACAGTATATGCACTAAATTACTATCTAAGGCCGCATGTGGCCGCACGGCTGTAGGTTGTGCACAGTTGCCCTAGAGTGTTCAAGAAACAATTGATAACGTCAGTAGTATGCAATGCGTCATTTCTTACACGTTGTGCCGCAGCTGTGCCGGAACTGTGTCGGATCTGTGCCGGATCTGGCGGGGCATCCTAACCCTAGCTCTAACCCTAACCCTAGCTCCCACGAGTTCGATTCCCATGCAGAGCGACGAAGTCGCTATGAAACATAACTTATGTCGAGCAACGAAGTTGTGAGTTTGATTTTCACCCAAAGCGATGAAGTTGCGTTGAAACCTAACTTATGTCGAGCAACGAAGTTGCGGGTATGATTCCCAGTCAGAGCGACGAAGTCGCTATGAAACATAATTTTTGCTGAGCAACGAAGTTGTGAGTTTCATTTTCAGACAGAGCGACGAAGTTGCGAGTTTGATTCTCATCCAAAGCGACGAAGTTGTGTGGAAACCTAACTTATACCGAGCAACGAAGGTGTGAGTTTGATTCTCCCCAGAGCGACGAAGTCGCGTTGAAACCTAAACTGTGCTAAAAAATGTCGCTAATCTTGTCAAAGTTGTTGTTCTAAACTTTCAACTGTTTTTTTACTGCAAAGACACGTCAGTAATCTTTCAGCTGTCGGTAACGAGGTTTGAGCTGCTATCCTTCTATTGCAAAGACACATCAAAAATTAAAAAGTCTCCTAGAGAATGGTTACAAAGCATGATGCAATCCATGACGTTATACAAAGTGGTGTATATAAGACAGCGTGATTTGGTTTCGTCATTAAAATATGCCATAAGATTCTGTCTCTCGAGAGTTAGAAGCTAAAATGTTTCACTGCTTAAAGCCGCAAAAACCGAATATGTGTGACAAAGAGGATCGTATGCAAACCTTTCCCAACTCTTGGTATGATCAGGAAAGTCCAACGCCGCATGAACTGGTTGACGCAGAATTTTATTATATGGGTTCTGGTGACCGTGTCAGTTGTTTCTATTGTGGAGGACGATTATTTCAATAGAAACTGCGTAAAAACCCGTGGTACGAGCATGCAAAGTGGTTTCCTTTGTGCGAATTTGTTCTAAAGAAACAAGGTGTGAAATATGTGGAAAAAGTATGTCAAAAACACCCAGGTTTACATCGACCAAATATAGAAAATCTAATTCGATCCGCTGCAACAAATCAGCTACGTACCATGTTGACCAATCAAACGCAAAGCACGGTTGCAGCCAAGCAAAGAAGTCGTAGATTAGAAGCAATGATGCTGCTTGACCCTCACGTAAAATATACAAAAAGCATAGGCATTGAAGACACCAAGATCCGTTATGCTCTTTTGCAACAAATGGAAAAAAATAACTGCAACTTCTTCAACCGCCAAGAGCTACTCAACCTTATTTTGGACATAAAGAAAGAAGAAAAATGCATGAAATGTAAAAACAAGGAATAAAAAAACGCAGTTTGCATGCCTTGTGGACACATGATATTTTGCTGGACCTGTGTACAAGACATCTATTCTTGTTGGTTGTGCAATCAAAGCTTGTCCGAAACAATCCGCGTCAAACAATGGTAATTGCACAAGAGTTTAAGACATGTTTTTGTTCTTCGAGTGAGAAACATTAAAGTAGAAAAGCGTTTCAAACAAGCTATTTCTAATGAAACCAGAATCGTTAAAAGTGTTATGGTTCTATTTTTAAAAGATGTTTTGACCGTGTAAAATAAAGTATCTTGAAAATTGACAATGAATATACGTTTACACATTTTTCACACTGGTATTTGTGCTAAGTTCTTAAAACTACGGTGTAAAAGATTTAAATCGTATCTATTTGACAATCAGAGTCTGACATTCTGCATAGTTTTTAATCGGGAAACTGCAAAATATCCAAAAGAAAAACCGTAAACGAGTTTCTAAAACGTCAACTGTGGATAGGGCTTGCAAGAAAATTAAAAATTTTTATATTGCTTATACTTTCAAAAACTTTTGAAAAGTCTGCAATCGTAAATTTACCGTTTCATATTTTGAAACTTTTAGATAAAAATTTGCATTATTTTAAATTCTTCAAACACAAAAAAAACCGACAGATTCCTACAAAATTGTGGTTTATTTGAGATTTTTTGCTGTTCTTTAACGTTTTTTAATTTGTATCTGCATACCAGCAATAGAACGTCAGCTGCAGATTTTTGTGGAAAAGCAACATGGATTTAATTTTTTAATTTTGATTCGAATCTCTAAAGTTTTACGTGAATGCTATAATTTTTCAAACCTCGAAGCTTGGGAGTATGAATTGTTTAAAACATAAAAGGTGTTATTAAACAGGGGCAAAAACGTTTAAACATTATTTTGCACGGTTTCAGATTTCTTTGTTTGCACTTCACTCCATTT
Organism: Diplosoma virens; assembly: GCA_963680785.1. Taxonomy (NCBI): domain Eukaryota; kingdom Metazoa; phylum Chordata; class Ascidiacea; order Aplousobranchia; family Didemnidae; genus Diplosoma; species Diplosoma virens. The sequence goes on from OY796883.1 coordinate 17,802,435, forward strand.
TTCTTTTAAAAGTGATACAATAGATTATTAATTGTTTTAAAACAATGCGCTTTTTCTTAACACCGGTTAATCGGTTTTCAAACTACCTCTTCGCCAAACAAAGTAAAGACGTTTTTATTCCAAGATTATTTTTGAAAACTACCTCCAGAAAAGTAACGAACCAAGAATATTTAGGCTCGTTTCATAAAAACTATTGCGTCTGTCACAATTTTTAAACTGCCTGACTTGTTGATGCAAAAAAAGTTGCATTTTTTACGTTGCACAACGATTGATGCAAATTCTTCAAGTTTTCTAACCTCAAAACGGTTTTATTGTGACTTTTTTCAAGTAAAAATTTTGTTAAAAGTCAAGAAGTCGCTCTTTAGTGCAACGTAAAACTTTTATAATTTTTTCGACTTTGAAAACAAGAAAATAGTGGTTAAAACTTTTAATAAAAGAACAGTTTGTTAAAAAATTTTTTTATTCCCTTCAAAACCTATTTTACAAAGTTGAATTATGTCTAAGATTGCACTGGTTCAATACGTGATTTCACATCTAATTTTGTGTTTTGCTGCAAAAGAAAAATAGTCAGCATTACGAACATTGCAAAGATTTCTTAAAGTTGAAACCCTCTTAATTGAAAAATAACAAAAAATCAGTCAATTTGCAAAACAATATCGCTTTTCCAACAACTTTTTTTACTTGTGACCTATTGAATTAATTTTATAATAGAACATTATCCTTCAAAAATCAGCAAAACAATGTGTTTTTCAAACAATTTTCAACATCTAGTTTAAATCAGGCAAACTTCTCGGCATCATGTCTGATGAAAAATACACGGTGTCACCCACTTTGTTTTCAACATATGCGTCAATGAACTTGAGTCTTGTTTTAAAAAAAAACAATAGTTTGTTATTCTAAAACTACGGTTCGGATTTTTAAAAGGTGCAGACGTGTTAACGTAGAGGTGTGATTTTAGCTGCACCGTATATTTTAATAAATTATTCTCTTGTCTTATCGTCTTTTTAGACCAAAAAATTTAACACGTAAAACTTTCTTACATCAAGATTTATAAGTAAAATATCAGATAAAAGTTATAATTTACAAAAAAAAAAAAAAAAAATTCTCTGAACTACGTTTTGCAGCGAATTTTACTGTTTTTATAAAATAGTTGGTTTTGGAAGCAAAAATCTTCATTGTTTATACCAAACCTTTGAAACGTTTGCTGCTAACAACGTTTAAAACAACCCCACCGTCTACCGATTCTTTGTATATAATCATAAAACTATTTCTTAAGACATCAAAGGTCTACAAAAAGTAAAATTTTTCAATCAAGACAGACGATGTGGCGCACCCCAGTGTCAGATGAAAAACCATTACTTGCGTCACACACTTTTCGAGTTTATTGAATTATATGTTTTTCAGTTCCAATTCACTGTTTTGGTTAAGAATGACAAAGAAAAACTTGTGGTCAATTTTACATTTTGTCAGTTTGTTCACAACAAAATCGAATTTTAATTAGGGTTGTGGAGTAGAAATCACCGGAGTCGCATGTTTTAAGAAGTCGGAGGAATCGGAAGGGAGTTGCTTTTTAGACATGTCCAAGTCGGATTCGTTTTTTTTTTTTTTTTTAGATGTACTGGAGTCGGAAAACTTTAGATAAGTGGAGTCGGAGCCGGAAATTTTTAAACAAGGGAGTCTGAGTTGGAGTCGAAAAAAAAAAAAACTCCTACAACTCCACAACCCTGGTTTTAATACGAAAAGAACGAATTCGTTGCAGGGCTGCCAATATTTTTTGCGAATCATAACTAAAAGTTCTTTACATTGTAAAATTTAACACGAAAATGTAACCATTTTGTTAAAAAATCATCCAATTTTTTGCTTTTTCTTAAACATGACGTTGTTTATCATTTCTTACATAGTTTTGAAAAGCTTATAAAATCTTTTTTTTTTCAAATTTGTTAGCATATTATTTCAAAAACATATGTTTTGGTAACTAAAAAACAATATTTCAAAACTTAGAATGTACCCGTTTCTCGAAGAAATAATTGGTTGTTTCAACAAACTAAAACACATCATTTACGTTTAGTCAAAGATAAAAACACTTGTTTGTTAAAAACATTTTACGAGTTTTTGACATCTTCAGGCGTATTCAGACTTGTCAAGACGTTTTAAGTGAACAGCAAGTAATTGATGAAAAAAGAAACTTAATAGAGTTGCTATTGGACAATAAGTTGAATAAGAAAAAAAAATTTCTTATAATTATTCGTTAGAGTAGAAATAGTCATTTTCCTTACATACAGCGCACCGATGTCTGTGAGTGGTAAAGCAAAGTTAAAGAAGAAGTCGCTTTCTTCTCCGACGTACAACGCAACAGACACCACTTCGATTCGAAATGTGTTTTGTGCAGTGAAGGCCAAGCGAAAATACAAAAAGAAACCTCAAGAAGACAGCGATTTGCAAATGATTTCTTTGCTGAAGTGGAAAAGCAACATTATTTCGATCACCTTCAGTTACGCGAAGCTTTACTGAAACTGCTACCTTTTCAAACATGTCTGCTACTCTTCGAAAAACAAAACAGCAAAGGAATTCGAAAAGTTTACATAATTTTTCTTGCTGAAACCGACCCTAACAAGTGTTCAGTTCGTGCTATGTTTGAAAGAGCGCAAAAAGAAGTATTGGCTGAAAAAATGAAGCTATATTATAGATATATCAATTTGTTTTCTCCTCTTTTGTATGTGGAAACCATGAAGGAATTTCTTGTCGCTTATGAATTCATTCGCCTTGAAAATGCAAGCGATGTCGAAAAGAAGAAACTTTGTGAAATAAGCCAATATCTTGCATCTTTTTCTACCAATAGCAAGAACGCTGTAATGCCTGATTTGAATGATCACTTTTTGTTTAGCGAAAAATAAATCAGTTGTATTTTCCTGACTTGTAAATAAAACTTACAGTCTTAAACTTTTTGTGCTTTATTGTATACACCGAGTTGAAGTATTGAGAAAAAAGTTTTCAATCATGTCTCGATTTTCTGTTAACATTGTAAAGGTTAACATTGTAAAAACTTACACTAAGCATTCGTGAAATTATGTAAAAGTAGAAGTGATCGTGAATCTTGAAGATAAGCTTTACTTTAGATTTACGAAAGAATTGTGCTTTAGAGTGAAAGACAGAGTTTTTAACTATTGCTTGCTCGCAAGTAATTTTATAATAACAAAGTCGTTTGAAATCAGACAAAACCTTCGCTCTACTTCCAACTCGAGTAGGCTGCATAACCTACTTTTTGGTGCATATTTTATAAGTTGATTGTTTAAACAAAACAGTCGTTTTAATGAAATAAGGTTTACAAGCTTTACCCAAAATCAACAAGAAAACTAACGTTTTAATCTATAGAGTGAAGAAAAGATCGCGCCCGTTTTTAAAAATCATAGGTTTTCTTACGATTTTCTTTGTTAATGCTTAGTTTACTAACGAACAAAAACCTAATTTACCATAAGAAAAGACGCTTTTTTTGGTTGTTAGATTTTATAGTTACATTAAACTTTAAACTTTAAACCAGAACAAAAAACTTTTCATAGAGCTTTGCAAACGCCGCAAAAAACAGCGTTCTGTCACCAGAAATCGCTCTTGATTCATTGAAGAAACAAACAAACAAAAATCATATTATTACGATGTGTCATAATTATTATTACAACAATGTAATAACTCAATGATTTTTGTTTGTTTCTGTTGAAAAAATGGAATAATGTACAGTACTGCAGAGGCGTCCACTTTGAATTCTCTTAACACATTGACTGCCAAGCCCATTTTCAGAAAATGGTTCCCAGAGGCCATGGTGCAAAAATTTTTTTTTCTGATATATTTTAACTAAAAATTACTTATATATATCGAAATTTGTTTTCGATTTGCACGTACTGTCACCCATAAGTGAGAGACGTGGCCTAGACGGAAAATTCGAGTGTCACCCACATATGACTGACGGTGATCGTAATGAAACATTACGTGTCACCCATATATGACTGACATGGCAGTCAAAGTGTTAAGCGTACGAAATTCATGGCGTCACAAACCATCACGCCACATTCAACCAATACTTTGTGACTTACAATTACTAAAGGTATAAATATCATATACCAGCGGTTCCCAAACTTTTTTTGTTCACGGCGCCTTCGAAAACTTATCAATACTCGCGGCGCCTTAATGAAGCCAAAATTTGCAAATTTTAAGTTTTACCAAGAAATTGTATATAAATCATGTTCATTATTCAAAATGCACAAAAAATTAGCATTATTTGCAAAATACTAAAAAACATTTAATGTGAGCAGTGAGCTTGTTGCTCTATGCAAATTTTATTAAACCGCGGTGCAATGTTTGATATTGCGACACACATGTCGCGTTCAATGTCAATCTTATTGCGATACTTCGACTTGATTACTGCTACCGCAGAAAAACCGGCTTTACACAAGTATGACGTTGCAAATGGCACAAGAACACGGAGAGCTTTAAAGCCTACAAGTGGCACTCAGATCGAGCCTTAACCCAGAATGAAATGAGTAAATTAAAGCTTTTCAAAGTGAGGTCAGAAGAAAGATCGATAAATTGTTCAGCTTCCAGAGTTGTAAACCCCTGAGAGACATTTGCATTATCAACAAAAGGATTTCTTATCCAATTGTGCTTTTCCATTTCTTCAGAAAAATATTTCTCAAAATTCGAGATTAGAGCATTCAAATGCGAACACATCACAGTCTTTATATCACACCCATCGGTATTCTGCAGGGAGAGATTGCCAAATTGCGAGTTTAAATGGGATTTTAAAAGTGGAAAGTTATCACATTGCTCGTTATTTATCAGCAGATCAGTTTGTCACAACTGTAGTTTTCTTTTAAAGGCTGTAATTTTGTCATAAAGTTGCAGAAGGTGATGTTTCTTCTCCTTGGAGGGAGATGTTTAATTGATTTAATTTAAAAAAATATCGCAAAGATACGCCAACTGAGTCAGGAAAACTTCATCTTTAAAGGTAGTAGCTAGTGCATGGTTTTCTTCTTTTAAAAATATGGAGATTTTGTTTCTCCATTCGTACACACGCAGAACTTTTCCTTTGGAAAGCCACTTTGCATTACAATAAAACAATAAATTGTTGTGCTCTGCTCCTAATTCATCGCAAAGACTTTGGAAAAGCCGAGCTTTAAGCGGCTTTGCGTTAATAAAGTTCACAGTTTTGACAACAGCTTTAAGCACTCCATTAAGGTCACCACTGAGCTGTTGCGAAGCCAGCGCCTGACGTTGTATTAGGCAGTGAGTCCAGTTTGCGTTAACGGCAATGCCCTGCACTAACGTTCGCAGCCCACCAAAACCGGCCAGACATAGCTCGGGCACCATCAATGCATAAACCAACGCAATATTTCCACTGGAGATTATTTTCCTGAAAAAAATTGTTCAGTATTGCAAACAATTCATGCACTCTACAATTTGTTGAAATGGGTTTACAAAAGAGCAAATCTTCAATGATATTGTCGTCGTTATCGATAAAGCGTACTTAGCAAATCAAATAAGCATCTTTATTACTGGTACTGGTTGTTGCCTCATCTAACTGTAAGCTGAACTCCTTTTCACGCATTTTTGCTAATAGCTGATGCTCTTCCAAAATAATATCATCCAAAATTTTATCGATCCTGCTACTAATGGTATTGTTTAAGAGTGGAACAGCTTTTAGTATTTGAGCAGCTGATTCTCCAATCATTGTCGATACAAAGTCGAGAGCAGCAGGAAGCATAAGTTCTTCCGCAGTGGTATGAAGTTATTCACATTTCGCGATTCTGTACGCAACTTTAAAAGACGCAAGCTGTACTTTGACTGGTGTTTGCAAATAAATTTGAAAATACGACCGACAGCTTATTCATTTCTGATAACTTACGACCAAAAAATTTGCGTGGTTTTCTAGATACGTTGTTGTAACTGACAACTAACAACTAACAAGCGGTTCCACACAACTGCTGCTTACCACACACTGTAAAATTGTAAAAAGCTGCTAACAATTTTCACATTGTAATTTTTGTGAGGAAAGCAGTAAATACAACAACTTTCACGTGTTTTTGCGGCGCCCCTGGCAAGGTCTCGCGGCGCACTAGGGCGCCCCGGCGCCCAGTTTGGGAACCGCTGTCATATACACATTTTTCTACAAAATTTTTCTGCTGGGCGCGCATCAGAAAAGTGCTCAATGACAATTAATTTAACTCAGACCAAAAAAAATTATTTTATCAAAAATATATTACGTTTGGCCGTTTGTTTTACCAAAAAAAATAAGAAAACCAAATACAAAAAAAATTCTAACAAAGCAATTAAAAGATGGCACAAAAAATAGGCGGTGACAAATTTGTTGGATAAAGCAAAAGCTTTTAAAAATGCTTTTTTTACAAAAAAAGACTAATGCATTTTCTTAATCTAATAAATTCATCACTTCAAAACAATAGAGCAATTAGCGCCAAAAGCTTTTTTTGCCAACTTTGATTACTGCAGATTAATTAAGAAAAGCGATTCATTTTATAGGCCACTCAATTGGTTTGCAGCTATATGGCTTCCCGCGGTTTTTACCAAAAAGCGTTCACTCTGCGCTCTTGCTGATAAATGTTTTTTAATAAATATTTTAATCTTTTTTAATGCTGAATAAATTTTAAAGTCTGCATCAGCTTTTGCTTTAATGCAGCGTCGCTCAATTTGATTTAACAAACTATAAATAACTATTTTCTCGCTAACTTTCAATTATTTTTCAATGCTATTTTCAATTATTACAGCTGTCCAATTAAAAAAACAATTAATTGATGCAAATACCAAAGAACATCAAGCAATGTCGAAACGTCAATATCCACTATTTCAACAAAAAAAAAATTTTTTTTCAGCAATGTGACTAAGGAATTATCCTGATTCTGGCTGTTTCCGATGTTTTAATACATTGTTTTCCAACTTTTTTACTGTCGCAAACCAAAACCTCTAAATACCATTATTGCAGATCAGAGAGGTCTTTTCCTTGTTTTTGCCAAACACAAACTTCATAATTTAAGTGAAGGAAAAAAGAAGGTTTTCCTTAATTGTCGAAGTAAAATCAAGGGTGCAATAACTTTTCTTTGATCTTTAACACTAGGACGGCAATTTTCACCTACCTAGAAGGACGGAGTGCGTCAATTGACGCAAAATTTTAGAAAGCTGCAAAAATAACGTATTTCGCATACAGAACGCACCGTTACTCCAAAAACTCTTTTCAATCAGAAAATAGTTTTGAGGTTTTATTGAATTAATGCAATCACTTTAAAAAATAAGGGTTGGTTTTTGATAACCAGTGAAGGCTAAGTCATTGTTGCTCAAACACATGACAGTATATATTATGCACACAGTTTGCACTTTTTGGTGGCACATCTCCCACACACTGGTTTGTTACATTCTTGGCACATGTCAGTGGTCCGATTTCTGCACTTTGAAGTTGAGCAGGTAAGGCGGCTTTTCACTATAGAACTGGCGTTTGTGTCATTGGGACTACAAACTTCTTCAGCACGCCGTTTACGAGACACGGTTAGCGCACTTCTAGTCAGGTCTTCTCCTACCCTTTATATGAATTCTCTACGGCTGATATTGTTTTGGCAGACCGGTTTGTAAAGAATCCAACTGTTAATAAAATCCATGTCAACTACATTGTAGAATACCTGCACAGGCCAACGTCTACTTGAAGCTGCTCAAATTTGCTAAAAACTACCACGTTTTGTACTGCTTGGCACTGGTAGGATGTGAATGTGATTGCCGTTTGGCCATCATACCTAAACACTTCGGTTTCATGCAGTTCCTTTTCTTCTTGCATTCCTCCGGGACTTCTTTTCTATTCTGGTGCAATGTCCCAACAAGACTGCACTTTTTCTTTACTAGTTTTAATGCAAGACCAAATGAGGTAAAATAATTGTCACATGTGACATTGTAACTTCGTTGGAAAAGCGGAGCCATGAGCTTCCGCACAACATCTGTGGGCACAGGCATACAACTGCTTTTTGTATGCAAGAAAAGCCGTTAAATAAGTATTTTTTTCTATATCAACTGCAAGCCAAAACTTTACGCCAAATTTGTTAGGCTTATTGGCCATATACTGGATAAATTTGTATCGTGCTTTACGTAGCAACAGCTGCTCACTCACGGTGATGTTCCATTGTGGAATAAATGTTTTTTGGCAGTTTGATATGAAGCTCTACTAAAGTTGTGAAACGAGAGCAAATTTATCCTGCAAAAGATTTTTACATCTTTCCGTCTTCAGGTCAAAACAAAGAAATCTCATATTTTCAACAAATCTATCTCTTGGCATGGTTTGCAAAAACATTTGACAACCCCACGACTTTCCCCAAAAGCTCTTCAGAGGCAAGTTTTGTCCTCCAATCACGTCACGAGCAACCAACAACCCAATAAATTTATCTAATTCATGCAAGGACACATCCCAAGTCTGATCTCTAGTTCGCCTTCGTCCTTCTTCAACTGTGCATTTTTTTATGTTTCTCAATATTGGTTCATAAAATAGTATCCGGAACGATGAAACCGGGCTGTCAGTATCAACACGACTTGTGGAATATGATGTAGGTCCAGGCTGAAAACACAGGGTATTGTGAAATTGCAAGCGGCCCTGAGCAGCAGATGACACAGCAATCTTTTGCCACTTTGACCTATCGCTACCTTGAACAGAACTGGTCCACTTTGCACAACAGAATGTGTAATTTGGTCATCAGCTTCATCGTTGCTATCTGACTCGTCAGATTCTAACGCTGGTACACTGGTCAATGCTGCATTTACAACTGGGTTGATTTCACTGTCATCGTTATAAAAGCAATTTGAGGAACAATTTTTCAAAATTTCTAAAGCACGACTTGCTGCAAATCTCTGTCTAGACATTTTTTAGGATTTTAGAAAGTACTGTAATTCCTAAAAATATATACATCATAAAAATTACAGTAAAACGTTCTAGATAAACTACTAAACTTATCTGATAATATGCGTGTTACAAAACTTTTGCTCTGTACTGCAGTAACGGTACGTTGCATTGAAGTTACAGTAAGTATCTAATACTGCTTTTTCACACCAAAAGTTGTGAATTTTCTCACGCTTCTGAATGCAGACAGCAGCTGTTTATCTTTTGCTTTCCAATCTTTTATTGGATGTAATATGTAAAAAGCGGCGATGCGCTTTATCGTACGCTTTGAATAATAAAACAGTACCGCATCAATTGACGAACGCCGTCCTTCTAAGTAGTTGCCACTCCATTTCGTTTCACTGATAAAATAGAAACATGAAAATTTCAAGGCATGTAAGCTTGGCCAAATTAGAAAAAGTCAGGGGATATGAGTGTTGTAATCCGTACGGTTTAAAAATTATAGACGCACAAATGTGAAAAATGCGTCAATTGACGCGTCCCGTCCTTCTAGTGTTAACAAGGTTTGTGGTTTTAACTCCACTATTAAAAATGGTAATTAAAAGAAAAGTAAAATTAAAATGAAGCCTAAAAAAGATCGTCATACCCTGATTTTGCTTTGCCAACTAACGAAGACTTTTTTTTCATCTTCACTTTCATTTTACATGTGCCCGCGGCCCGCAATAAACTTGCCAATAAAAAAGGACTCACAATGGGTAAAAAGTTGTTGTATCTTTGCACGAATACACAGGTTTATTAAAAAAACAATAATAAATATTCACAAAAAGTACTTAGCCAAAAACAACCGTATTGAAATATAATGCTATTAGTTAGTTTGCTGTAGTAGCTTGATAGCTTTGAACTGACTGAAGAACCGAAGTAAAGGCGCATATTTAACTGTTAACAATTATGCTTGGAGATGCGCGTGTCCAATAATTGTTCGAGCAGAAGGCGCTGATTACGATTAGAGCGTTTAAGAAAACACTACGTCATCGATTGCACAATATCACAACACCTCCCCAAATAAACTACGACAAAAAAATATATATACATATTAGCAACAATATTTTTTTGGAGGTCTCTTTGCTCTCGCTGATCGTCGTAGATTGTGTCGCCCGTACTCGTCTCCGGTTGGTAGTCTCGGATTGTTGCGTTGGTTCATCGAAGAAGAACTAGATGCGTGGTCAGTCCCGGCTGGAAGTGTTTCTGTAGACAAAACGCTCGTTGGGATTTCACAAACGCTCGTTGGGATTTCACAGGGATCATCATCTTGATCCGAACCGTATCGAGGTCGAAGTTGATCAAGATGTCTTCTCCAAGTTGGTCCTCGAGGAATGACTCGTACATTGACGCTTCGTGTACCATGGACTTTCGTAACTATCGCAGGCACCCATCGTGGGTCACGATCTCTTCTAGGGCCGAAGTACAGTGCGTAACAAGGGTCCCCTAATGTATAATGATGTTCGACTTTCGAAACCACTTCCGAGTCTTCAGTATTTGAATGCTTGCTCGCTTGTCTTGACTGTCTTCCCTGCAGGAGATGCGGAATGGATGGAACCAAAGTGTCAATTTTGGTGCGAATTCTTCTTCCATTCAACAATTCGCTTGGTGACAGTCCCGATGCAAAAGGAATTCTTCTATATTGCATTAGAAATTCTTGCAAAGCTTCCTTTGGAGGTAACGAGGATTTTCTCAATGCCTGTTTGAACGATTGTATCAAACGCTCGGCAGCACCGTTTGTTGCTGGATGATAAGGTGCTCCGGTGAGATGTACAATGCCTCGTTGTTTGCACCAAGCTTGGAACTCTTGAGACATGAATGTTGTGGCATTATCGGTCACCAACGTGTGGGGATATCCGAAATGAGCAAATTCTTGTTCAAGTATAGCAGTAGTACTTTTCGAAGACGTTGAGGTTGTTGGATGAATGCAAGGATATTTTGAATAAGCGTCTACAAGGACTAACCAGTTTCTTCCCAGAAAGTTGATCGCATGGTCCAAGTGGAGTCTTGACCATGGTTTTTCTGGCATCATCCACGGATGGATTGAAGGTTTATCCGGCTTATTTTGAAATTGGCCACAGGAAGTGCATTTGCGACATAAGTTCTCGATGTCAAAGTCAATTCTTGGCCAATAGACAGTTGACCTGGCAAGTTGTTTCATCCGTTGCATGCCGAAATGTCCAAGGTGTAATAATTTAAGAATATGATTACGTAGGGTTGAAGGAATTATTACCCGTAAGCCGTAAAAAACGCAACCATTCTCTGTTGACAACGAATTTTCCAACTTTTTGAAGTCTTTAAGCTCTTCCGAAAATGCATGCGGCCATCCTTCCTTCACAAATCGCATTAGTTGGGAAAGAATTGGATCCTTGGCAGTCTCTCTGACCACAAGCAATGGATTGTCAGGATTGATTTGACGACTGATTGTTCGAACTAAACAAACGCTATCGACATCATCTTCCATCTCCTCCCCATCAAAACTTGTGTCATTTGAAAATGGCAAGCGACTAAGAGCATCGGCATTGCCATGATCCTTGCTTCTACGGTATTCCACCGTGTAGTCATATTGATGGATTAGTAATGCCCATCGTGCAAGTCGATTCGCGGCCATTGCAGGAGTACCTTTATCAGGGGCAAACAAGGTCACTAAAGGTTTGTGATCGGTAACCACAATGAACTTACGACCGTAGAGAAACTGATGAAATTTCTTCAAAGCGTACACTAAGGATAGTGCTTCTTTCTGTATTTGGCTGTAGCGTCTTTGTGTTGCCGATAGAATTTTAGAAATATTGAGAATCGGACGCTCGCTTCCGTCTGCAAAGCGATGAAATAATACCGCTCCAATTCCGCATTCTGAGGCGTCACAAGATAAACCCAACGGAAGAGATGGGTCATAGTGCGCAAGTACAGTCTCTGTGCATAGTAACCGTTTGATCTTTTTGAAAGATGTCGATTCTTCTTCACCCCACTTCCACTGTTGTCCTTTGCGTGTAAGCTTGTACAACGGCTCGGTGATTTCCGAAAAATATGGAGGTAAGAATTTAGAATAAAATTGCACAGATGCTAAAAAAGATTTTAACGTAGAAATGTTCTTGGGTGTAGGCATTTCTAGTATGGCATCAACTTGACCCTTTTGCAATTCCTCGACTTGATAAAGTGTGACCCAGGTAATCAATTGATACTTGGGCGAAAACACATTTTTCACGGTTGCAGCGAAGACCTTTTTCTTCTAGTCTTTTGAACAAAGCTCGCAGGTTCATCAAATGATCTTTTGCGTTGTCACCACTTACCAAAATATCATCGAAATACACGGCAACTCCTCGCAAATTTTGCGTTAACTGTTCCATGATTTCTTGGAAATACCCTGGTGCGGATTTAATTCCGAAAGGAAGTCTTTTCTGCAGTAAAACTCCTTTGTGAGTGCTGAGAGCCAGCTTCTTCTGGCTGTCAGGAGAAAGACAGATTTGATTATATGCATTAGCTAGATCAATCTTACTAAAGCAGTAACCACGTCCTAGCTTGCGCATTAGATCTTCTGGGAGAGGGATTGGTTGACGATGGTCTTCCAGTTGCGAGTTTACAGTCACCGAATAATCTCCACAAACTCGGATGCTTGCTTTTGCTTGACCTGGCAAAGGAGACTTTCGAATAGGAACCACGGGGGTGCCGTACGAGTTAAAATCTGTAAGCTCCCATACACCTCTCTTAATTCCTGCTTCGTATGCTTCGTTTAAATCTTGTAGGATTGAGAACGGAACAGGTCTTGGCTTCTTGAAAATAGGTTTAGCTTCAGGTTTAAACCGTATGTCCAGCGAAAAATCTTTTAGACAACCCAATGTAGATTCAAATAAAGTAGGAAACTCTCCACATAATTGAATACATGCCGCATCTAAGGAGTTTTCTGGACCAGTTGTAGTGACGTGCTCTATCGTTGCAGTAGATTCAGCACAACTTAGGTTTTCTCTGAAGTGATCAGTTAAGTTGGTGAGTTTCAACTTCATCATCGCCAGACGACCTAGTAAATTTAGATTGGGCACCTTAGTGACAATTACAGGAAAGGTCACGTCAGGTGATTTTCCATCAATACTTGCAGTTGATTGGAATTGTCCCACGACGGGTAGCGGGCTACCTTCAGCAACTTGATATCGAATTGTTACAGGTTGTAGAATGGGTTTACCCAGCGTTTGCCACGTCGCTTCACAGCAAAATGTGTCACTGGCTCCGCTATCAATTTCAAACTTAATTCTGCGGTCATTAAGTCTAATAGTTTGATAGATGGGTGAAACAGAACATTGGATTTTGTGCACCAATTTCATCTGTTGTTTCACAAGCTTATTATCTCTTAGTCGAGACATGCATACAGATTGCAGATGACCTGTTTTCTTGCAGAAGCTGCAAATAGCTTTAATGTGGGGACAAGCTTTGCTGAAATGTCCAGAATTTCCACACCTGAAGCAGGCGGTTTTCTTTTCTTGCGTTTTGAAAGTTTTGGACTTTGCGTGATAAACTTTCTGCACCGACGTAGAAGGTTGACCGTGTACGGTTTCCTTTGCTACCTTGGCTGCTTCTTCCACTTCTTGAGCCACTCTGATGGCGTTGCTAAACTTCAGTTCATCGTCCTTGAGCTTGAAGAGTGTCTTCAAAACTGCTTCGTTGTCGACTGAACAGATAAATTTAGTTCGCAAGGCTTCATCTAAAGGATCTTTAATGGATTGAAAATCACATGTAGCTGCATCTTGTCGTATTCTGCTTGCCAGTTCAGGAATAGTTTCGCCAGGTTTGCGTTTCATGTCAGACCAGAACTTGAAACGTTCTCTGACAACAAATCGTTTTGGGTCGAACTGCTCTGCCATAAACGTCTGAATATCATTCATCGTTAGCTCATGTATGCTTTTGACAGGTTGTTGCTGAGCCGCTAAGTTGCTAAGCATTTTGTAAACGGAGTTAGATTGGTTGGTAAGAAAAATTTGTGCTTGCTTGTTGTCGGGAACAGAGTTAGCAGTGACGAATGTTCGGAACCTTGCCAAATAATCAGTCCATAACTCAGATGTGGAATCGAATGGTTGAAAACTTGCCATCGGTGTTGGAACATTTTCTCGCGGGTTGTTCAAGCTGCTTTGTAAAGTTTTCAGCTGCTCTTGAAGCATTGTCATTTGCTCTTGGTGTTGCTTGTTCTGCTCGTCGCGTAAAACTGCCATTTGCTCTTGGTGTTGCTTGTTTAACAACAAAATCAGTTCAGAAATTTCACTCATTGTCGACAATTCAAGCTGTAATGCAAAATCAACAAATTTTCTTTTTTCTTTCTTGACGCAGTGGAGTTCCTTGAATCCTCGTCGCCACTTTTGCCTGTTGTATCTTTGCACGAATACACAGGTTTATTAAAAAAACAATAATAAATATTCACAAAAAGTACTTAGCCAAAAACAACCGTATTGAAATATAATGCTATTAGTTAGTTTGCTGTAGTAGCTTGATAGCTTTGAACTGACTGAAGAACCGAAGTAAAGGCGCATATTTAACTGTTAACAATTATGCTTGGAGATGCGCGTGTCCAATAATTGTTCGAGCAGAAGGCGCTGATTACGATTAGAGCGTTTAAGAAAACACTACGTCATCGATTGCACAATATCACAACAAAAGTGAAATAGGCCTGCTGTAAAAGAAAGATTTAAAAAATTGGGTAAAATATTGCGGCAACTTTCCAAAACAGACTTGGTAACTCTAACGAGTTGCGATCCCAGATTGAGAAACGCTGGTCAAATGGTCGAGTTTTTTAACCAATCAGGCGCTTTGTCGAAGAATTTAAATAACAAAAAATTTTAATTTGTATTTTTCTCATGATTGTCGAACAAAAATCCAATAAAATGTTGATATTTTGTTCTAACCTTTTAATAATTTAACCTTTGATGCACTTTTGTATAACAAAAAATTTATAAAAGTCCAATATTAAAAATTTTAAAACAATTAATTCTAATTTAGATTGTTGTTATTTTTTTTAGAAGCTGTAAAGAAACATTCTATTTCGAAAAATGCTAAAAGAAACGAAATTGAAAAATTCGTTACAAAGTGGCTTCGCGGCAGCCGTGGCCGCAACAGCAGAAGAATAAAAAGATCAAAAATAAACAAAAAACAAAAACAAATTTTTTTGATCTTTTTATGTTGATATTTTGTCATAATTTTTGAATGTTTAAATTTAAAAATAAAAAAGTAACTTGTGATTTGTCAAAAATTTGAAAAATAAAAAATATCAAAAAATTGGATTATTAAAATGAACTAGTTTTAATAAAGAATAGGTAATCCACTAAGCAAAGCATTGTTTTATAGTTTTTTAGTCTTGTTTTTAACATTGTGTAAAATGTTGTAATTTTCCAAGCAAAATTATTTAAAATCACTATAAAATCGGCGCAGGAAGTTGCATTAAGCCACCGTGAAACCCTAACAGGAAATCCGCATTAAACCATCATGAAAACCGTACAGAAAATCGGCATTTAGCCACCGCGAAAACCGTACAGAAAGCCGGTGTTAAACCACAGTGAAACCCGTACAGGAAATTGGCATTAGCCACCATAAAAACCGTGTAGAAAATCGGCATTAAACCACCATGGAAACCATGCAGGAAGTCGGCATTAAACCACCGCGAATCCCGTACAGGAAATTGGCATTAAGCCATTATAAAAACCGTACAGAAAGTCGAAATAAAACCATTATGAAAACGGTGCGGGTACATCACCGTGAAAACCGTACAGAAAGCCGGCATTAAACCACCATGAAACCCGTGCAGAAAATCGGCATTACACCGCCAAAAAACATCGTGCAGAAAATCGGCATTAAACCGCCACGAAACCCGTGCAGTTAAGCCACTGTGTGGCGCAACTTCGGGGCCCGCGGCCAAATTGATACGGGTCCTGTACGGGCTGCCCTCACAGGGCCCGCACAGTTGCCAGTACAGGGTCCTTGCGGGCCCTGCATTGCATTGTTGGCTGGGCCAGACTATCCTTGGACTGAATTGAGGCAATCATTGAGAAAAACTTGGCGGGGAAAGATATATTTCTTTAAAGCAATTTTTTCGAAACTTGGAATTCTAAGCAAAATAATATAAAAAGTTTTTAACTCACTGCGGTTGTTTTATTTATTTTCTGATAAGAAAGTAAAAACGTTTTTAACTAAATGCAATTATATTTGCAGCAAGAAAATTGTTTTACGATAAGCAAATTTTGTTGAAAAAAATATTAGATGGTAATTTTTAAAGTAAACCACACAAAAAACTGGTTTCAATAAAACAATTTTTGGCATAAAAGCAAATCCTAAAACAATATCAGCTTAAATTTATCTGCAAGCCAGATGTCGTCATCATACGACCCATGCGTTCCAGACCCCTGCTGTAAGGGTTGAAACAATTAGATTTGCTTTAATCAGCGTTAAAACTCACTTTAAAGTTATTTGATACTGTGTATATTGTGTATGCTGACACGGTTCAAATGATTAGGTTTGCTTTAATGAGCATAAAAAATAGTTATTTGAAAATATACAGAGAATAAATTATACAATTGACTTACTAGTAAACATTTCAACTATACTTGACTAACTTTATAATAACACTACATCTGTATTCTGTAGAATCGTTGATCTAAATACGTAGTAGCCAGACAATTTAAATTGCGATATCTTGATAATCCTGATGCGATGCAACAACACATTATGATGACGCTTCAGAATAAAAATTTTCTTACCTATAATTTAAAAAAAGACTGAACAGCAAATACGAATTGCTAAGATAACTAGACTATGAGTCGGTTTTTGAAAACAAACTATCAAACTGCTACACTGTTATAAAGTTTTTGTAATTTTTGACTAATTAATTTTTGGATTTGTTTTTCTCGGCTCTTTAGAGTTGAAGCGAATGAAAAAAAATAAGTAGAAGAAGCAAATAATTTATTCCTTTTGCTCTTTGTTAAAGATTTGCTCAATGTTTGAAAAAAAACTTAATCATCGTTAAAGTACAAAGTCCTTGTGAAAAAATTTTATGTGGTTAATCAATAACTAGCTTGGCATGCGTTTTTGAGACGTGAATACTAAGTAAAACGTAACGAATCATTTAAATTGTTGAATAACATATTTCTATTTACGTACTGTACAGTTAAGAAAAAAAGTTTTTATTTATTTATTAATCCTATTTTAATATACCGGTATTTATTGTTAAGCTAAAAATTGACTGTTAATAAATAATACAGTGCTGTTGTGATTAACATTCAAAGTGTTAGCTGGTTTGTAAATCGATTGAAGACATCTCGTAAACAAGTAGGAACATTTGCTAACACTCTCCCAGCATAAAGTAATAATCACAAATTTTATGGTTCTTTTAACTCTATTGCAAGACTTGAAGATTTCAGTTACCGGTATCTATCAGATATTTTCTCTGGTTGTGGATGTGTAGTCAGTGAAAGCAACAATTTGGATTGGAAAAGTTACAAACTTACTTTTACAATTAGGGGCGCAGAAAGCGGGGTACAAGGGACAATATCCCTTCCGTTTCCTCCTCCGTTCTCGGCGCTTTTTGAAATAACAATTATATAATCTCGACTAAAATTAAATCGAACAAAGTTGGAAAAATATCTTTTTAGTCAAGAGTTCATCAAACGGTTTTCGAAAAGAACCACACAAAACAAATAAAAAACAAACAGTAAGTTGGCAAGCATTGAAATTTTAAAATGCATTTTTTTTGTTAAATAGGCAATCTTTTCTAACATAAAGTTTAGCATATTTGAAAATGTTTTTTATAAACTTGGTAAATATTAAAAAAATTTCTTTAATTGAGTTTCAAGAAATTTTATAACTCATAACTTTATTTTAGTGTTTACTAAGTTTTTTTAAAAGTTTTTTTATCACTCTAAATTTTTTGTTTGTTGTGAGTACTTTTCCAACTAATCAAAGGGGACATCAACAAAGAGGACGCACAGTGCTGTGGTAACTACAAAGGAATAAAGCTAATGAGCCACACAATCGTCGTCGTCGTCGTTTGAAGGGCATCCACTCAAGGCCAGACACAAACAGGACTGGGTCCGAGGGTTTATCCTTTTACTACCCTAGACTGCTGCACTGCCTGGATCAGATGCTGACAGTGATGTTATCAAGCCAGCATCGAGTTTCATCATCCAAAACTGTCAGACCTCGTGCTCCATGTGGTGCCCGATGTATAGGGCACGCTGTTAGTACATGGTCTTCGGTTTGCTCAGAGGTGCCACACTCGCAATTCGGTGAAGGAGCGAGACCCCATTTGTGCATGGACGAATGGAATCGCCCAACACCAGTCCGGTGGAGGCGGTTGAGCTTAACCCAAGCTGCTCGGGGTAAGCCCATCTGGCTGGATGCCTGAGAGTACAGGTAGGTGGTCCGTTGGAGTGGGACGCAGGAATCCAGTAACTATGCGCAAGGCGTCATTCAAGACACTGTCAATGAGGCGAGTGTGAGCACTGCGACACCAGACTGGCGCACAGTACAGTACTCAGCCACACAATGAAAGTATGGGAAAGAATTATTGAAACCAGGTTAAGAAATAGAGTGAAGATCAGCAAACAGCAATATGGATTTATGCCAGGAAAGGGAACCACCAATGCCATGTTTGCTTTGAGAATGTTGATGGAAAAATACAGGGAAGGTCAAAGAGAACTACATTGTGTATTCGTGGACCTAGAGAAAGCTTATGACAAGGTTGCACGGGAAGAGCTGTGGTACTGCATGAAGAAATCCGGAATAGTGAAAAGTATGTGCGACTAGTATAGGATATGTATGAGGGAAACGAAACAGTGGTGAGGTGTGCAATAGGAACTACAGAAAGTTTCAAGGTTAAGGTTGGACTGCACCAGGGATCAGCGTTAAGTCCATTCCTGTTTGCAGTGATAATGGACAGGCTAATGGATAAGTAAGGAGAGAACCACCATGGACGATGCTGTTTACTGATGATATTGTGATTTGCGAAAAGACCAGGGAAGAAGTGGAGTAGGGATTAGAATCCTGGAAGTATGCATTGGAAAGAAGAGGGATGAAAATAAGTAGGTCGAAGACCGAATATCTGTGCATAAATGGAGGAAATGACGACGAAACAGTAAAGATGGATGATACAAAATTGCCAAGAGTAAAGGAATTTAAGTATTTGGGATCAACGGTGCAAGAAACTGGTGGTTGTGAGAGGGAGGTAAAGAAGAGAGTACAGGCAGGATGGAACGGATGGAGAAGAGTATCAGCAGTAATCTGCGACAAGAGGTTACCAGCTAGAGTAAAAGGAAAAGGGTACAGTTTAGTGGTAAGACCAGCAATGGTGTATGGACTTGAGACAGTAGCAGTCACAAAGAAACAAGTGGAAGAAATGGAAGTCGCAGAGATGAAATGCTGAGATTTGCTATGAGAGTGACGAGAAAAGACAAGATTGGAAACGAGCAAATCAGGAGTATTGTTAAGGTAGAACAGTTAGGAATGAAGATGAGGGAGGGCAGGCTGAGGTTGTATGGACATGTCATGAGGAGAGACCAAGAGTATGTAGGAAGAAAGATGATGGAAATGGAGTTACCAGGAAAGAGGAAAAAAGGAAGACCAAAGAGAAGATTTTTAGATGTGGTAAAAGAAGATATGGAGGAAGTTGGTGCAAAGGAGACGGACATTGAAGACAGAAAGATGTGGAGAATGATGATACGCTGTGGCCATCCCTGACTAAAAGGAAAGGCCGAAAGGAGAAGACTTTTCCAAACAATCCATATAGCTTTGAGCGTATATTTGCGCGTTTGGTCTAGCTTTTAATTGTTTAATTTTTTCGACTAGTTTTAATTGTTTTTCGGTGCTTTTTTCTATACAATATTTAGAATTTATTGTAGTACATGCTGCAGGTAATTAATAAAATATGAAAAGCAATGTTTGAATAAACATTTGGTGGTACAGAATTTGAAGATTGCTTTTCGTGAAGTAAAAGATTTTTCTTCCCAAAGCTTTTCATCTGACACTCTTCAGGGGAAATCGTCAAATGAAGCAGAATTGAAACCGAACTAAGTTATAAAGGAAGAAAGTAGAGTTCTCATTGGCTGAAAGAAATTAGCCAATGAGAGAAAAGGTTAAGAAATTTTCAAAGAGTAGACGAATTCTTTTTGCTTACACAGAAGGGGATTGAGAGATTTAATGAAAGTCGCTTCAAGAGCAGAAAGGTAAAAGGAAGAGCGACCTCGAGCGAGAATAGAAAATTTTTCGTTGCTGTAATGAAAGGCGCATTGGGCGTTGTCAAGATGTTGACCAATGGCGGATTCGTGAAATTGTTGTGGGCGTGTGTTGTTCTTGCAAGAACGGGAAAGACTTTGGCGGTTGGCCGAGGCACGATGATTGGTGATGGATCTAGGAACGTGTTGTTTAATTCGCTCTTCTAGCCGTTGAAACGTTCGACCAACGTACCGACTATCGCAGTGGCACAAAAACTGATAAATAACATTGCTGTGATGATGGGAAGGCAACACGTCTTTCTTAATCGCTGGAAGGAGCTGTCGGGTGTTGAAAATAACACGTGGTTCGACGGAGAAAAAGCAGCGTTTCACAGCAGACGTAATCTGCTTTTCGAACTTCATCGAGACGTTTCCAATCCATGGGATGTGTAGGTAGACAGGGCACTTTTTTACTGTGTGGATCGGGTTAGAATTTAGTTGTTAAAGTTTTCGCTTGAAAGCCGAATTGATTACACGTTCCGGGTAGCCATTTTCCAAAAGAATTAAATGAATTTTGCCAAGCTCTTGGTCCAGTTTGCTTTTAGAACAAATCATAAAAGCTTTGTGAACGAGAGTACCAATTAGATTGATTTTCCGTTTCTGGGGACTAAAAGAGTTCCAACGTAGATATTGGCCAGTGAAGGTGGGTTTCTGTATACTGAAGTTAGAAATTCTGAATTATGCCTTTCTACCAACACGTCAAGGGAGAGAGTGATTAGATTCCTTTTTATAGGTAAAGCGAAGTGAGGGATGAAGGGAGTTGAGCTGGGTGAAAAGTGTTGCAGTCTTCTTCATTGTTGAATACAGCGAAAGTATCATCAACGTACCGGAAGTACACTACTACACTAACGGTCTTTTGGCAATGTTGAAAAATTTTGCTTCTTGGTAGCCAACAAAAATGTTTGCTAACGCTGGACCAAGCGGTGAGCCCATAGCGACGCCGTCGATTTGTCGATGCATGTTGTTATTGAACCTAAATTCCACAGAGGAGGTGGCTAGCTGCATTAATTCGACAAAGATGTTGCGTGGAAAGGATGGCGCCATTGAGTCGTCATTGTAAAGGGCATCAGCGCAGATTTCTATGGTTTCAGCAAGCGGAACATTGGTGAAGAGACTGGAAATATCAAAACAAAGATAGAGGAAGGAAAAGCTAAATTTTCTGACTTTTTTTTACAAAGGTGAAAGAATCAGATACACAATTAAAAGAAAGGTTTTGGAGAACAGGTTAAGAAGAGAAGTAAGCCATTTAGCTAGCTGATGTTGGGCCGATCCGGTCATAGACAAAATCGGACGTAAGGGTACGTCCTTTTTGTGCATTTTCGGAATCTTTTTGTGTATCCTTTTTGTGTATTTTGACTTAGCTCACGCTTATTGTGGAAGCCCCATTGACTTGGGTGATTTCCTCATGACAAAAGAGTGTTTTCAGGCCATCAAGTCCCTTTGGACGAATGAAGAAATTCTTATAACAAAGCCTGATAACGGTGCTGGCGTTGTCATCCTCAACAAAAACGATTACAACGACAAGATGAAGACGATTCTTAATGACACGACCAAATTTCTTGATCTTGCGCAAACAAACAACCGTTAAATGGCGTGTTTGAATCACAATTTGGCGAGAGAAAACTTTTATTATTCTAAGAGTTACGTAAGCAGCGTAATTCCATTAATCACTTAAATTATTTAATTTACTTGGTCAATGTTTATAAATTTTTGAGCGTTTTTGGCGCAACATTTCGTTTTTTTCAATAACGAATCAATAAGAAACAAAATAACGAAACGAAGATAGTCGTCAATTATCTTTCTCACTCGCGTGACAACGTCAGTGACTTTACACTAAGAGTAACCGTGAAGAGATTACCCCCCTGCTTCCAGCAATGCCAAATTATTGCTATACAGATTTAAATTTTTTATTTGCTTTTTTAGTTTCTTATTTAACGATATGACCAAAATGTAGAACTGTTTGCTAAGACTGTCAAGCAGAGAAAAGTATTGTAAAAAAAGTTAAGAACAAAATGATGAGAACAAAATAATGAGAACAAAATGATGAGAGTAGAATTTGATTAATGCGATGCTACTAACTACAATTAACACAGCATTGTCACGACGACATAAATAATTAACACATTAGCAATTTTGTTTGTTTTAATTTACACAAAAAATTAAATTCGGGCCAAACAAACGACTTCAGCAGCAAATGTGCAAAACCTGACAAACTCATCCATGCGATTGCGAGGTTGTAGTTTTCGTTTCAACACAGTTCATTTGCATTTTTATAACAACCAACATTACAACCATGTCATTGAATGGAACGAAAAAACATAGTTTCACTTCTCCACAAGTCAATCGCAAATTTAATCCACGGACCTCTACATCCTGGATCAGATTAATAGGATTCTTTTCGTACGTCGTCTCCGCTTTAATCCCAGCAGACCACAACAATTTGACCACTTTGAGGCGCAGTTATACGTAGCTGCTATGTCCCATTACACAAACAACAACGTCAACCGGCGTGTGACGACGCGACAATGACGTCACGGGCAATGAAATGTTAATGACGTCGCAGAAATAGTTTTCGATTCTTTTTCGAGAGAAAAGACAACAGCAACCTGTTCATGATATGGGTCTAATACAAAAATTATCAATTTCCTTCATCTAACAAACAAGAGAAAACAGGCACAATCAACGGGCCATGCTTTATTTGTTTATTTCTGCTTGGTATTTTATATTTTTATAAATTCAAGCGAAAACCCAAATAATAACGCTGTCACTAAACAGTGATAACAGTGACAGTATTTCATAAGCGTTACACTATATAGTAAATTAAAGCTCATTAACAATTTAAATACAAACTTTTTGATTTGCATTTTGCTTATAACTTTTTCGGAGTTAAATATTATTATTAATATATCATTAATTTTTCAAGCCATTACTGAAACAAACAGCTTACCCACGGCACAATACTTCAACACAAATATTCGAGTCTTCTCGAGCTGGGTTTCGAACTCATCTTTTTAAAGGCGATACTGACACCAACCACACGTGCTTGTGTCGACCTGCCATCCACTTCTTTTTCGTTTAAAACCTCGTTTCCGAACATCATGTAATTCACGCTGTCGTAGCGCCCTCCAACGGCCAGAATGTAGATGGCTGTTCGTTGCTTCTTTGTATTTTAGAAGAAACCTTTCAAATAGAAACATCCAAGTTCAGTAAAGTAGATCTTGTTTCATTAAATTACTCATGAAATCTTGCACAAGTTTGAAATAGACAAGATACAAAATAATTTGGCAAAAACTTAGCTAAATAAAAAACTTTTATTAGCCTTCTAAGATTGAAAGTTTTCTTACTTGAAATATTATTCCGTTGTAGTGCTGGTGATGCTTTAACAAAACACGATCGAAAAAGAAACTTCTAAAATTTCAAAATCATGTAACGCCGTTTGGGCCCACAACGAGGAGGAGGACTGCTTGTTTTTAGTGATCCCGTTCATTTCGGTTAAGCTTGGATAGAGAACCCTAAATTTGGATAAAGGAAGAAAGGGGGGACATTTGCTTGAGTTTGATTGGTAGGCTCGTTAGGCACGTGTCGATCTAAACATGAAATGAGATTTCTCACAAATGCTGCAAGCAGGTGTTTGTGGCCCTTCAAGGTGACAACTCAGTGATTAGAGAATTGCCACGGCACTGCCAGCTTAGCTCTTAATTCCTCTCAACGCCTACCCTCCGAACCAGTTGGAGACACTATATCTCCGATATGCTCTTTTTCATCATCAAATCTCAACTGCATCTTCTGATTAGCAGACTCCTTTTCCTCTGCTCGATGTGTTCTCTCTCGTTTATGCTGTAACAGGCATAGTACCCTTCACGCTTCATACCTCCACATGATTGGTCGACCCGAGACTTCTTTGTACAACAAATGTGGATCCGAATCACAGGGCAGTAGGCAGCGTGGTTGAGTGGTTAGAGCACCGTGCTTGTAATGAACATAGGCTCGTTTCAAAGTCCACTTGCGCCATTCTGTGGTGTCGTCGAGAAAGACACATTTGGGGCACTTTTTTCTGCTTGGTGGCCTTGGCAAGCAGTTCAAAATTTTTGTCACGTCTCTATTAAATTACAAGCAGACAGCAATATCTTGGCATCTCCGGAAGCAGGTCGGGGTAATTGCTGACCCTATGTATTAGCACCTCTGTCGCTTTCCTGCGAGTCAAGAGGATAAAAATAGAGATAAAATGAAATCTCCTATCTTGTGCTAGTATGCCCTGCTTTTAACCCTCTACATTTGCCTATCTTCGGCTATTTCCACTCAATTCTAAACTTTTGGTCCCATCCAAACTTGGGAGTTGAGAAGAGGAAAATACTGCAACTCTGCGGAGTTGATCCCCCCCTAAGAATGAGTCAGATAATCCACCACCACCATACGCTGCTAGTGATAAGAGATAAAATTAAGTTTTTAACTCTAGATTTTTTAACTTTAAATTACTACAACAGCAGCAGTTAAATCAGCGCTTTTACAAGTCGTAAGTTGAATTTCACGAATGGCTTTATCTTTCTAACCTGCTTTTGCTTAAATGGTCCGATGACGTCAGCGCAGTTAGAGCCACCGCGTGTTGGTCTTCTTCCAGTTCACAGTGATTCAAGAGTGCTTTGAGCACCATCATGTGATTGACTTTGAGCGTATATTTGCGAGAGAAAAGTTCGGGAAAGTTCGAGATTATTTCGGACACGACGCAGATTACTTCGGTGTCCGGAATCAAGCTGCAGCAAGAAATGTGAGTTAAACTTGACTTGAACGAATTAAAAGATTTGATTAAGTCGATTGAAAATTAGTTGAAGAAAATTTGCTGTTTCTTCTTTCCATCTTACCAAGGTACTAAAAGAAAAAGAAATGTGAGTTAACCCTTTGCGGTCCAATTGCTTTAGAAAAATTTTTCCGACAGATCCAATTTTTTCTTATTGACTAAACCTTTTCCTTTCCCTCTTCTAATGCATATTCTGCTATTTTCGTATTGATTTTTTTGAAAAATTGTAGTTTTACTAAATCCGTTTGTTTAACCCTTTATGTAAAATAAACTCGTCAAAAATACTATGCTATGTCAAAAGTATGCTAAAATAAACCAGGAGAAACTTTTCAAAAAACATGACAAGGATAATAAATATGTAAAGAATAAACTACCAGAAAAAAATTGTTAACTTTCTTATAACTTTTCAACTCTGATCAAATACGATACAAAATTTTTTTTAGCGACGTAAAAAAAATAAGGTAAAATCAAAAGTTAGCATAATTAAAAAACCCCACCGATTGAAGTTTTTCTGCGTTTCAAATTAAAATGATAAATTATGAGTTATATCCAGGGCTGCCATCGATATGAAACCCAAAATAAGGACGACAGTGAAACATAATAAGATAACAAACAACGGAAAGTAATAAACAAAATGTATTTATGCTAGTGCGACCTATATCTAATTATACTTCAGTACTTTGCACTAGAAACGATTTGCTCCATCAGTTTTTTATTTTTAGAAATTATCTGGTGCATCTCACCGCAGCTCAGTTCTAAGTTTACTTTAACTTGTAGAAAGGATTTGACTGTCTTTTCAGAAAGGCTGTTTCTCTCTTTGGTCCACTGTGCTGAAACAATGGAGAATACACGCTCCACAAATGCATTGCTAACAGGTATGGAGAAAACAATACTTATCAGCTTGTAGAGAAGCGGAAAATTGTCATTCCTGGCAAAGATATTCATCCACTTCTTCTCAGCTTTTTCTTTTTGGAAAACATCAAGTGGAATTTTTTTAAGAAAAATATTGAGAGCCGAGACTTTGTCGAACAGTTCATCCATCATTGCCGTTTGGAGATTAAGTTGCTTAGCCAAGTCCACGAATTCTTCGTACCTAACTTTTTGTTCTCTTAGCAAGGTCCAGTTGGTTTGCGTCGGATGATTCTCAATGTTAAACCACTTATCAAAATATTCTAAACTGATAGCATAGAATTCTTGGAAGCTCGATTTGAGAATTTTAGCGCGCTCGTCATCAACACATCTTAGTAGTTCAGACGTTGTTGCTCAAAAAAAATTTGAATTTTGTCGCTGCAATATTTTACACTTGAATGATTCAACTATTTCCGTTAGTTCCGGAAACAATGCAGTTGTTTCTTGCAAAAGTAGGATTGGTTTCTTAAACAACAAGAGAGCACTGTGGAGGAACGTTACGACGACCAGAGACTCGCCTGATTTAAAGAAATCTATCAAGATTCGTGGTGGATGTTTGAGCGACAAAAAATGAGCTTTAAGTGGGTCCCAGAGATCGATCATCCGCTCATGAACAGAATCTAGTGTAGTCCATCTGGTCGGAGTGTGAGTGGGCAAAATTGAGTAGTTAGTATCAAGTTTTTCGCAAAACTGCTTGAGGCTCACTGCTCCACTGGTTTGACTTTTGAAATGGCTGCCAATTTTCATAAGAATTGTCTCTATATCAATTGTCAAGCAATCTGATCTCTTCTCTGCTGCATTGTGCAAAATATGTGCAGGGCACCCCACTGGAATAAGTTGAGTCGCTCGCTGTTTGAGTCGATAGAATACGTTATTTTGTCCACTCAGCTGCGAATCGGCGAAGTTTACGGGTGTCTTGTTGGCACAAAAAAATGACCGCCAAAGTTTACGGGTGTCTTGTCGGCACAAAAAATCGTTCTCCTGCAAAGATGTGTGTATAAAGTCTATAATTTGTTGTAAGGTCTCACTTGGCATTGATCGCAAGTTAAGTACTTGCACACCAACTTTGGCGTTGAAGAATCTGATGACCAGAAGAAATAGTTTTAACTGATTGTGATTTGAAGCAACTACTGAGACTGAGAAAGGCTGTGTTCCTAGTTCAGACAATAATATTTTTTGAGCATAAGGATCTAAAACTCCAGTGATGATGCTTTTAGTTTTCGTTCTGGCCGAGGCAAACTTTTTTTGCAATGTCAGAGTCAGGGAAGAGTGTTTTGAATAAATGTGACGTACAGTCGTTGGAGAGGAATGACTGTTGATGCTTCACAGTATGGAAATCCCAGGTACCTTTTGCAGCAGCTGTTTTGTAGTCCAGGGTAGCTGGTGCAGATTGATTCTTGACAAAAGCTTTTACAGATTTGTTTGACTTAGTTTGTCGAGCAGAGTTCTTGTGCTTTTGAGTTGCATTGTGTACAGAAATAGCTGCTTTACCTATGGCTTCCAAATAAATGTCACCCTTGCAAAAACTGCAATGCGCAAAACACTGGCCCTTTAAGCTTCATTTGACGTTGTTGAATTTTTTCTCATACTCATCACGATAAGAGTTTTTGCGTTTACTCATTTTATCTCTTGTAAAGTTCCAGATCTAAACGAAATTTATATTCGTGTTTAGTCTAAAAGCACTGATTCTCAACTAGTATGAGGTCGAATTTGACACAAGCTGAAATGCTTGGAAAAAAGACAATCGCTCAAAACTTCAGAAACTATAATAAATCAGTAGGCTACTGCTAAATTATCAAATCTATCAGATTTCAAATAATACTACTAGTCAACTGCAAAGTTCTGATTAATTACTGTATTCTAATTCCAGTTAAATGCACTAATTTTGATGTCATTAAGGAAATTAATTTTGCCGCTGTACGTCATAAATGCACATAACAAAAAAACTTGAAAGCCAAGCAACAAATTAAGGTGATGCGGCCATGCTTTCTACTGTTTTATTCTTTCGCTTTCTGATTACCATATGCATGTTTTAACGTCTGACTTTTTGCTGCTTCTTCGTTTTCTTGATCTTTTTAATATTTATAATTTTTTGTATGAAAGTGTTAATAATGATCGAGAATAAAATGAATGAATGAATGAATGAAATCATTCGAATTGACCAATCGAAGTGCCCGGTATGAAAACCTCTAATCCTAAAATAAAACAGAAATAAGGACACAAGTCAAAATAAGGACATTTCTTAGAAATAAGGACAAAAATATTTTTTAAGACACAGACCTTCCAAAAAAGGACAAATCTTAGAAATAAGGACGTTATGGCAGCCCTGGTTATATCAAATCTGTTGAATAAAGTTAATCGAAAAAAAATTTTTTTAAGCAAAAAAATGCAAAAATTTGAAACGGTCAAATTTGTTGAGTTGGGCGATAGAAAGTTAAAATTTAAATTTTTTGATTATTCTGTTTGGAAAGATAACCGACGTGGGGTGAAACGTCTCAAATTTATACATCCGCTTCATAATTCGTCGCTACTACAACTTTGTTTAGGTAGCACAGGTTTACAAAAGTTACAAATCAGCCGAAGGCCATATTTAGGGGGGACCGGGGGGTTCCCCATCCCATAACGTATCTCTAGTAAACAAAATTTGATTTAAAAGCTCAAGCTGTGCAAGTTAAACAAAAGATGGTAATAACCCTCCCCTAAAAGGAATTCCTAAATACGGCCTTTAATTAGCCTAATTACTATTTACAACTGTAAAAAATTATTAACTTTTGGTATAGTCACATTATTTGTCAACATGCTGTACAATTATGATTGCAATTTTTTATGTTTTTATTTAAATGAAAAAACAAGATGAACTAACAAAGAAAAGTGACAGCAAAAATTTTTTAATTATTTGTAATGCTTTTGCGTGTGGTATGCTTTGAAGCGTTCTCCTGGGTGCAATTGCGGTTTCCTAATGCATGTTTCGCAGTACTCGTAAAATAAAGTTATTTTGAGAGATTGTGGTAAGCTGCATACCATGCAGTTTTTGTTGTGCCCTCGTGCAGCTTTTGTGATAAAACTTGGTTGTTTATTTAATCTTTCTTCATTATCAAGGGAACTTGGCAATGTATTCAAAAGGCACTTACTCAAGCTTTCTAAATGGGTTATTACAAGGCTTTTGCACACGGCACTAAACCGGTTGGACTTTGACCAAACGTGCCCAACAAGAAGCTAATCACGCCTATCTGCACATCACACATCCTTGGAATGATATTGGATTTGCTGTAAGGACTGCAATACCTATGATGGCTGAATTACATAAATCTGTTTATCATCCCACAAATGAATTTGGACAGCAAAGTGTTAAACTTCTTTTGAATGAATTAAAAGCTTTAAGTCGGTTAAAAATTAGTTCAAGTAAATTTCTTGTTCCTTCTTATTACCAAGGTACTTTGGTTTGGTATAAGACTAACAATCCTTGATTTGAGAAAAGCGCCATTACTTGAAGATGATAGTGATTCGGCCTTGTTAATATCTTCGTTAGAATCGTTAACGCCAGCAAAGCATAAAAAATGTAAGCTAGTGTCAGGCTGTCATAATCATTACACATCAAATCGTTGCCGCTTTCTTCAGTAAACCACTTTCAATGACATATCATAATCAAGCTTAGGCCGCTTTTGATTATACTTACTGCAATACTAGTTGAAGTGACTAACTTTTTACAAATTAAAATAAATTTACCCTCCCAATGTGGGGTCACTATGTCAAACGTACATTCCCATATCTCCTTTGGTCGTAAACCACTTAATCATATCTCCTTGGGTCATGACCCAGTTAGTTTCCTGGCCCAAATACCTTCTCGATGGCGTACCGCTTTAGATTGCTGATGTTGTTGCAAGTGATAAAACGAGCAAATGGAACCTGGTAAAAAGTTAATACGATGACAACGGCCATTAAACGTAAAATTAAAATAGATAAATGTTCAACTTATAAAATAGCATTTAATATCATATCGAGTTTAAATGAAAGAGCTGATTTTTTTTACTCAATCCACACAGTCATATAAACAAACAACCAATCATCACATTGCCATGCGCGTTTCAGACCACATAGCTTTGTGTGAGACTCAACATATAACAACTTCAAAACCTAGGAGCAGCGATACGGTATCAAATTATTGATAAAAATAACGTTATTGTAATCAAGCAATGATAGCAATAATAAAAATTTAGCAACGATAATAATATAAGTATCTTACTCTCAAATTGTACGGCGGAGCGACCACGGTTCCACTGGTGTCCATACAAGTCGCTGCTTCAGGGCCGGTTTCCTACTCAAGCCGGGGAAGGAGTAGGGGCGTGTATATCTGCACTGCACGTGACATTCCATAATTGACGGCGAGACATCAAATGTTCGTTGCAGGTTGACACAACCGCTGACCGAGAAGTGACACTGGAACAATATCTGCTAGTCAATATTTTTGTCTGTCAATATTTTTTAAATTTTGACAGACGAACGGGATGAACTTCCAAAATGTATTTGATTTTTTTGTTGTCCAGTTGGAAAAAATGTCATCAAATGACGTTATAATTAAGATGAAATGTTTGGCAGGACGGATTAATTGGTAAAAAGGGCCGCATTTGGCCCGCAGACCGTAGTTGGCCCATATCTTACAGGTACTTTCAGGAAGCGTGACTTGATTAACTCAAACTGTTTCAAAGATCATTGCATTGTGTCCCGATAAAAGATTTTATTTTTTGTTTTATAATCTTTTATAAAAGAAATATTTTTGAGATATCTGCAATTGCTTGCTCAGACCGCGAGGAATTATCGTAGAGCGTCTTTAACCTTTTAAAGGACAGTGGTACATATGTGTACCATGATTGTAATTGTAATGTAACAAAAGCACTTTTGTGAAAGCATAGAGCGTATTTAAGGACACGGCAACGAAAATTTAAATCAATTATAAAAAAGACGATTAGAACCCTGGGCTACAGTTACAGAAAGCTTAAAATAATTTCAGACTCCCCCGCAACACAACTTACAGTGGTCGCATTGCAGAGATATTCATGAAGAAATCAAAACAAATCAACTAAATTCTAAAGAACTTTTTTGAAACTTTGAATTAAACTGATTGCTATAACGACAATAAAAGAGCCAACATAAAGCCCAAGTGAGCATAGGGCCTATAATAGTGCTTCTCCACCTTTTTTTGTGGCGACCCAAATGTTAAGCAAAAATAGAGAGTAAAGTTTTGGCAACCCAATCTTTTTTATAGACGTTATTGGAAGCATAAAAACGGAATTTAACATATGACCTTTGAGCAGTGACGGATATTCAAAGTTAGGGGCCCGAAGCAAGGATTGCCAAAAATTGGTGTTTCCTAAAAAAAAAAAAGGTCTTCACATTAAATCGATCTTGTATTTTTCTTTCGAATTCACTATAATCTCTAAAAAAAAAAAAAAAAAGTCTTCACTTCGAATTGATCTTCAATTTCTGTATTTTTCTCCCAAAATCAATAGTGTTCTCAAAAAAAAGATCCTCACTTGAAATCAGTCTCAGATTTCTTATTTTTTGTCCCGAATTTTGTTCTTTATTAAATAAAACTTTTGGCTTGCATTTAACTTTTGGGTCAATCCTTGGATCGCGACCCACTTTTGGATCATCCCTAGGTCGCGACCCAAAAGTAGGTCTAAGTTGACCCAAAAGAACCAAAATGGTTTAATTTTCACAAACTGCACTTGTCGGCGACACAGTCGAGCAATGCGTTAAACAAGAAGCGAACCTTGTACATGTCATAGTCGTACACAACTGACTGGATCCGCTCCAAACGCTCGTTGAAGACTTCACTCATGATTAAGGAATGCTGCTTGGAGTGGGATCAGCAAGCATCTCTCGCACTGCTTCCAACACGTCAGACTCTTCCAGGACCGAAATTGAAACTCAGTGACACTATGAGAGAAGTTACATCGATCAGAAGAAGCAGTTTTTATTAAAATTAATTAAAAACAATTAAGAAACTAACCAGTGCCGTACAAGATACAATTTAGTAGCAGCAGTTAACCCTCTATCGTCTGCTTTTAGGTTTTAAATGAAAAAGTTTATTTAGTGTGTTTTTATAGTTGAAATCTCATTAGAAATGCAACTGAAACAAAACTTTAAAAAAAATTTAAACCCCTTCCTATTTTTTAAACGTTACAAATTTGTAACGGTGGTCAATTAAGCAACTAAAGTTAAAATAAGCACAAGCTAATAATCGAGTAATACCCGTCAAAAATGACGTCAACAGTGACGTGTTTAGTATGGAACATACGAAACGGTCAAACCGGGTCCCACTTAAAAATGTCAAAAAGTGGCCCTCCCTAAAGTGATGACTTTTTTTTGATAGATGATTTTATTTTGGGACGAAAAAAATTGAAACACTAAAATGTGGCCGCTCCTAAGCAAAATATTGCTCTATTTCTTCATAGTAGTCCATGACCGTGACCCCCACTAATGTGATGACTTCTTTTTTTGTAGTAAGATCACTTCATTTTGGGATGCAAAAAATTGAAACATTAAAAAGGGGCTCTCTTATTTTTCTTGCAACGGTCTCTCCTTTTGTAAGGCCATCAATACCCGTCAATAAAAAACAAAAACGAAGAAATGAAGAAAAAACGAAGAAACGAAAAACCGTGTATACAAGTTTGTCAAAACTCTTTGTGAAATTTAAAAACAGTTTTTATTTTTATTAGTACAAAGGTGTACCCCCATTTTTAACAAACCAAATGAGGGCTACTTTTGCTATCTGGCAGGTAGCGGCGACCTCTTTTTACCTTGTATATGGGAAAATGGTTAATATTATCTTTTCGCACAACAGATTAAAGTCAACTTTTAAAGTTAGACATACTTAACTTTTTAATAATTTAGTTTTAATCTCTATTGGTTCATTTTAATACCGTTAGCAGATTGAAATTAGTAAATGCAAACATACGTAGTGCTAATAGTCTAGTCCAGGGGCGTCCAACCCGTAACCCGCGGGCCACATTTGGCCCGCTTAAAGATTTTGAGTGGCCCGCGGTGTATTTTTTGAAGCTCTCTGTCCCGTCAATTTTAGCAGAAATTGAAGACAGATCTGATATAAAGACCCCTTTTTTCGTATTTCAAGTTTTAGAGATCACTACGATTTTGGGACAAAAAGTAGAAAATCTGACACTGATTTCGGGCGAGGACCTTTTGTTTTTTTTTAGAGATCACTATGATTTCGGGGCAAAAAGTTGAAAATGTGACACTGATTTCATTGGTCAACACAAAATTTCTTTCTGGGATGAAAGTAGTCGCCCTTTACTAATTTTGGGGCGCTGAATCCAAAAATGAGCCATAAAATTGTCGGTTAGTTCTAGTTTTCAAGATATGAGCACCAGCAACATATGCTAGAAAGGACAGGTGACCCCCTGGAAATCTATGTCGATTACCTGTTTATCTCGTTCATTTACAAATTTACCTCTTTTAGATAACAGGGCTCGAAGACCTTTTTAAAACAACCACCAAGTTACCACCAAGTTACCATTTTAATAACCTAAGGCCTTTGGTGACTGTAACATTTGACCCCCCTTCACAGATCATTTAATGCCCTTTTCAAACATACTGCAGGAGCCCATGTTTCAAGATATTTCAGAGGAGGTAGGTGACATGTTTTAATGTGATAATAGCTTGGCTTATAAAAGATAGAAATACATAGTGCATTCCTTCTATACTGATAAGCAGTTTTTCAACAACAGAGATGAAATAAAGTTATCAGTTAGGGAGGGCATATCCCAAGATAATACAAGTGCTGTGAAAACATTTTGCTGATTTATATCAGCTACAAAGCTTAAATAGGAGTGTAGCTTAGTTAATGTGCGTGATAAACAGTGAAATACAACAGGTAACCAGTGGTGGATATTGGACGAGGCGAATGAGGCAGTTGCCAAGGGCCCCCCTTGAAAATAGCAGATAAAGTTTCAATTCGCTGCAGATGTTTTTTTAGAGATTATTATGTAGTCGGGACAAAAAGCGGGAAATATAGAGATCGATTTTTTTTTTTAGAAAACACTTTGATTTTGGGAGCAAAATAGGGAAATCAGAGATCAAATTCAAGCAAAGATCTTTTTTTTCAGAGATCACCATGATTTTTGGAGAAAAAAGTGAAAGACGGGATCAAAGCTTCTTTTCTTTTTTGAGAACATCAATTTTTGAAAATCCTTGCCTCGGGCCCCTGAATTTGAATATCCACCACTGCAGGTAACACTAGCCAGCAAAATTTCACCTAACTTAGACTACACAGAACAGGCTTCTAACAGGTGCAAATATACTGCAAAATACACTACCTGTGTAAAATAGTTATATCTGAAAACTTGCACTGGTTTTTTTCATTTAAAATTGAGCTCTTTTAACTACAATTACGATAACCTGTTAAAGTAGCTTTCAGTCAGTATATTTTGAAATGCCTTGTGTTTGTGTAAATTCTACAGATTACTTCTGTTATATTTGTGGGGAGTTCACCAAACAAGAAAGGCTTATCATCAGTACTTTGATTGTAAAGTCGGAGATCAGGAAAGCCTTGGGCTCCTCACATATGCTGCAACTCCTGTGTGACCGCCCTTAATGAGTGGTTGAAGAAGAAAAGAAAGGCGATGCCATTTGCAGTGCCAATGATTTGGAGAGAACCTACGGATCATGTAAACGATTGTTACTTCTGTCTCACGCCTTCCATGAAAAAAGGATTCAATAGGAAGAAGTTTGTAATAGAGTATCTTAACATACCATCTGAAATTCGTCCTGTTCCTCAGAGTGACGAGCTACCTATTCCTGAACCACGTGAAATAGATCTGTTGAGTTCAGACGATGCAGAAAGCAGTGAAGAGTGTAGCGTTTCTAAACCGTGCACATCCAGGAATAAAGAATTTGGTATTAAAAAGTTTTTTATTGGTACAAAACTTTAAAATAGCTTTTAACAGCAAATGCTTCATCTAAAGCTCTTTTGTTAAATAAGTAGCCTTAAAAAAGGCTGTTTTGAAAACTCGAACGTTTTCCTCTAGCTCTCTTCAGGAGGTTTCGCTAGAATGAATTGCAGAACTGAACGTAGTATTTCAAAAGTTTTAAGATTGATCCTGATTGGCTAAAAATTAAGGTTAGTAGCAGATATCATAATAATTAAAAGTATTTAATAAATAAAACCACGTTTCGTCAGCGTAAGAAATATTTTGGCAAAAAAATGGAACAAAATTATGCAAGTTTTGTGCTAAAATTTGGAACTAAAAAGACAATTTTTTACAATTATACTAATAATTTGTGCTTATAAACAATTCTTTCTGTCTACACAAATTAGGTTTTCGAAGAGTGATAAAAATTGATTCCAAGACTGATAAATGGAAATCGGATCGTGCTTTAGAGAGAATAAAAAATTGATTGTCCTTATAGTGAGATGAACATTTTTGGTTACGTAACAGATGGTTTCCAATCGCTGAATCACAGTGCGGTATTGAGTTCGCTAGTTTTCCTGGGCGTTCTGGTTGTTTACGTTCTTGACTGGTCCTATTCCGAATAGACTTCGGCACATGCTGGCGGATTCTGTCCTGCAAACGTTGAGACGTTCGACCCACGTACCGACTATCGCAGTGGCACACGTATTCATATACGACGTTACTTTGTTGAAAAGTGGGAAGAACGTCTTTATGTATAGCAGGTAAAATTCGTCTGGTGGAAAAGATCAATCGTGGTTGAACCGCTCCAAAACAATTATTAATAGATAATTTTATTTTTCTTTTAAATTTCAGGGAATTTTCGCCAATCCAAGGTAATTTTAAATAGACAGGGCATTTTTTTGGGCCTTCTTTAGTGCTTTGTTGAAAACGTAAAAGTTTTTTGGAAATTCTCGAATCAATAAGGAATTCTGGATAACCATTTTTTACAAGAATAGAGCAAATATTGTGTAGTTCATGTTTTAATGTAGATTTAGAGCAGATTTTTAAGGCTCGATGTGTTAAAGTATCAATGAGATTTGTTTTACGTTGTTTTGGTCCAAAGGAATTCCAATGAATATATTGATCTTTGAAAGTGGGCTTTCGATAGACTGAAGTGATGAATTTATTATCAGATTTGGTAACAAGTACATCCAAAAAAGGCAGAGAATTATTGGTTTCAATTTCATTGGTAAATTTTAAGGAGGGGTGAAGCGAGTTAAGACAATTTAAAAACTTTTGAAATTCAGTTTCTTTGTGAAAAAGGGAAAAGGTGTCATCAACGTAACGACAGTATACGGTAGGTTTTGAAATTTTATTAAAAAGCTTTGATTCATAATAGCCAACAAATATATTTGCCAGAGCGGGACCAAGGGGACTGCCCATAGCAACTCCATCAATTTGCCTGTACATAATGTTGTTAAAGCTAAATTCAATTGAACTAGTTGCAGTTTTCATCAGTTCAATAAAAACATGTTTAGGAATAACTGGAGTAGGGAGGTGACCGTCGTAAAGTGTTTTAGTACAAATTTCAATGGTTTCTGCTAAAGGTACGTTAGTAAATAAGCTACAAATATCAAATGAACAAAGAATTGAATTATTAGAATTTACTTTGAGTTGTTGTATCATTTCAGCGAAAAAAAAGGAATCATTGATGCAATTAGTTGAGTAGAGTTCTAATACGGGTTGTAATAAGGCGGCGAGAAATTTAGCGAGTTCATGTTGGGCAGATCCAATCATCGAAAGAATAGGACGGCAAGGCACATCTTGTTTATGAATTTTTGGAAGTCCGTACATTCTTGGTCGTTGTGAGCCAGTGGGTCTAATAACTTCATAAACGGTTTTCGGGAGATCATCACTTTTAATTAATTGAAGTAAACGACGTTGAAGTTTGGTTTCATTTTGAACAGTGTTATCAAATTGATTTACAGGCCCAAGGCATTCAAATTTAGTTACGTCAGAAAGGATGGCTACCATTTTTTTGTCATATTCTGATCTATTAAGAATGACGACTCCAGAGCCTTTGTCGGGTTTAGTAATTAAAATGTGTTTATTACAACGTAGAGACTTAATCGCTTGAAGACAGTCAGAATCAAAGGGGAATTTAGTCACATTGATAGGAGAACCACAAAAACTGTGTGCTAATTCATTAAGTTTAGCTTTAAGAAGACTTAGTTCATCAATACTTTTTGGTTTATGATGTAACAATTGAGCAAATAAAATTTCAAATTCTGCGAATACTTCTTCACGTTTAATATTAGTTGGCGGAAGGCAAAACTCCATAGGCTAAAACAAACTTTTCAGTTTCGGAAAGATTGTAACTGGATAAATTACAAATCGTTTTACCAGAAGGATTAGACGAACCAAAGCGTTGACTTAAAACTTTTGAAATCTTAAAACTTTTGAAATACTACGTTCAGTTCTGCAATTCATTCTAGCGAAACCTCCTGAAGAGAGCTAGACGAAAACGTTCGAGTTTTCAAAACAGCCTTTTTTAAGGCTACTTATTTAACAAAAGAGCTTTAGATGAAGCATTTGCTGTTAAAAGCTATTTTAAAATTTGGTATTACTACTGAACCACATATAATCAATAAAAGTGAACTGAATGATCTTGTAAGGGATTTGGATTTGCCGAAAGTTAAAGTTGAACTATTGGTTTCCAGATTAAAAGAGTGGAATTTGCTTCAAAGTGGTGTCAAAATTTGTAGTTTTTGTACACGTCAACAGTCTTTGGCCCAGTTTTTTAGCATGAAAGGGGGACTTGTATATTGCATAGATGTTGGTGATATTATGCAAGAATTTGGGTACTGCCACAGACCAGAAGAATGGAGACTGTTGATTTATTCGTCGAAACTAAGTCTAAAAGCCGTGTTGCTGCACAATGAAAATATGTTGCCATCAATTCCCGTTGGATATGCAGCTCATATGAAAGAAACATACGAGAATATGAAGAACTTTTTTGCAGTGCATAAATTACGAACAGTACTGCTGGCAATTGTGTGGTGACTTTAAAGTAATTGCAATACTGCTGGGATTGCAGCCTGGTTATACGTATAAAGTATTGCTGTTTTTTGTGTGAATGGGACAGTCGTGCAAGACATGAACATACCTTAAAAAGGAGTGGCCAAAAAGAAGCACTTTAAAAGCAAATACAAAAAATATGAAGTGCTTCACTCGTTGAAGCATCAAAGATTTTACTTCCCCCTTTGCTTATTAAACTTGGATTAATGAAAAATTTTGTAAAAGCGATGAATCAGGATGGGGCAGCTTTCAAATACATTTAATACAAGTTTTCTGTATTAAGCCAAGCAAAGCTCAAAGAAGGTATTTTCTTTGGACCCCAAATCAACAAGCTATTAAAGGATGAAGACTTTGATCACACTTTGTCTGGAATAGAGAAAGTTGCCTGGAATGCATTACGAGATGTGGCTCACAACTTTCTTGGGAATACAAAAGCTCCAAATTATATTGAACTGGTGGAACACATGATAGACTCCTACAAAAATATAAGGTGCAACATGTCTTTGAAAATACACTTTTTCCATTCGCACTTGGAGTTTTTCCTTCCAACTGTGGTGACGTAAGTGACGAACATGGGGAGCGTTTCCACCAGGATATTTCAGTCATGAAAAAACAGTACCAAGGAAAATGGATCCCATCAATGTTAGCAGATTACTGTTGGACTCTTGCTCGAGATCAACCGGAATTGTCTTAGAGCAGGAAAGCTAAAAGAATGCGATTGTGAACATGAACGTTTCTGTTGTTGCATTAGCGTTAATGTATGCATACGTAGAAAATTAAATTGAAAATATTTCAAAAACGAGAGCTAATCGAAGGTTTTTATTGTCATTTTTGGATTCAAAAATGCCAAAAATCTATAAGAAGTGACTATTCCCATAAAAGAAAATTTTTTTGAAATTTTGTAGACCTGTGTTTCAGGTGAGGACCTTTTTTTTAGAGATCACTATGATTTTGGGGCAAAAGGTGGAAAATGTGACACTGATTTCGGGTGAGAACCTTTTTTTTTTTCTAGGGATCACTACAATTTTGGGGCAAAAAGTAGGGTGTTTTGTTTGTTTGGCCCGCCAATATTTTCGATGAGTCAAAATGGCCCTCGGCTCAAAAAGGTTGGACACCCCTGGTCTAGTCGTTTAATTGAGTAGATGCACAAATCTGGCACGCTTAGGGCTGTATGCTAAAATAAGCCATGAGAAACTCAGTCAAAAACATAACAAGGATAATAAATACATAAAGAATGTACTACCAGAAAAAAAATTATTAGCTTTCTCATAACTTTTCAACTGTGATCAAATACGATACAAAATTTTTTTTCTGCGATGTAAAAAAATGTAAAAAAAATAAGAAAAAATCAAAAGGTACCATAAATAATTAAAAAATCACACCTATTAAAGTTTTTCTCGGCTTCAAATTAAAATGATAAATTATGAGTTGTATTAAATCTGTTGATAAAGTCAATCAAAAAAAAATTTTTTAAAGCAAAAAAAAAATACAAAAATTTGAAACGGTCAAATTTATTGAGTTGGGCGATAGAGAGTTAAAATTTAAATTTTTTGATGATTTTGTTGGGAAAGGTACCGATCGAGGTGAAACGCCCCAATTTTCCATATCCGCTTTATAATTCATAGCTACTACAACTTTGTTTAGGTACCACAGGTCCACAAAAGTATAGATCAGCCCAAGGCCATATTTAGGAGGGACCGGGGGGTTCCCCATCCCATAACGTATCTCTAACAAACAAAATTTTATTTAAAATTCAAAAGTTGTGCAAGTTAAACAAAAGATGGTAATGAACCTCCCAAAAAGGAAATCCTAAATACGGCTTTTAAGTAGCCTAATTATTGTTAACTTTTGGTATAGTCATATTATTTGTCAACATGCTGCGCAACTCTGGTTGCAATTTGTTTATTTTTGATTTTTTTATTTAAATGAAAAAATAAGATGAACTAACAAAGAAGTGACAGCAAAAAATCTTTTTATTACTTGTAATTCTTCTACTTTGAAGCGTTCTCCTAAGTGCAACTCGGTTTCCTAATGCATGTTTCGCAGTACTCGTAAAATAAAGTTATTTTGAGAGATTGTGGTAAGCTGCATACCATGCAGTTTTTGTTGTACCTTTGTGCAGCTTTTGTGATAAAACTTGGTTGTTTATTTAATCTTTCTTCATTATCAAGGGAACTTGGCAATGTATTCAAAAGGCACTTACTCAAGCTTTCTAAATGGGTTATTACAAGGCTTTTGCACACGGCACTAAACCGGTTGGACTTTGACCAAACGTGCCCACCAAAAAGCTAATCCCGCCTATCTGCGCATCACACATCCTTGGAATGATATTGGATTTGCTGTAAGGACTGCAATACCTATGATGGCTGAATTACATAAATCTGTTTATCATCCCAGGAATGAATTTGGACAGCAAAGTGTTAAACTTCTCTTGAATAAAGTAAAAGCTTTAAGTCGGCTAAAAATCAGTTGAAGTAAATTTCTTGTTCCTTCTTATTACCAAGGTACTTTGGTTTGGTATAAGACTAACAAACCTTAATTTGAGAAAAGTGCCATTACTTGAAGATGATAGTGATTCGTCCTTGTTAATATCTTCAGTGGAATCGCTAACGCCAACAAAGCATAAAAAATGTAAACAAGTGTCACGCCGACATAATCATTACACACCAAATCGTTGCCGCTTTCAATGACATATCATAATCAAGCTTAGACCGCTTTTAATTCTATTTACTGCAATACTAGTTGAAGCCGCTAATTTTTTACGCTTTAAAACAAACTTACCCTCCCAATGTGGGGGTCACTATGTCAAACGTATATTCCCACATTCCTTCGGTCGTGACCCACTTAGTGTCCTGGCCCTGAACACCTTCTCGACGGGGTACCGCTTCAGATTGCTGATGTTGTTGCAAGTGATGAAACGAGCAAATGGAACCTGGTAAAAGATTATTGCAATGATAACGGCTGTTACAACGTAAAATTAAAGATGACAAATGTTCAACTTATAAAATAGCATTTAATTTCATATCGAGTTTAAATGAAAGAGCTGATATTTCTTACTCAATCCACACAGTCATATAAACAAACAAGCAATCATCACATTGCCATGCGCGTTTCAGACCACGTAGCTTTGTGTCATGTGAGACTCAACATATAACAACTTCAAAACCTGGGAGCGGCGATGCGGTATCAAATTAAGAATAAAAATAACGTTATCGTAATCAAGCAATGATAGCAATAATAACAATTTAAAAAACGGCAATAACATAAGTTTCTCACCCTCAAATTATACGGGAGACTGACCACGGTTCCACTGGTGTCCATACAAGTCGCTGCTTCAGGGCCGGTTTCCTACTCGAACCGGGGAAGGAGGAGGGGTGCGTTTACCCGCACTGCCCCGTGACATTCCATAATCGATGACGCGACATCGAACGTTCGTTGCAGGTTAACACAACCGCTGACCGATAAGTGACGCTGGAACAACATCTAGCTAGTCAATACAGGATTTAATGCAAGAGATTGAGATATAAAGCCAGTTTTAACATGACCGAAAAAAAGAAGATTACGGAGATAAGACCTGCTTCAATAAAGATGAGTTCAAGAAAGAACAACTACTATGCGAGATATTGCGTGAAAAACCCTGACATGATGACCGATGATGATGTTAAAA
The DNA here is from genome assembly GCA_963680785.1 of Diplosoma virens. NCBI lineage: Eukaryota > Metazoa > Chordata > Ascidiacea > Aplousobranchia > Didemnidae > Diplosoma > Diplosoma virens. The sequence goes on from OY796883.1 coordinate 17,843,941, forward strand.
GAAAAAGTGTTTTAATACGAAAGATTAGTGTAAGATAAGCTTGAGACAAAAGAATGGAAACAAAAAGCAAGTTTAAGATGTTTCAAGCATAAACTAGAGAAATTTGTGGTGAATGCAAACATTTGAAATAAAAGATAAGCTTGAGACAAAAGAATGGAAACAAAAAGCAAGTTCAATTGTAGATAAGCTTGAGACAAAAGAATAGAAAAAAAAGCAAGTTCAAGATGTTTCAAGCATAAACTAGAGAAGTTTGTGGTGAATGCAAACATTTGAAGTTTAGTAAGACATGAAGTAACCTATATTCGTTTCAATCAACTATTTATCGTCTAGACCAGGGATGGGCAAACTTTTAATTTTGCTGGTCAATATTTTTAAATTTCCAAAATGTATTTGATTGTTTTGTTGTCCAGTTGGAATAAATATCATCAAATGACGTTATAATTAAGAAATGTTTGGCGGGACGGATTAATTGGTAAAAAGGGCCGCATTTGGCCCGCAAACCGTAGTTGGCTCATATCTTACAGGTGCTTACAGGAAGCGTGAAAAGATCATTGTATGTGTCTCGATGCAAAATTTTATTTGTTTTTTATAATCTTTTATAAAAGAAATATTTTTGAGATATCTGCAATTGCTTGCTAAGACCGCGTGGAATTATCGTCGAGCGTCTTTAACCTTTTTAAAGGACTGTACCTGTACATATGTGTACCATGATTATAATTGTAATGTAAAAGCACTTTTGTGAAGGCATAGAGCGTCTTTCAGGACACGGCAACGAAAGTTTAAATCAATTATAAAAAAGATAATCAAAACCCTGGGCTACATTTACAAAAATCTAAAATTAATTTCAGACTCCCCCGCAATACGAGTTACAGTGGTCGCATTGCAGAGATATTCATGAAGAAACAAAAACAAATTAACTACGTTCTAAAGAACTTTTTTAAAACCTTGAATTAAACTGATCGTTATAATTACGATAAAAGGGCCAACATAAAGCCCAAGCAAGCATAGGGCCTATAATAGTGCTTCTCCACCTTTTTTTGTGGCGACCCAAATGTTAAGCAATAGAGAGTAAAGCTTTGGCGACCCAATCTTTTTTATAAACGTTATTGGAAGCATAAAAACGGAACTAAACATATGACCTTTGAGCAGTGACGGATATACAAAGTCAGGGGCCCGAGTCAAGGATTCCCAAGAATTGGTGTTTCCTAATAAAAAAGGTCTTCACTTCAAATCGATCTCGCGTTTCCGTATTTTTCTCCCAAATTCATAGTGTTCTCAAAAAAAAAAAGATCTTTACTTGAAATCAGTCTCAGATTTCTCATTTTTTGTCCCAAATTTTTGTTCTTTATGAAGTAAAACTTTTGGCTCTATCCTTGGATCGCGACCCACTTTTAGATCATCCCTAGGTCGCAACCCAAAAGTAGGTCCAAATTGACCCAAAAGAACCAAAATGGTTTAATTTTACACAACTGCACTTGTCGGCGACCCACTTTTGGGTCGACCCATTGGTTAAGAAGCACAATATACGTAGTAGTTCAAAACACAGTCGATGATATGTTAAACAAGCAGCGAACCTTGTACATGTCATAGTCGTACACGACTGACTGGATCCGCTGCACACGCTGGTTGAAGACTTCATATATGATTAACCGATGCTGCTTGGAGTGGGGATCAGCAAGCATCTCTCGCTTCCAACATCCGACTCCTCCAGGACTGGAGTTGAAACCCAGCGACACTATGAGAGAAGTTACATCGATCAGAAGAAGCAGTTTTTATTAAAATTAATTAAAAACAATTAAGAAACTAACCAGTGCTGTACAAGATACAATTTAGTAGCAGCAGTTAACCCTCTATCGTCCGCTTTTAGGTTTTAAATGAAAAAGTTTATTTTGTGTGCTTTTCCAGTTGAAATCGCATTAGAAATGCAACTGAAACAAAACTTTAAAAAAAAAATTAAATTCACCCCCATTTTTTTAAACGTTACAAATTTGTAACGGTGGTGATGTAAGCAACTAAAGTGATTAAAATGTTGAATTTTATTGAAGATTTGGCTACTTTGTAGAGAGTCATACTTCAATGTCAACAACTAGAATAAAAATTATTAGATTTCTTATTACTTTTCAACTCTGATCAAACACGATATAAAATTTGTCTATGTGAGGAAATAAGGGGTGCGAGGGACACTGAAATCTTGGAGGGGTCAAGAGAGGCTCCAACTTTAGCAAGAGAGTCAGCCAAGTCGTTGCCAGGGAGGGAAGAGTGACCAGGTATCCATTGCAAGTGGACTACCTTGGATTCAGATAGAACATTAAGAATAGATTGTGTATCGGAGAGGGATTTGGGGGTTAAGTATGGTAAAGGAGCGGAGAGGGTTGATAGGAAAGATAGAGAAGCATTAATCGGCGATATAATTGATGAATTAATTTTTAAACAATTCAGATCATACAAACTTATTTTTTTAAGAATTTCGGTTACAACATTAAACTAATTCCATTAATAACTCACCACTTTAGCCGAGAAATGGCTAGACCAAAATCTCCGATTTTAACGTGGTCATTTCGGTCAAGAAAAATATTTTGGGCCTTCAAGTCCCTGTGAATTATACCCTGTTGATGGATGTGTGTAAGACCTGAGAATTTTCCTGAAAACAATACAGAATCAGATATTTATTGAATATAATGATTGACTTAACAGGCCAATATCAGACCAAGTACTATTCGAAATTATTATAGAATCAAAAAACTCCATCAATACTTTTTAAAAGCTCTATATTTATTCTTCCGAATCGCAAGAAAACGTCAAAGGCGCTAAAGAAATTGCTGTGCGTTTGAAATTTTTTATTTTGTTTTTTTAGTTTTTATAGAGATATGACCGAAATTTAGAGCTGTTCGCCAAGACCGCCAAGCAGGGGAAATGCCGTAATGTGATTTTTTAAGAACACAACAGAATGGCGCAAATAGATTGTAGCGAACTCATCATCGCAAACCGTCTTTTATTCATGCTTTTATTCGTTATTGCAAAGTTTTCCGCAAATGTATTTTCCCACGTTGTATTTCACTCGTTGCAGACTCGGCTTGCAGCGGCCTCCTGCTCGCTGCACAACGTTTATCTACTGCCATGACAACCGTCATGTGATAATTTCGCATTTCTTTATATTTTGCTTAAGTACCGCCTTTCTGTTATTTCCCCCCAGCTAATCGTTAGCTGATCGCGCCATCAAGACCATTTCGTGTAATCATTCTTAACACACAGCTCTCAGGACGTAGCCTGATCACGTGGTTTTATCGATAACTAAGGCAGACGTCACAATAATACAGACATAAAACCATTACGACTACATATACGCGCTAGACCGATTCGTCGACACAGATTAGATTAGAGACTCATATCAGCGACTAGTGAAATTCGACTCGAGAATATTCTTGAAACTGATTCTATTTGAATAAGGTTATTTATATTTGTATTTCCTGAAACGTTTATTTGAAGTTGTGCCCCTTCTTAATAAAAAGGTGTCAAAGTTATTTGTGTGCCAATAATCACTCACGCTACAAGATTTTGAACTGAGACCATGTTGATCACGTTCGCCATCAATCAAAGCCCTCTTAATTACTCAACCACGCTGCCGACAATATTAAAAACCTTGACAAGCCTTTTGGGTAAATCCTTCGATAAGAACATTGGTCGTTGGTCAGAATTGAAAAGCAATCGATCAACAGATTATTGTTCCAGTAACTTTAATTCAAGGATTACTGCGACATATAAGCACAAAAATATTCACCTGAAGAGCCTCCACATTCTATCTTGATCGTGACACAAACCTTGGTCGATCGTATCTCGCAAAATGCTCTTCTCACAGTATTCCATCTGCAACGAGTCGAGTTAAACTGTGATGATTATGTAGCGAGTTCGACCCTTACAGAGGGTGATGCTTTTTCTATGACTTTGAGGAGACATTTCAAAGCTTTTTTAATTTTTCCGATATCACGAAACTGCAAAATTGACTCATATCGACACATCGATCAGCCAACGATTAGCTGGGGGGAAACAATAGCAGATTAAAGTCGACTTTTAATGTTAGACAAAACTTAACTATTAAATAATTTAGTTTACTCTTTATTGGTTCGCTTTGATATCGTTAGCAGATTGAAATTAGTAAATGCAAACATACGTAATGCTGATAGTCTAGTCGCTTAATTGAGCAGATGCACAATCCCGTGAGTTTAGAAATTGGGTGAGTATAGAACCGTGTGCCAAAATAAACGATGAGAAACTCAGTCAAAAACATAACAACGATAATAAATAAATAAAAAATAAACTACCAGAAAAAAATTATAAGCTTTCTTTTCTTATAACTTTTTAACTCTGATCAAATACGATACAAAATTTTTTTTCTGCGATATAAAAAAAATATTATAAAAAATCAAAAGGTACCATAAATAATTAAAAAATCACACCGATAAAAGTTTTTCTGGGTTTCAAATTAAAATAATAAATTATGAGTTGTATCAAATCTGTTGATAAAGTTCATCGAAAAAATAATTTTTTTAGCAAAATACAAAAATTTGAAATGATCAAATTTGTTGAGTTGGGCGATAGAGAGTGAAAATTTAAATTTTTTTGATTATTCTGTTTGGAAAGGTACTGACGTGGAATGAAACGTCCCAATTTTGCATATCCGCTTCATAATTCGTAGCTACTACAACTTTGTTTAGGTAGCACAGGTCCACAAAAGTTACAGATCAGCCCAAAGCCATATTTAGGGGGGACTGGGGGGTTCCCCATTTCAAAATGTATCTCTAGTCAACAAAATTTGATTTAAAAACTCAAAAGTTGTGCAAGTTAAACAAAAGATAGTAATGAACCCCCCCCAAAAAGGAAATATTAAACACTTTAATTAGACGCCTTTAATTAGCGTAATTATTATTTACAATTGTAAAAAATTATTAACTTTTAGTATAGTCACATTATTTGTTAACATGCTGCGCAATCTGGTTGCAATTTTTTTACTTTTTACTTGAATGAAAAAGTAAGATGAACGAAGAAAGAAAAGTGACAGCTGTCATAAGATTATGACTCGATAAACATTCGAACTTACGAATCTTTATTGTTTACTTTATTGTTTACTGTCATTGGTGGTAAGGGTAAAACTTCGATTTCGGACAAGCTCCATGATCATTTTGACCATGTGCTTATCCGGAAGTAGTCTCAGCAGCTTGCAGGTAAGGCCACGGTGCCAGACAGTGTCATAAGCAGCTGTCAGATCGATAAATACGGCACCGGCCTTCTTTTTAGCCTCGAAAGAATCCTCAATGTTCTGGGTTAGCAGAACAACTTGATCTACGGTTGACTTCCCGCGTCGGAACCCAGCCTGCTCTTTAGGGAGCAGTGGATTGATTAATGGTTCAACGCGGGCGTAGATAAGTTTCTCGAGGATCTTGTAGGGGACACAGAGCAGAGATATCGGTCGATAACTCTTTGGATCCCCCACGGGCTTTCCTGGTTTTGGGATCGCGACAACAAGCGCTCTTCTCCAGGTCTTGGGAATTTTGAGTCGGCGTAAACAGGACTTCAAAGCAGCTCCAGCATGAAGTATAAGCTCGGGGCAGATGGAATCAGCGCCCGGAGCTTTACCTGGTTTTAAGTGCTGAAGGGCAGCAGCAAATTCTCTCTGTGAAAATTTGTCAGAGATATTTACTGCGTCTGGTGTTGTGGCCCTCCAAAGGTCAGACACTTCTTGAAAGACAAGTCGAGATGACTTGCGATCAACAGCCTCGTATTTCCCATTTCTAACCAGCTGAGATGCAATAGCATCGGCTGAAACGGGACAGTGACGAGGAGAGTGTCGTGACCTACCAGTAAGGTTGTTCAAAATACTCCACGCTTTTCGACTAGAATGTGAGAAGTCAATGCTCCGAACTGCTTCGGACCATCGATCCCTCCGCTTTCTGTCAAGCTTGGCAAGCAGAGCTGTAGCAGCCAAACTTGAGTCGTCTCCCTGAGGAGACTGCAGAAAGATTTTATAGAGGGATTCACACTCTGCATCCCAACACGGAATATAGTTATTTCGATACCCGCGTGTGATAGTCTTTTTGGCTGCTTTTTTAATGGTGTTACAGAAGTCCTGGTAAGCCGCATCCACATCAAGTGAATCAGGCGGCAACAAAGTCTTTGCGAATTTATTCGTCAAAGCAATGTAGTGACTCCATTTGGCCTTGCGGAAGTTCCATCGCTTAACAGGCATGCTTGGCACTGCCATAGCAAACCTTGGTGGTGTAATAAGCGAGGGTCGATGTTGTGACCTGGGAAACTTCTCAAGGACACGTCTATCCGGTAAGCGACTGTTTGGACCTACGCTAGCGAAAGCTAGGTCTGGATTGGTGCCAGTGTTCCAGCGGCCGGAATAAAAACTGGCAGCGTCCTTGGCATTATATAGCAGGGCAAGACAATTAATACTTGCCCAGCCAGCCAAGCACTCACCGTCCGGACTGTTGTCATCATAACCCCAGTCAGCATGACGACAGTTAAAATCGCCAGCGTAAAGACAGGGGTGAGGAAACACTGGGAGATCCAGGGTTCGCAATCGCGTTGGCGGTGGTTTGTAGACGTTGACTATTTTATAGCCATCAACGTCCACACACAACCACTCGATCTCCGATGTCGGTGGAGATTGGTCCAAAAGCGTGTATCTCAGTCGCTCGTGGACAAACGTGGCAAGGCCATGCTTCCTGCTTAAAGAAGACCCAGCTAGTTGGTAGTGTGGTAGCACCAACTTCTCTGCATCAGTGCAGTGGGTCTCCTGCAGTAGGATGACGAGTGCCTCAGACTGCATAGCGAGGTGATGAAGAACATTCATCTTGCTTGCAGTGAGGCCTTCGATGTTCAGCTGAAGAATAGTGGGTCTTCGGAACTTGTTGGCAATGTGCCCTGAAAAGGACGTTTGCCGATTAGCAGACCCACACTGAACATCGGAATGGGTAGATACCCTTCCGTTTTGGTAGGTTCGGTTTCGGTCTGTCATTTTAAAATCAATGAGCAGACTTACTCACGGCCCAGGCTGCGTGAAAGCACCTACCATCTGGGCCAATATATTTTGAGTAAGTATAGTGTAGTAATAAATTATTTATGCATGTTCAAAAATTTCATGGCATAAAGAATTGGGCAACTATTACTGGGGGTGAAAATGGGGAGAGTGAAGATGAATTTCTAGGAAAAAGTGACTCTGATGATATGTTTATTTTGAATCCACTTACAACAACCCTTAAAGTGAAAAAAGATTACAGAGAAAAAAAGAACCAGATGCAAACTGCCTGGGTACACAAGCAAAACCTACATTTTTGGCATAAAATGCGAAACGTTTCTTTGCCTGAACAAAAATAAAAACTGCTTTAAAATATTTCAAAAAAACTAAAAGTATTCAAATTGTAATGTAAATTTAATTGTGTACTCATTTTTGACTTTTATAGTTCTGTTATTGCATAATATATAACGTTTGATTTTTCGTACCATGGACGAGTGAAACAGATCTGGCACGTTTAAAAATATCAAAAATACACAAAAAATTTTAATATTGTAAAATAGAAATTGTATAAAAAATACGAATATTGTATAATAGAAAGTTACTGTCACCGAAAAATAGTTGAAATAATTTTTCTCGTACACAAAATTAAATCCGTCCATATAGGGTTAATTTCAGACTCCCTCGCAACACGACTTACAGTGGTCGTATTGTAGAGATATTCATGAAGAAACCAAAACAAATCAACTACGTTCTAAATAACTTTTCTGAAACTTTGAATTAAACTGATTGCTATAATTACGATAAAAGAGCCAACATAAAGCCCAAGCCAGCATAGGGCCTATAACAGTGCTTTTCAACCTTTTTTTGTGGCGACCCAAATGTTAAGCGGAAATAGAGAGTAAAGCTTTGGCGACCCAATCTTTTTTATAGACGTTATTAGAAGCATAAAAACGGAACTAAACATATGACCTTTGAGCAGTGACGGATATTTAAAGTTAGGGGCCCGAGTCAAGGATTCCCAAGAATTGGTGTTTCCTAAAAAAAATCTTTACTTCAAATCAATCTTGTATTTCCGTATTTTTCTCACAAATTCATAGTGTTCTCAAAAAATAAAGATCCTTACTTGAAATCAGTCTCAGATTTCTCATTTTTTGTCCCAAATTTTTGTTCTTTCTAGAGTAAAACTTTTGGCTTGCAACTTACTTTTGGCTCTATCCTTGGATCGCGACCCACTTTTGGATCATCCCTAGGTCGCAACCCAAAAGTAGGTCCAAATTGACCCAAAAAAATCAAAATGATTTAATTTTTACACAACTGCACTTGTCGGCGACCCACTTTTGGGTCGCGACCCATTGCTTGAGAAGCACAATATAGTCGTTTAAAACACAGTCGAGCAATGCGTTAAACAAGCAGCGAACCTTGTACATGTCATAGTCGTACACGACTAACTGGATCCACTCCACACGCTAATTGAAGACTTCATCCATGATTAAGCGATGCTGCTTGGAGTGGGGATCAGCAACCATCTCTCGCTTCCAACACATCCGACTCCTCCAGGACTGGAGTTGAAACCGAGCAACACTATGAGAGAAGTTACATCGATCAGAAAAAGCAGTTTTCATTAAAATTAATTAAAAACAATTAAGAAACTAACCAGTAACGTACAAGACACAATTTAGTAGCAGCAGTTAACCCTCTATCGTCCGCTTTTAGGTTTTAAATTAAAAAGTTTATTTAGTGTGTTTTTCCAGTTGAAATCGCATTAAAAATGCAACTGAAAGAAAACTTTGAAATAAAAATTAAACCCTCCTCCATTTTTTTAAACGTTACAAATTTGTAACGGTGGTCAATTAAGCAACTAAATGTTGAATTTTTTTGAAGATTTTGGTACTTTCTAGAGAGTCATACTTCAATGTCAACTACTAGAAAAAAAATTATTAGATTTCTTATTACTTTTCAACTCTGATCAAACACGATACAAAATTTTTTTACTGGGACGTAAAAAACTAAAAAGTCAAAGGTAACTTGGTTAAAAAATCCCACTGATTGAAGTTTTTTCGACTTTCCAATTAAAATGATAAAATACGAGTTGTAACAAATTTGTTGATAAGGTTAATCAAGAAAAAAAAATTTTGTTGATTGAAAGTTTTTTCGACTTGATTGAAGTTTTTTTGATTTACTTTACTGATTGAAGTTTTTTCGACTTTCCAATTAAAATGATAAAATACGAGTTGTAACAAATTTGTTGATAAGGTTAATCAAGAAAAAAAAATTTTTTAAGGGAAAAAAATACAAAAATCTGAAACGTGCAAATTCAACGTTGAGTTGGGCGATATTGAACGCAGGAACTACAAATTTAATTTTTTTCTCTTCTCATATTAATGCCTCAACTCTCAAGGCATCAGTTTCTAAACGTGTGATCTGGGTTCGATATCAGGTCCTATCAATTCAATAAGTAGTTGTACCTAGGGGTAAAAAGTAATACAAAGTTCCGCAGGCTCTGTTTGGCGGTGCTGTTCTGCTGCGGCACCCCAATTTAAACAAAAGCAATCAAGAAGTCCATATCAGTTCTCATACAAAATTAGGGTTGAAACAAGTGTTAAAAGCTAAAACAGCGAATATGAAACATAAAACAACTGCGATTGATGAAATGATGAATAAAAAGTTGAAAAGTAGTAAGATTGGAATGGATCTGTAGTCGACAAGCTAAAAATTTATATATTTAACAATTAAAAGCCAAAAGTAGCAAATTTTAAATATTTGATTTTGATCAAGAATATCAAAACAAAAAGCTTGGGGAAAATTATAAAATAACAAAGAGAGAAATTTTTTACTTCGATCTGAAAGAAGTGAAATCTAGTAGCGAATAAAGCGAGTTCTTACTCTGAGCAATTTCAAAGCAGTGAGTCTCTTACTCGGCTCATGATCTAGGCACCACCTAGTGATATGGGCCTCCCTTTTTAATAAAGCCTCATCAAATTGATCAGGAAGCATTATGGATGGCTGTAACAAAGCAGCAGCAAACTAACGTTGAATAGTAATGAAAAAATATAATTAGTCAACACGATAAAATATTTCATAGTAAACAAATAAGACTTTGCAACCACAGAAACAAACCAACTTTGGAAGTTCTCCAAGCACTTTCACTCTTTCCATCTTTGTGTTGATGCCGGAATAAAAGATTTTGAAGAAGATTATTCCCAGACTGTAAATGTTCACCTTCTGAGTGGACCGAGTCCTATCGAGTAAAAGCCCCACTTATTACGTCACAAAAACAAACTACTGAATAGTCTGTACCTTTTGGACGACTTGAATATTTTGGCGGCAACGTAGAGGCCCGTTCCCACCACACCAGTGTAGGCGCTGTCCCCCCTTCTGACCGAGAACTTATTTTATCGGCTTGGTCTGAAGAGATCTGAACAAACAAGTCACCGGGAATTGTAGTGATCCTTTAAACTAATTTTTTATATTTTCATTAACAGTTTTTTTTATATTAATCACCGATATAATTGGTGAAACAAACTTAATTTTTTTTAAAGAATTTAGATCGCAACATTAAACTATTTCCATCGCTTACTCACCACTTTAGCCTGAAAAGTGGCAAGACCAAAATCCCCAATTTTAACGTGGTCATTTCAGTCAAGAAAAATATTTTGGGGCTTCAAGTCCCTGTGAATTGTACCCTGCTGATGAATATGTAAGATCCTTGAGAATTCCCTGAAAACAACACAGAATCAGAGATATTTATTGAATATAATGATTGATGTAACAGGCCAATATCAGACCAAGTACTGTTCAAAATTAAAATCGATATAACTCCATCAACATTTTTTTAAATTCTCTAAATTTATCCTCTTGACTCGCAGGAAAGCGTCAAAGGCGCTAAAGAAAATGTTGTGCGTTTGAAATTTTTTATTTTGGTTTTTTAGTTTTTTTAGAGATATGACCGAAATTTAGAGCTGCTTGCCAAGACCGCCAAGCAGGGGAAAATGCCGCAATGTGTTTTTTTTAAGAACACTACAGAATGACGTGAGTAGGTTTGAACCGAGACCGTGTCGATCACGTTCGCCATCAATCCAAGCCCTCATAATTACTCAACCACGCTGCCGACAATATTAAAAACCTTGACAAGCCTTTCGGGTAAATCCTTCGATAAGAAAAACATTGGTCGTTGGTCAAAATTGAAAAGCAATCGATCAACAGATTATTGTTCCAGTAATTTCAATTCAAAGATTTCTGCGACACATAAGCACAAACATATTCACCTGAAGAGCCTCCACATTCTATCTTGATCGTGACACAAACCTTGGTCGATCGTATCTCGCAACGTGCTCTTCTCACAGTATTCCATCTGCAACGAGTCGAATTAAAATGTGGTTATTATGTTGCGAGTTCGACCCTTACAGAGGGTGATGCTTTTTCTATGACTTTGAGGAGACATTTCAGAGTTTTTTCAGTTTTGCCGATATCACGAAACCGCAAAATTGACTCATATCGACACATCGAGTTTACAGTTTAAGTGCCATTTGAAAAATTCTTCATTTTGAAACAAAAACAACAGAAGATCAATCTGAAGATTTATTTTTTCATATTTAAGGTTGCTGGAGTGCTAGAAAGCCGTCAGAAGTGACGACTCAACGTCAAGTACGTTGAAATTGGGAATCATTATTTTAATACTTCATCAAATTTCTTTATAAAAAAATATCCTTATCCCAGTCATCTTCAAGTTAAACTACGCCTTAGCATTAAACAGAGTTTTGCAATGAAAAAAGTTATAATGTACTAGATTATCATTTCAACATCAAGTCGTCACTAAAGCAATAAAAAATACAGCTTCAAGAATTTGGGATCTTATTGTTACAGTGTACATTGAAATTATCTTATGTGGATTTTCATTGAAACGAATTTGTAAATATACTTAATGAGTTCTTAATTATAGAATTGATGATACATCAAGTATCATTAAAAACGATTTCGAAGTAATCACAACTGATCGTTAAAACTTGTTATAAATCGCATTGCGTATTGATATGCAATGATATAGGACATGATACAAAAAAACTGATTACAGCCTTGAAGTTTTCATAACTAAAATACAGAGATAAAAAAAAACGCAGATCAAAAAAGCACATGATGTAATGACTAAGTGATAATCAAAAGTGTTTGGTATGAAGAACTAATCAAAAAAGCAGGTCATTGTTTATAAAATTGTAATTAAAAATCAAAACTCAACATTACAACCATTCTACCAGACGGAGGATGTCGTTCTTCTTGCTGATGCAGGATGGAATCCGATCATCCGTAAATCGGACTTCGATCTGAGACAGATGTGATTCTTGGTATAAATCAGCAAGTCTGCAAAGTTGAAACATTTGATACGAGCGAGAATTAAGAAAAAAAAACAGTCAACTACCTTTTATTGATTCTGAAGTCGGAGATTCTTATGACACCTTTTGAATCGAGAAAAACACTGGAGGCCTGGAAAAATAAAACTTTTCAATTTCAAATAGTTCAGTTTATGGTTTATAGATCAAGTACAGTTTTTATCAGTGATGGAGGTCTCGAGACCAATTTTCAGGGTCTCGGTCTCGGTCTCGGTCTCGTACTTTTTAAATTGGTCTCGAGACCGGACATTTTTTGATATTTTTGTTATTTGATGTGGTTATGATGATTTACTGATTTCTTCATCATAAACAATTCCCCTTGCAAAATGAAACTGAAAGCCTTTTATTGCCTCGTAAAATTTTTGAATAAACATAGTCAATAAATGGTTTAGTTCAGTGATTCTTAACCGGGGAGGCACGCCTCCACTGGTGGGCGTACGTAAATTTTCAAGGGGGAGCGATTGTTAACATGTTTTACAACACATTCTTTATTAATTTTGATAATCAAAATGACAGGAAACTTGACCTCAGCAAGAATCAAATTGAACAACGGAATCCAGCAAGCTTTTTTTAATTGGATTTTGTTCTCGCAAACGGTAACTGTGAGTCTCAATTAAAGCACAAATAAAAATTCATTTATCTGATTTAAAAAAAATTAATCAAATAAAATTCTCCTTTTTTTTACACGCGTTTTTTTCAACATAAAGGAATTAATTTGAAATGCGACCGCCATAATGACAACAACAATACCGATACATCAAAACTAAATAACACAAAATACTAATCTAAAATACATGTATATTTAATAAAAATGATGAACCATTAGCAAATAATTGTCGGTAAAGTTTGGGGTTATGTTTTTTTATTAATAACGCTTCATGAATTTTGGTTTCAAAATTAGAATTACATTTTTTAATTATTTTAAACGAATTAACGTTGAATTTTGTATTGGAGCAACTATCACATGACATTTTTTTAATTAAACTTAAAAACATTATTAAATCTAAATTTAAAATAACTTTAAAAATAAATCCTGTCTATAAAACGTTTAAAGTCTCACATTATTTTCAATTGAAGACTCGTGTTCCCCCCGCACTATGCTCAAACATTGTGTATCAATTTTCATGTTCGTGCGATTCGAAGCTGACGTACATTGGTATGTCAACTCGTCATCTGAGCACTAGGGTGGGGGAGCACTTAGGTTTCCATTTGAAGACTGAAAGCTCCGTCAAGGAGCATATCATGTCATGTGATAGTTGCTCCAATATAAAATTCAACGTTAATTCGTTTAAAATAATTAAAAAATGTAATTCTAATTTTGAAACCAAAATTCATGAAGCGTTATTAATAAAAAAACATAACCCCAAACTTAACCGACAATTATTTGCTAATGGTTCATCATTTTTATTAAATATATTTTAGATTAGTATTTTGTGTTATTTAGTTTTGATGTATCGGTATTGTTGTTGTCATTATGGCGGTCGCATTTCAAATTAATTCCTTTATGTTGAAAAAAAACGCGTGTAAAAAAAAGATGTGACAAATAATTACGTAATTCCAATCATTGACTTCGTCTCTTTTTTAAATTACAGTACATAGTTCTTTAAATCATTTTATTTATCTGAAGAGGGCTGACGCAAGCCGAAAACGTTTATCATGGTTTTTTCTTTTGTTTATTTTTGTTAAAATTTTTTTTTTTAATTTATGATGAATACATTTATGCTGTTATATTTAGTCGTGTTATGGATTAAGAAAACATTTTATTCTCTTCCTAAATTATAAAATTCTCCTATAGATGAGAAGCAAAAAACACATTACAGTGGGAAATAGGCGACATTTTTGATGAAGCACAAGAACAGTTTCTCCAGTTAAAATTTAACTCAGCAGCCAAGGTCAAATTTAAAGTGCTGGACCTTGAGGCGTTTTGAGCCAAATACCTTCCCATTTACCATCTTATTTTTTTGAGTCACCGACAATTTCCTGTGAGTCAGGGAGTCAGGAGAATAAAATAAAGATACATAATAATATCAAGAATAAATAAATAATCTTAATTGTTTTTTTTAAGTGAATATTTGAAAGTGGCTCCTTTTTTTTGTTGCTTCAGGCCTTCCTTTTGTAAAAAAACATTACGAATTATAGTGATCGTGTTTTCGGCTATCAACCGCCCCCATAACAAATTTCTGCAAACGCCATTGTATGAATCAAATTGCTTAAAACAAATTAGTTGCTAATAAGACGAAGTAGAAAAGAAGAAAATAACTAAAAACTATTTTGATTAACCTACACAAAGACGAACATAAAATAAACAGGGGTAATACAAAAAGAAAAGTCAGCGAGTTGTTAAGCAGCTTTTACTGTTTTGTATAATTTGTCCTCATTTCTAATCTTTTTTAGGAGATTAATTAGACTAAATCTATTGTATGTAAATCAAACATAGCCAACAAATCCAACAAATACAATGCACCAACACAGATAACCAAGCTAATCAAATATTTGAATGAAGTTTTGGTTCTAGGTGTATTCTATTGCGGTAAGTTCCACCACGACACAGTTCACCGCGGCAAATTCCACCGCTGTAGTTTATATTTTATCACTGTATATTCCACTACAATATCACACCATGTTGACTCTTTATTTTATTTGTAGATTGTTGTTGATTTATCACGCTATAAGCTGCGAAGACAGAGTACGGTAGTTGACAAGCACATTTTTTCCCTAACTCTACTATAACCCTAACCCCTAACACATAACCCTCTAAACCTAACAAATTTCCGTGGTAGAATGTACTGTGTTAGAATTTAACTATGATGGAATATACCGGGGTGGAATTTACCGGTCACCCAAGTTTCAACCATTTTCGTGATTAGCGTGCCTTCAGCATTTTTGGGTTTTGAAAAAAAATGTTAATGAATTTTTCTTAAAGTTTTTCTGATTGCTGTTTTCAACATTGTTTACCGCCGTGCCTTGTATATTTCGGCTTTCTTTTGCTCTAGTTAAAAGGGTTTTTAAAGCTGATTGTTTAATGATGCAATTAAACTTGAGCAAAGCTCTTTTTAACATAATCGAGATGCTTGTTCAATTAAAAAGTAATCTTAGATTGCTGTTTAGAAAATAGAAATTTATGGTTTTTGAAATAATTAAACCGATTATATTTTCGTAAAATTTTTCGGTCTCGATCTCTGTCTCGATTATTTCTGGTCTCGGTCTCGAAGCTTAGGTCTCGAAATTTTCCGCTCTCGATCTCGGTCTTGGTCTCGGAAAAATTATCGGGTCTCGGTCTCGGTCTCAACATTTGTGGTCTCGACTACATCACTGGTTTCTATCCTTGAAATATAGCTTTTACATGAAAACGAAATTTGTAAACAATTGAAAATAATCTGAACTTGAAATAATAAACAAAAATCAGAATTGCTAAAAATCTTCAATAAAGAAATTTTCGGAAAATTGCGGAACAACGCAGAAAAATCAGGAAAATATTACCAACTAAAAAAACAAAAGTTTAATGTAAATTTTTCAAGTTATTATCTTCCTTCAATGTAGTCCGACGAGCCGCGAATAAGAATTGATGATGAAACGTGATATCAAAATTAATTAAAACTAGTTCGAAATGAAGTTAATTTTTAATTTTCTAATTTTATTTTCCACTAAACCTTATTCATATTTTATTAGTAATTCGCACTTAGAGTGGCCCAGATGGTAGGTGCTTTCTCGCAGCCTGGGCCGTGAGTAAGTCTGTTCATTGGTGTTAAAAATGACAGACCGAAACCGAACCTACCAAAACGAAAGGGTATCCACCCAAAACGATTTCGTGCCGAGACTCTCGCTATCCTACATGCTCTTGAGTGGTGTATCTCTCACTCCAAGACATGTAACTTTGAATCCATCACCTTACTTTCTGATTCTTTATCTGTCTTATAAACCCTCTGTGCTCCCCTACCATATTTAA
Source organism: Diplosoma virens (assembly GCA_963680785.1). Taxonomy (NCBI): domain Eukaryota; kingdom Metazoa; phylum Chordata; class Ascidiacea; order Aplousobranchia; family Didemnidae; genus Diplosoma; species Diplosoma virens. The sequence goes on from OY796883.1 coordinate 17,860,289, forward strand.
CCCCCAAATTCCTATCCGATACACAATCCTCAATTCTCTATCCAAATCCAAGGTAGTCCATTTGCAATGGATACCTGGTCACTCTTCCCTCCCAGGTAACGAGTTAGCTGATTCTCTAGCTAAAGTCGGAGCCTCTCTTGATCCTTCCAAAATATCAGTGTCCCTTCACCCCTTATTTCCTCACAAAGACTATCCCTCTATATCAGTTGGAGACGCAGTGTCCAATCTGGTCTCTTTTAACACCAAATCTCTCCACTCTCCAGTATCTCCCGAGGAGCTTACTCTACCTCGCTTCGCTCGCTGTGCTCTCTCCCGTTTACGCTGCAACGGGCACAGCACTCTCCTTAACACTTAATTCCACAAAGTTGGTCGAGCCGAGACTCCTTCATGCAGCAACTGTGGTTCTGAATCACAGGACCTTTCATATCTCGTGCTAGACTGCCCTGTACTGGACCATCTGCGTCGGGCCATATTCGGCCATTCCCTATCACTTCTGGACCTCTGATCCCGTCCGTGGGGAGTCGCCCGATTACTGGGACTCCGCGGAGTTGATCCGCGCCCCATTCCCAGGAAGGGTCAGGTAAACCCACTACTACCACCACCATGATGATGTTAAGAGAAAAAATGTTTTAATACGAAAGATTAGTGTAAGATAAGCTTGAGATAAGAGAATGGAAACAAAAAGCAAGGTCAAGATGTTTCAAGCATAAACTAGAGAAGTTTGTGGTGAGTGTAAACATTTGAAGTTAAGTAAGACAGGAAGTTGACTAGGAAGTTACCTATATTCGTTTTAATCAACTATTTATCGTTTAGACCAGGGATGGGCAAACTTTTAATTTTGCTGATCAATATTTTCAAATTTCCAAAATGTATTTGATTTTTTTTTTGTAGTCCAGTTAGAAAAAATGTCATCAAATGATGTCATAATTAAGATAAAATGTTTGGCGGGACGGATTAATTGGTAAAAAGGCCCGCATTTGGCCCGCAGACCGTAGTTTGCCCATGTCTTACAGGTATTTCCAGGAAGCGTGACTTGATTAATTCAAACTGTTTCAAAGATCATTGTATTGTGTCCCAATGAAAGATTTCATTTGTTGTTTTATAGTCTTTCATAAAAGAAATATTTCCGAGATATCTGCAATTGCTTGCTAAGACGGCGAGGAATTATCGTAGAGCGTCTTTAACCTTTAAAGGACAGTGGTACATATGTGTACCATGATTGTAATTGTAACGTAACAAAAGCACTTTTGTGAAGGCATAAAGCGTCTTCAAGGACACGGCAACGAAAGTTAAAATCAATTATAAAAAAGATAAACAGAACCCTGGACTACATTTACAGAAATCCTAAATTAATTTCAGAATCCCTCGCAACACGACTTACAGTGGTCGCATTAGAGATACTCATAAAGAAACCAAAACAAATCAACTACGTTCTAAATAACTTTTCTGAAACTTTGAATTAAACTGATTGTTATAACTACGATAAAAGAGCCAACATAGGGCCTATAACAGTGTTTCTCAACCTTTTTCTCGATCCAAATGTTAAGCGGAAATAGAAAGTAAAGCTTTGGCGACCCAATCTTTTTTATAGACGTTATTGGAAGCATAAAAACGGAACTAAACATATGACCTTTGAGCAGTGACAAATATTTAAAGTTAGGAACCCGAGTCAAGGATTCCCAAAAATTGGTGTTACCTAAAAAAAACAATCTTCACTTCCAATCGATCTCGTATTTTCGTGTTTTTCTCCCAAATTCAGTGTTCTCAAAATACAAAGATCCTTACTTGAAATCAGTATCAGATTTCTCATTTTTTGTCCCAAATTTTTGTTTTTTATTAAGTAAAACTTTTGGCTCTATCCTTGGATCGCGACCCATTTTTGGATCATCCCTAGGTCGCGACCCATTTTTGGATCATCCCTAGGTCGCGACCCAAAGGTAGGTCCAAATTGACCCAAAAGAACCAAATGGTTTAATTTTACACAACTGCACTTGTCGGCGACCCACTTTTGGGTCGCGACTCATTGGTTGAGAAGCACAATATAGTCGTTTAAAACACAGTCGAGCAATGCGTTAAGCAGCGAACCTTGTACATGTCATAGTCGTACACAACTGACTGGATCTGCTCCACACGCTGGTTGAAGACTTTATCAATAATTATACGATGCTGCTTAAAGTGGGGATCAGCAACCATCTCTCGCACTGCTTCCAATACATCTGACTCCTCCAGGACCGGAGTTGAAACCGAGCGACACTATGAGAGAAGTTACATCGATCAGAAGAAGCGGTTTTCATTAAAATTAATTAAAACTAATTAAAAAACTAACCAGTGCCGTACATGATACAATTTGTCGGCAGCGTGGTCCAGTGGTTAGAGCGCCGGGCTCGTGACCAACACGGTCTCGGTTCAAAACCCACTCGCGCCATTCTGTTGTGTCCTTTGGAAAGACACTTTACGGCATATTCCCCTGCTTGGTGGTCCTGACAAGCAGTTCTATATTACAGTCATATCTCTATTAAATTACAAGCGGACAGCAATATCTTGGTATCTCCGAGAACAGGTCGGGGTAATTGCTTTTACCCTATGTATTAGCGCCTCCGTCGCTTACCTGCGAGTCAGGAGGATAAATATAGAGATAAAATAAAAAAAATAAATAGTAGCAGCAGTTAACCCTCTATCGTCCGCTTTTAAATATTAAATGAAAAAGTTTATTTTGTGTGTTTTTCCAGTTAAAATCGCATTAAAAATCAACTGAAAGAAAACTTTGAAATAAAAATTGAACCCTCCTCCATTTTTTTAAACGTTACAAATTTGTAACGGTGGCCAATTAAGCAACTAAAATGATTAAAATGTTGAATTTTTTTGAAGATTTTGCTACTTTCTAGAAAGTCATACTTCAATGTCAACTACAAGAAAAAAAAATTATTAAATTTCTTATTACTTTTCAACTCTGATCAAACACGATACAAAATTTCTTTACCGTAACGTAAAAAACTAAAAACTCAAAGGTAACTTGGTTAAAAAATCCCACTGATTAAAGTTTTTTTTGAGTTTCCAAATATCATGATAAAATATGAGTTGTAACAAATCTTTTGATAAGATCAATCAAGAAAAGAAATTTTTATAAGGGAAAAAAAATACAAAAATTTGAAACGTGACAAATTTAATGTTGAGTTGGGCGATAGAAGTTTAAGATATTTAAAGGTTCAAAGTATTATCCATTGAACGCAGGAACTACAAATTTTGTTTTTTTCTCTTTTCATATTAATGCCTCAACTCTCAAGGCATCAGTTTCTAAACGTGTGACCTGGGTTTGATACCAGGTCCGATCAATTCAATAAGTAGTTGTACCTAGGGGTAAAAAGTAATACAAAGTTCCTTGGGCTCTGTTTGGGGGCGCTGTTCTGCTGCGTCACCCCAATTTAAACAAAAGCAAGAAGTCCGTATCAGTTCTCATACAAAATTAGGGTTGAAACAAGTGTTAAAAGCTAAAACAGCGAATATGAAACATAAAACAACTGCGATTGATGAAATGATGAATAAAAAGTTGAAAAATAATACGATTGGAATGGATCTGTAGTCGACAAGCTAAAAATTTATATATTTATAAATTACAAAACAAAATTAGCAAATTTTAATTATTTGATTTTGATCAAGAATATCAAAACAAAAAGCTTGGGGAAAATTATAAAATAACAAAGAGAGAAATTTTTTACTTCGATCTGAAAGAAGTGAAATCTAGTAGCGAATAAAGCGAGTTCTTACTCTAAACAACACCGAAGCAGTAAGTCTCTTACTCGGCTCATGATCTAGGCACCACCTAGTGATATGGGCCTCCCTTTCTAACAGAGCCTCATCGAATTGATCAGGAAATATTATGGATGGCTGTAAAAGCAACAGCAATATTAACGTTGTGTAATAATGAAAAAATATAATTAGTCAACATGATAAAATTTCCAAAGTAAACAAATAAGACTTTGCAACCACAGAAACAAACCACCTTTCGAAGTCCTCCAAGCACTTTCACTCTTTCCATCTTTGAGTTGATGCCGGAATAAAATATTTCGAAGAATATTCCCAGACTGTAAATATCCACCTCTGAGTGTACAGGGTCCTGTCGACTAAAAGCCCGACTTATTACGTAACAAAAACAATTACTGAATAGTCTGCATCTGCATTAACAGTTTTTTTTATCATATTAATCACCGTTAAAATTGATGGAACAAACTTAATTTTTTTTAAAGAATTCAGATCGCAACATTAAACTATTTCCATCGCTTACTCACCACTCAAGGAAAAAAATAGTCAACTACCTTTTATTGATGCTGAAGTCGGAGATTGTTATGACACCTTTCAAATTGAGAAAAACACTGGAGGCCTGGAAAAATAAAACTTTTCAATTTCAAATATTTCAGTTTACAGTTTATAGATCAAGTAGAGTTTCTATCCTTGAAATATAGCTTTTACATGAAAATGAAATTTGTAAACAATTGAAAATAATCTGAACTTGAAATAATAAACAAAAATCAGAATTGCTAAAAAACTTCAATAAACAATTTTTTTTGAAAATCACAATATTTGTTTATTCGCGGAACAACGCAAAAAAAATCAGGAAAATGTTACCAACTATAAAAACAAAAGTTTAATGTAAATTTTTTAAGTTATTATCTTCCTCCAACGTAGTCTGAAAAGCCGCAAATAAGAATTGATGATGAAACGTGATACAAAAATTAATTAACCCTAGCTCGAAATGAAGTTAATTTTTTTATTTTCTAATTTTATTTTCTACTAACCCTTATTCATATTTTATTATTAATTCGCACTTAAGAGCATTAACTAAAAATATAAAAATTATATTGATGACATATTGATGATATTGATGAGATTGATGGCACATCAAGTATCATTAAAAACGATTTCGAAGTAATCACAACTGATCGTTAAAACTTGTTATAAATCGCATTGCGTATTGATATGCAATGATATAGGACATGATACAAAAAAACTGATTACAGCCTTGAAGTTTTCATAACTAAAAAACAAAGTTAAAAAAAAAACGCAAATCAAAAATTCACATGATTTAATGACTGAGCGATAATCAAAAGTGTTTGGTCTGTAGAACCAATCAAAAAAGCAGGTCATTGTTTATAAAATCATGATTAAAACTCAAAAATCAACATTACAACCATCCTACCAGACGGAGGATGTCGTTCTTCTTGCTGATGCAGGATGGAATCCGATCATTCGTGAATCGGACTGCGATCTGAGACAGATGGGATTCTCGGTATAAATCAACAAGTCTGTGAAGTTGAAACATCTAGTAGAACTGCGCATTAAGAAAAAAAATAGTCAACTACCTTTTATTGATGCTGAAGTCGGAGATTCTTATGACACCTTTCGAATCGAGAAAAACACTGGAGGCCTGGAAAAATAAAACTTTTCAATTTCAAATATTTCAGTTTACAGTTTATAGATCAAGTACAGTTTCTATCCTTGAAATATAGCTTTTACATGAAAACGAAATTTGTAAACAATTGAAAATAGTCTGAACTTGAAATAATAAACAAAAATCAGAATTGCTAAAAATCTTCAATAAAGAAATTTTCGGAAAATTGCGGAACAACGCAGAAAAATCAGGAAAATATTACCAACTTTAAAAACAAAAGTTTAATGTAAATTTTTCAAGTTATTATCTTCCTTCAATGTAGTCTGACAAGCCGCGAATAAGAATTGATGATGAAACGTGATACAAAAATTAATTAAAACTAGTTCGAAATGAAGTTAATTTTTAATTTTCTAATTTTATTTTCCACTAAACCTTATTCATATTTTATTAGTAATTCGCACTTAGAGTATCAACTAAAAAAATAAAAATAATATTAAGATATATATAAAGTTTATTAACCTTAAACTGCTTGTGAACGACGGACTTGGAGTGCAAATAATCCAACCCGGTCAGCATTTGCTCGGTGTAGGAACGCAACACATCTAGCGAAACCTTTTCGTGGTTGACGATTTTCTGCTGCATCGAGATTCCTAATCAAGTTAATAAAAATTTTCTGAGATAAATAATTTCATACTCAATTAAAATCACAGTGATTGACTGAGAAACAAAACTAATTATCTTGTATATAATCTTGTAGCAGTTACACCTCAATGCATTTTGAAGTTTGAGAACTCTTTATTGCAAGATAAGAAACGAGATTTTGATGAGATAATTTAACAAGCGCTTGCAATTCCTAAAAAAAGTAAGAAAATTAAATTTATAGTAAATTTTACTTTAAAAAAAAAAGAAAAACTGCCAAATCTAAGCAGGCAACGTTTTCCGACCATGGGCCAATGACACAGATGAAAACAGCAAATCTAAAAGTTATCAGGTCACTGTGGTTCCGGGTGACAATGAAGTCAGTACAACACATTAGTTTCGAGCAACATTAAAATCGCACAATTTCAACGCAAAACTCACGTGTTCGATTGTGCTGATAGTTTTCCAGTATTCCTCAAGTTTCTCTTTCGGTCAACGTTACTATAGAAGATTGTGTGGGAAGTAAGATGTCCCACTGATGGACCACAATCAACTGTCCGGTTGTAAAGTCCATACCGCTGTCCACAAGCGATCCAGAAGGGTCACTACCTACAAGAAAGCACACAAGAGTTATAAAGATGCAAGAGACAGAAAGCAAGTCATAAAACCATTAATTTAGTAACATGCATTTGCTTAGTAGAAATATAAAATTAAAATAATTAACACCAACACATTCGAAGCCTTCTCTGTTTCAAATCTTAACAAGAGTTTATTGATAAAATTTCAACTTCAAACCATTCGTTGCACTCGCGACTTAACGCCGACGCGAGCAGGGAGTTCGGGAGCCAATTTGAAGCATCGCGACAGAGTCACTTGGAACTGTCCCAGCGGTGATAAATTGTTGGAAAAAACTGTGTCAGATTAGTTCGGTTCCAGAGTCGAACCCAGACATACTGTGGCTGAGGTAGCAATGCTAACCACTACACTGACTGGTCAATAAAAATATTTACTGTTTAAAAGATATATATTGTTTCGGTATAAAAATATTCAAAAATCCTAAACTTGGTGATTATTTACCTATTAACTGCCCTCTGAAAATCGTTCTTGTCACTTTCTTATTGAACTGAATCGAAACGACTCCTTCTGGCAGGCCACTTGCATCCAAAAATCCCGAAGAACCCAAAGATCTTCCCACTGGATGAAGAAACAAAAGAATCGTAAACTTGCAATCCAAATATCATTATAATTCCGAGAGCTGCCATTTACGTCTATCTAGCGACCTACGAGAATTCGGTGCCAAGAGTTCAACGCCCTTTGAATTTTTTACTCAGGCCAAATATGTATTTTTAAAAACGAATATGGTCTCTACCTTCTTTTTATATAGAAAAATCATACAAATTATATTACCATTTTTTTGGAGAAGTTTTTGATAAATAGTCACGTTAAAACGCTGTCTTGGTTGACTTTTAGGAGTTTGAAGCAAATGGGCTTAATAAGTTTAAATTAAACCGATTCTTTGACACTAATTTGTTTTTTCTTTTTTTTTTTATACAGGCTTAACAGATTAGTGCCAAGTGGTAATATTGGTTAAAAGTAATACGGTCGAATAATTTTGGTCATGTGGCCTGTTTAATAATTGTTTCAAAGTTTTTTGCCGCTTGACTGTTACCCGGTAACTTTGCATTTGGTTTGTGCATTTGTAGAGTTGAGAGTATACATTTAATTAGTAAAATGCTTGCCAAAAAAAATTAGCAAAGACACTAAAAACTGTTTCTGCATGTTTTTTGTTGTTGTAAATGCTAACTTTTATCCTTGAATTCAAGTGGGAGTTTCGATAAATGAAAATACAAGTGTTCAGCCATCTCCTTACTGCTTAAAAGTCGTGTTGACATATCAATGTACGAGGGACGTTCTGAAAGTAATGCAAACTGATTCAATTTCTTGCAGCATTCATTTAACTAGCATCTGATTCCTTTTACAGATTATAGATTGGTAACGAAGGTTTACAGAATTTATAAAAAAAAAAAGTAAGGGTTTGAATTACTGCAATCTGCAATTTAAACTTTAAGCAATCCTTCTATGTCTTCTTCGTTAGAAGGTAAAACTGGCATAATTACCCCAAAGCAATCTCGGAAGAAGCAAAGAGTTGTTATTGAATTTCTAATGTCAGAGGGAGAAACAGCTCAGAACATAAGCAGAAGGCTAAAGCAAGCGTATGGTGACGGTGCGATAGACTACAGCACAGTAACAAGGTAGGTGAAGCGAATCAATAATGGACAGGAAGAACCTGCTGAAAGCGATATTTGCGATAGGCGAAGAAGTGGTAGGTCATCTTCTGCTCCCAGTTCTGCTAACATTGCTCAAACAGATGCATTGATTAATAGGCACATGCATTGATTAATAATATAAAGATAAATTCTCCAGTGATGAAGAGGTCAAAACTGCTGTTAGGAAGTGGTTAAAAACGCAGCATGTAGAATTTTACAATAAAGGAATATCTGCACTCGTTAAAAGATGGGAAAAAGCGGTTCGGAAAGCGGGAGATTACATCGAGTAGTAAACACGAACTGCTCATGCTATATACTTTCTTGCGATGCACGATTTGATTATTTTTAAAACTCAATGTCATTAAAAGAAACCTGGTTGCATTACTTTTTCAACGCCCCTCATATGTCAAATTTATATACGATGAACATGAGAGTTGATTGCACAGTATTTGAGCAGTGATTAGGCGGAATATGAAAATAAATTAAAATTAATATGATAATTCACTGGTTTAATAAACAGGATCCGGTTCCATAGACCGCTTAAACTTACTTGTAAACCAGCTTCAATGTATTTCAATGCGTTGTTACGTCATTTAAAGACTTGCTTTATTTTAATTTGCTAATCTGACTGCCTACTTTAGCGACCGTGGCCAAGCAACTAAGAGCGCCATATCGATGGTGCACGCAAACGACACATCGCGCTTCTAAGCCTACTGGCATCATTTTGTTATGCCTTTTGGAAAGACACATTACGACGCTTTCCTCTGCTTGACGGTCTTACCGAGCAGCTCTAAATTTTAGTCGTATCTTATCTCAAAATAAAAACTAAACTAGCAAATAAAAAATTTCTATTGGGCAAACTATAATCTTTGGAAGTAGATTGGCCCTGGACAGGGTAATCCCTTGACGTCGCGTAAGTAAGGCAGGAAGATAATTATTGAGAAGAAAAGTATTTTACCTAAAGTATTCGGGTCCTTTTTTCGAATGTGACCTTTTAAATAAACATAATAATTGCCAAAATATGCTTTAGGACTGGAAAATGTTAGTCTAAAAAAATAATTTTCTTACTAATATAATCCAATTGACTTCCTTAAATATTACGGTCATTTCTACTGCATCAGACCCGGAAGAATTTTCCACCGCATAAGAAACACTGCTTTAGATCGTTTCAAATTTTAAAACGCTTTCGTTTTCTTAAAATTTAAAGGGGTGCATTTTGCATGTACGTTTTTGTTTGTTTTTGTTTGTTTGTTTTTTGTTTGCATGTTTTTTGTTTCAACATTGCTTTTGTTTGTTGAAAAAAATATACTGTATGTTAAAATATTAAACTTAAATAAATTATTAGAACCCATTATTATACTGATTTACGCCTGTTTTGCATCATAGACATAGATGTGCGTAACAATTGTGAATTGTCGGCTTAAAAAAATTAAAACTTAATATTGTGGCCGCGGTAACTTGTGCTGTGGCGACCAATCAGCTTGCGCGCGTTCGCGCGCGCCAGCTGATTGGTCGCCACAGTGCTATTGTGGTCAAAAATTTTAGCTTTTTGGTCAGAAATTTTATGGTCAAAAATTGTCAGCTTACAAAAAGTAAAAAAAACTTTTTTTATTTCTATTTTATCTCTATATTTAATCTCCTGACTCGCAGGAAAGCGACGGAGGCGCTAATACATAGGGTAGGCAATTACCCCGATCTGCTTCCGGAGATACCAAGATATTGCTGTCCGCTTGTAATTTAATAGAGATATGACTGTAATTTAGAACTGCTTTCCAGAAACACCAAGCAGGGGAATGTGCGGTAAAGTGTCTTTCCCAAGGACACAACGAGTGGGTTTTGAACCGAGACCGTCTGGTTACGAGCCCAGCCCTTTAACCACTCGACCACACTGCCTACATATTGTGACTGCGGTAACTTGTACTATTGTGGTCAAAATTTTTAGCATTTTGGCTTTCGAAAATGAAAATGTTAAAAAGCGTAGTCAAATTTTCAAGTTGACTTTTGGTGGCTGCCGTAACGTTTCTTTCTTTTTTTTCTGATAAACTATCAGCAAATATAATCGCGGTGGTAAAAGCAAAATTAAATTCAATCAATAAATAGTTGAATTTATGAATAAACAAATTATAAAGAAAATCAGTTAATAAATCTTTCTAAAATAAAAATCGACTCATAATCTTTTCCGACTGCAGCTGCCACTTCAACATTACTTCTTCCTAACCAATATTATGTGTGATTAATCTTTACAAAAGCAATGAAAAAAGCAACCTATTGGTCATGAAGAAATACAACTTATTGACTTGCAAATCCCTTTCTCAAATCAACAATTTCTCAATAAAACTTGAATAAATGTAAGTCTAAAAACCTTATTGTTGATTAGCAAAAAGCTATTCAAACAATCTTTTCATTCTCATCTTTATAGCTCTATGAATATGGATTTTCAGCTTAGACAAAATCAAAAGCAAAAACTTATAAGAAACGAGCCTTAATTCATTTAAACAGCTTTTTTGTTTTTAATCTATCGAGTGTGCCGCAAAATTATAAATTGCTAATGTGCTGTAAGCCAAAAAAGTTTAAAAACCACTGCCCTGACCCAAACCCTTGCTTGCTTTTTAGGGAAATCAATCTTAAATAAAAATAAGTAGTATATTATGAGTAAAATATGGGCTGGCATCGACTTATCGCAATCCCTAGAATAATTGGCTTGTACAAATTAAGTCAGATTAAAGTAAATTTATGAAAATGTGTGCAATCTGAAAGGGGTGGGTAATGCAGTGATAGACCAAGAGTACAACTCACACTATAGCGTAGTAGACTGTATGCTATAGTACTAGCAAATTGTAACAAAATATAACAAAAAAATGATTTTTAAATATCAAAGCCGAATTTTAACAAAATTATTATTTATCCAAGTTTAGTTAACTTCATAAAACAAGTTTTTGTAAACTTCAGCTGCATAAAGTTAACTTCAACTTCATAAATCAACTATTAAAACATAAAACAGGTTAAAAATTATGAAATAAAAACTATAACAATGATTTCTATTTTGAAAAATGAGAAACAGCTTAAATGCAATTTTTCTTTCCTTCTTTGCATTTCTTTTTTCCTCTTGCCTGGCTTCTTTCTCAAATTGTTTTTGTTTATTTTGAACCATTTCTTCATAAACTGATTGGTATGATGGTACAGTGTGATTATGTAAAAACTTCTTTTAAAAATGCTTCTTTACTTTTGTACAGTAACTACAATCAATATGTTAAGTAAGATTGGTTATCTTTTTTTTAGGATTGCTATCCTTGTAAGTGTATCGAAATTGCAGTTGAAAGAGCACTTCAAGTTTTGAATTAGTTAGGAATTAGTTTTTTCTGACCAGGATTACCCAAAGCAACGTTTTAGGAAGATTAAAAAATAGACTATGAAGCAAATTAATGCAACAAGTCCATTCAAGAGCCATAAATATTTACGCAAATGTCGCTTGACATAAAAGGAAGTACGTTTGGATAGACAAACAAAAGTATAAAAAATATGACTAACTCTACCACAATTGAGCCAATTAGCCCAAAGTTAAATTGTTTACTATTAAATGGCTTATTTTTAAAATGAAAAACCTTTGCTTTACACAATAACAAAAAAGACTCACTTTACATAGTTTATATTTTAAAAGCACACATATTTAACATTTCATTATCAGTAAAACAATAGGTCAACTAAAACTCAGTAAAAATCAAATTTATAATTTGCATTACTTCCACTTGCTTGATTTATTATAATAAGTAGCTTATGAAGAAGCAATTAACAAGGAAATACGAAAATTTCACAAAAACCATACTTGTATAAATAGAGCTACTTTCAAAATCCTCACTTCACCGATAGCCTTTTTGCAAAAATCTTTTAATTCTTTATCAAGTTTGGTTATCCGTTGATATACCTTTTTACTTTTCAATTTTAAATGAGGGCAGCTAAATTTTAAAAAATGTTTTGCATTCAAGTACACCTCAATGAACATGTAAATAATCAAGATATGATTGATTTTGTCAAAAGTAGTAATTTTTAAAATAAAAGTGAAAGTTTACACAAATAGGAATATGTAGAATAGAATATATAGAATAAATAAAACTCAGTGATTAATTTACACCTGATATCTACATTTAATGTAAACCTAAAAATTCATTAAAGTTTGATAGCAACAGCAATATAAAATAGCAGGCTTGAATAAATTAAAATAAAATATTTAAACAAAATTTATTAAAATTTGTTATTGAATTAACTATACAAATAAACATTCCTATATCATTAACAGTGTTTGTCAGCAGTTTGGCATATTGATTAAGAGCACCGTAATAGTGATAAACATGGTTACAGTTAAAAACCTAGTCACACCATTCTGCTGCGTCCCTAGGAAAGACACATATTTTATTAGAAATTTGCACTTAGAGTATTAACTAAAAAGATAAAAATAATATTAAGATATATATAAAGTTTATTAACCTTAAACTGCTTGTGAACGACGGACTTGGAGTGCAAATAATCCAACCCGGTCAGCATTTGCTCGGTGTAGGAACGCAACACATCTAGCGAAACCTTTTCGTGGTTGACGATTTTCTGCTGCATCGAGATTCCTAATCAAGTTAATAAAAATTTTCTGAGATAAATAATTTCATACTCAATTAAAATCACAGTGATTGACCGAGAAACAAAACTAATTATCTTGTATATAATCTTGTAGCAGTTACACCTCAATGCGTTTTGGAGTTTGAGAACTCTTTATTGCAAAATAGGAAACGAGGTTTTGATGAGATAATTTAACAAGCGCTTGCAATTCCTAAAGTAAAAAAATTTAATTTATAGTAAATTTTACTTTAAAAAAGAAAAGAAAAAAATGTCGAATCTAAGAAGGCAACGTTTTCCGACCACGGGCCAATGACACAGGTGAAAACAGCAAATCTAAAAGTTATCAGGTCACTGTGGTTCCGGGTGACAATGAAGTCAGTACAACACATTAGTTTTAAGCAACATTAAAATCGCACAATTTCAACGCAAAACTCACGTGTTCGATTGCGCTGATAGTTTTCCAGTATTTCTCAAGTTTGTCTTTCTCGGCCAACGTTACTATAGAAGATTGTGTGGGAAGTAAGATGTCCCACTGATGGACCACAATCAACTGTCCGGTTGTAAAGTCCATATCGCTGTCCACAAGTGACCCAGAGGGGCCACTACCTACAAGAAAGCACACAAGGGTTATAAAGATGCAAGAGCAGAAAGCAAGTCATAAAACCATTAATTTAGTAACATGCATTTGCTTAGTAGAAATATAAAATTAAAATAATTAACACCAACATATTCGAAGCCTTCTGAGTTTCAAATCTTAACAAGAGTTTACTGATAAAATTTCAACTTCAAACCATTCGTTACACTCGCGACTTAACGCCGACGCGAGCAGGGAGTTCGGGAGCCAATTTAAAGCATCGCGACAGAGTCACTTGGAACTGTGCCAGCGGTGACAATTTGTTGAAGAGTTTTGTCAGATTTGTTCGGTTCAGAAATCGAATCGGGACATACTGTGCCGGAGGCAGCAACGACGCCAATTGGTCGGTAGAAAGTAGAAACAATTATTTTTTAAAAGATATAAATTGTTTCAGATTAAAATTATAAAAAAAAAACTAAACTTTATGATCATTTACCTAATAATTGCCCTCTAAAAACAGTTCTTGTCATTTTCTTGTTGAAGTGAATTGAAACAACTCTTTCTGGCAAATCACTTGCATCCAGTAATCCAGAAAAATCCGAAGATCTTCGCACTGGACGAAAATAAAAAAAATTGTAAATTTGCCATTCAAACGTTATCACCCTCTTCGGAATTTGCCATCAAAGCGCCTCTTTAGTGACCCACAAGAATTTGGTACAAAGGCTTCAACGCCCTTTCTTTTATTATTTGATCAGGCTAAGTGTATTTTTAAAAAGAAATATGGTCTTTTCTCTGTTCTTTTTTTTAAAACTATTTAAGGAAATAATACAAAATATAATTATTACAGTTTTCGGAAAAGTTTGTGATAAATAGTCGCGTTAAAACACTAACTTTGTTGATTTTCAACAAGTTCAAAACATCTCAATGTTCTTAATAAGTTTAAACCAAACCACTTCTGATTCGTTTTTTCGGTTTTTTAAATACACGATTAACCAATTAGTGCCTAGTGGCAGTATTTGCTAAAACTGATACAGTCGAATAATTTTGGCTGTGTTGTTTCAAAGTTTTTTTGTTTCTTGACTGCTACCCGATTCCGCCATTTCATTTGTGCTTTCGTAGAGCATAGAATATACATTTAGTTAGTACAATGCTTGCCAAAAAAAATTAGCAATGACACTAAAAACTATAGATACTTTAAGGTGGAACCACGTGACTAAAATACTTTGATGCAGGCATGTCAAACTCACAAGTGTCATTCGATGCGGCCCGCGTAATTTTTGAAAGATTTTTTAATCAGAATCTTAATAGAAAATCCAAATAGTAATTAATTCAAAACGAGGTTGATTTGATTTCAAAATAAAATTCAAATATAAAAACGGTTTACGCAACTCCCTGTATGGCTGAGATTTGACACCCAATTGAAGCGAAGACTTTTTTTTCGTGCTTAGCGGGAAAAGATTGAAGTTAAATTATTTCAACTATTTCCGCGACCACTTCCAGCTTGAAACGACCTTAATACCTATTATAAAACAATATTATCAAATATGGGTTGGTGATTTATAAATGTGTTATTTTTAAATGTATGAAGTATGTAGAGCTAGAATATGGTCGGATACAATTTGATCCCGCCGACTCGATGCCAAACAAGATAGTTCTCCCATGATTTGCAAAACATAGTAAGCAGCTTTTTGAAGTTTTCGATACAATTCGAAGCTAATCATAACTTTTACTCTTGCTTGCTTTTTATGAAAATCAATGTTAAATGAAAATAAGTAGTCAGCGCTCAAGTGGTCAGAGTGCCGTGATTGCGATCGGTATGGTTTTGTTCAAAACCTACTCGCGCCATTATGTTGTGTCTTTAGGAAAGACACTTCATGGCATTTTCATCTGCTTAGTGGTCTTGATAAGCAGTTCTGAATTTCAGTCATATCTCTATAAAACTAAAAACTTTTTTTTTTTTAATTTTCAGGGGAAAGCAATATCTTGGCATCTCCAGAAGCAGGTTGGAGTAATTGCTTACCCTACGTATAAGCGCTTCCGTCACTTTCCTACAAGTAAGGAGGATAAATATAAGAATAAAATGACATGAAAATGAATAAATAAGTATATAATAGTTTCAGTAAAATTTGGGCTGGCATCGAGTCGGTACTTTTAAGACTTTTAAGTCTGTACTAAAGCAATTGTATGAAAATGTGTGCGATACAGGAGGGTGGGTACCGCAGCCGTAGACCGAGAGGTACAGCTCAATTTCAAGCTCATGAAAATTTTATTGAGAGCAGTAATATTGGTACAGATGTTGCACAACATAAAAAACACTACATTTAGATCTGATAGACAGTCTCAAATATAAAGAATATGTCGCACTTTACCACAATTGAGCCATTCAGACCAAGGTGATTAAATGGAAATTTTTAACGAAAACCTTTTGCTTTACACATTAAAAAAAGACTCACTTTACATAATTAATATTTTAAAAACACTCATATTTAACACTTCATTATCAGTAAAACAATAAAATTAAAAGTCAATTAAAAGTCGGTAAAAATCGAATTTATAATTTTCATCATTTGCACTTGCCTAATTTATCGCTCAAGAGGATATAATTAACACGAAAATAACAAAATTTTAGAAAAACTATACTTGTATAAATTGAGCTACTTCCAAAATCATTACTTCACCTACAGCCTTTTTACAAAAATCTTTTAATTTTTCATCAAGTTTGGTTAAATCATCTGTTGAGATACCTTTTGAGTTTTCAAAATTTTTAAATGAGGAGAGTTAAATTTTTAAAAACGTTTGACATTAGAGAATACAGTAATTAAACATGTATATAATTAAGAATTAAAATATGATTAATTTGGTCAAAATTAGTAATTTTTTAAATAATTGGAAAAGTTGATACAAATAGTACTGGCAGTAATATAGAATATACAGAATAAATAGAACCCAGCGATTATTTTACAGCTGATATTTACAAATTATGTAAACCCAAAAACGTCATCAACATATGACTGCAAAAGCAATATAAAATAGTAGGCGTGAATACATTCAAAACAAAATATTTTTAAAAAATTCATAAAAAACTATAATATACAAAAAAACATTGCTATATCATTTAACAGTGTTTCTCACACTTTATGCAGCAGCACACCAGTGTATCATGACCAATATACAAAACTGTGTCACATTTTTTGGAGTATTTTTTTTTAACTTAAAATTAGCTAATTACCACAAAGCTCACATCAAAACCAAAATAAAGTCAAAAATAAAAAAATTTTATTATCGCCTGATATGTATAATTTCTTATTTTATCTCTATATTTATCTTTCTGACATGCAGGAAAGTAGTGGAGGCACTAAAACATAGGGTAAGCAATTACCCCAACCTACTTCCGGAGATAAGTTTTTTGGAGCAATTTTTTATTGATCACATGCCCTTGCTAACACCAACCACAGTTATCTCCTGTGAACATAGCCTTTGCCTAAAATGATAATACCTGCAAGGCAACAGGTTGTTTTATTTAATTCACAATTGGAATCCTAACAGGAGCTCCCATTCTGGATCAGAGTGGTCCTGGCAGTAATGGGAATTAAAGGGTCCCTACAACTTCAGAACTTCCAAACTGAAGCCTTTCCAACAGATGTAGTTTAAAGTCATACTCAGGACGAAAAAATTGTTCATGTGTTTTGTGGATTTAGAGAAAGTTTTTGATAGAGTTTGAAGAGTAATGTAATGGGCACTGAAGAAAGAACTACTTCAGATCTTGGTGAAAGTGGCGATGAGTCTGTATGAGGGTTCAAAAACAAGTTAAAGTTGGATCTGAATTCTAAAAAAGAATTTTATGTAGTGGTTGGTGTACATCAGGGATCTGTTTGTTTACCTTTATTGTTTGCAATTGTGGTAGATGTTGTGACACAGAATGCAGAAGGCTTGATGAAAGAGAGTTTGTATGCAAATGATTTGGTACTGACGAGTGAAACAATGGAGGGTCTGAAGGAAAGGTTTTTAAAATTGAAAAGCGCATCAGAGAGCAGGAGACTGAAAGTAAATTTTGAAAAGACAAAGGTGATGGTGTGTAGGTCTGAGGGTGAAGTCATACAAAGTAGAATAGACCCATGTGGAACAGGTGGTAAAAAGGGTGACAGTCACCTAAGTGCAATGTACAAAATGTGACCAATAGATTCATGAAAGATATTCTAAGTTGAAGAAAGTAACTCCAAGTACAGCAAGATTTTTTGTTTGTAATTAAATGTGATACAGCAACAAATGGTGCAAGCAGTAATGTGTGATGATGTGAAAACTGTAAAGGGATTTTGCTATCTTAGTGATAGGTTGCATGCCAGTGGAGGATGTGAAGCTACAGTGACTGCAAGAACAAGGGGATAAAAGAAATTTAGAGAGTGAGGAAAGATACTGTTTAGAAAAAGATTCACTTTACAAATGAAAGGAAAGGTATATAAAGCTATATGAGATCAGCTATGTTACATGGAAGCAAAATGTGGTGTTTGAGAGAAAATGAAGTAGCTATTTTAAGAGGAACAGAAAGATCTATGAGTGAGGGCAATGTGGGGTGTAAAGTTGGTGGACAAGAGGAATACAGTGGAGCTGATGGACATGCTAGGATTGAAGAAAGCAGCAGATAAGCTGGCAAGGGCAAATGGTGTGAGGTGGTATGGTCATGTTTTTAGATAACATGAGGAAGATGTTTTGGTACATGAAGTGGATGGAAAACGTAAACAGGGTCAACTGAAGATGAAGTGGAGGGAACAAGTTAAAGGAAGCATGAGAAGAATTGGTTTAAGGAAAGAAAATGCAGCAGATCAGTGTAGGTGGAGAGGTGTAAGAAGAATTGTGGAAGTACTAAGATGCATCTGCCCATTTTCATTCATTGGGAAAATTTAAACTGAATTAAAGCTATGAGAGATTGTTGATGTTTTTGTTGTTGATGTTGCTTCTGAAGAGGCAAAGATATTGCTGTCCAATTGAAACTTTTTCAAATGCTTTTATGAAATTTTAAACAAATAAAATTTTAAATAATAATGCTTTATGTTAAACTTAAGTGATTGAAAAAAAATTAAATTTGTTTATTGTATATTCTTTAAAGCAGAAATCCTTTTTGTAAAAAAATTATATACCATTTTGAAAATTTCAGTTGTTTTAATTTATCTGCTTTTAATATTTTTTCAAAATTAACACTCTGCTTTTAATATTTACAATTTCTAACAACACTGCCAGCAACTGATTTAGGGATTACAGCAGTCTGGGGTAGTAAAAGGATAAACCCTCAGCCCCAGTCCTGTTTGTGTCTGACCTGGAGTGGATGCCCTTCAAACAACGACAACGATGATTTCTAAATAATAGAAAAACCAACAAATTTTAGCAGCACAGCAATACCTTGACATCTATTACAGCAGGTCTGGTTAATTACTTGACAGCTGCTTTAAGTTTAACTTTCCTGAAATTGCCCTGTGAGACAGAAGAATAGAGATCATAGATGAATGATATATTAAAAAATTCAAGGAAAGGAACAGCTCTTTGTATCAAAGACTTAGTAAAATAAATACATGTGTTTAATTCTTGTCTTTTTTTACTTAATTCAACGCATCATACAATTTTAGACAATATATATATACAAAAAAGATACTTTAATAATCTCTAGTTGTAGAAACTTTATCAAGCAAAGTAGCATGTTAACCTCCTAAAAAGTGTAATTGCAAGCAAACAAGTCAATCATTTATTAGCTAAATATCAAAAGATTGGTGACAAAATGAAAGTATGCTTGCTGTCATTTTAGGCTTGCATTTGGCTAAATCTCTTCTTGAAAACAAGCAAAAGCTTCAAACAAAAATTTTGTTTCATTTTAAAGTTCTTGTATAAAAATGTGTTACTAAGTTACTTCTATATAATTGCAGAGTATTGTAATCATGAAGACTTTGAAAACCATCACTGTACAAGACAGTGTAAAATTGCTCACGTTTTACATTCAAGTTATCTTTTTTGTCACATACTATATAATTGATGAATGCAATAGAACAGCTTATTACAATAGCACTACAGATAAAAAAAATACACTTTTTGGCAAAGTTAACAGTAAAGTAAAAAACACAGAATATTTGTTTACAATCAACATCTAAAGAAAACAGCATTGTAATCAATTTCATACGATGATTATCTAAATAATGGTATTCACACTAATACTAATATTTGAAATATTGCAACAAAAATCATTTTTTAAAATCAACAGCAAGTTTATTTTTATATTCATCTTTGTATTTATCCTTTTGACTTGCAAGAAAGTATCAGAGGCACTATACATAGGGCAAGCAATTAATTCGACCTGCTTGTAGGGATACCAAGATATTGCTGTCCAGTGGAAATTTTCGTTTCAGCTATAAGTTTAATAAAGATATTACTGAAAGTTATAACTGCTTGATAAGACCCACAAGCAGGGAAAATTGTCAAGGCATATACTTTTGAGCAATAGAAATATAAAATTAATTTAGATTTTTACCTGATACTATATCAAATAAATTACATTTTACAACAGAACATTTAAAAGCAAATCATACAGCTTTAAGTTTTTTTACTAACTAGCATGAATACTTTCATAGAAATTCAACTCAGAAAGTCACTTGGGAAAAACTATCCTTGTGATCACTCATTCCTTCTTGACATCACAAATTGAGCAAAAATTCAAGAGAAATGTAAGCCTGATCTAGGGAGTGTTACTACGGGAGTTTTAACTCCACTTTTTCCTATCACGAAGTCAACATGGAGTAGGGCAAAAAAGTTAATCGAATTGATAGCAAGCAAGCATACTGCATACTAAACATTCTTCTTCGTAGTATAGTTTACTGATTAGTTTTTGATATTAAATGAGATTATAACATTGATAGTAAGAATATTACTCTTCAAAAACTTTTTTTGTGGTTTAAAACCAAGGCTATGAGCATAAAGGTAAAAAAAAAACTGCTGAGATGATAAACTACCAGTACCAGCAATTTTTATTGTGTAAACACAGTTATTACTACAATTTATGATACTTTATCCTGAACAATTTTATCTAATGAGTGTACATACAGATTTTTTAGATTTAGATTTAGATTTATTTATTTTTTTTGTCTACGACCAAGACACGAAAAGTCAAGCAAAACAAAATATATAAATGCATTACAAAAACATTTGGTCGCCATGACTAGATGCCAGCGAAAGACCAACAAGGTCACCAAAGTCAGCCAGCACCTCAAAATAATTAAAGTGATAACATGTACATGTTCAAATAGGCTACAATTCAGTAGAAACAAATAATAGTACACACCATTATGCAATGACATACAACAGATATCATAACAATTTACAGCTGGTACAAAACACACCGAGAAATTTACAAAAAGAAAAACAACAATAAACAAAAATACAACACATAAGTCTAAAAACAAGTAATATTATACATTAAAATAAACTGATTAAAGTTACAGTATTGGTAGCCTACATAAAGGTGAAAAATTCCAGAAAAAATTAAAAGTTAAAAAAAATACACAATAAATATGATTTCAAGAAATTTATATATGAATACACAATAAAAGTTGTAGATATGAAATACACAATAAATATGATTTCAAGCAAACGATGTAAAAAAAAAAAAAAGAAACATATATTTCCTTTTTTACATTATATCAAGTTAATCGAAAATAACAAAAACAACTATATTAATGATAAAGAGGGCATGCAATACAATTGATATAGGAAATATACAGAATACATAAGTTATTGAAATATATATAATTGGTGAATGTTGAAGAAACAGCATAGCACAAATATGTCAAAGAAAAAAAACAATATATGACATTAAGAAAACTGATATATATGTATTATTCGTAATACTATTTTTTTTAAATAATTACTTTGCTTATTATTATTTTTCATAGGCTTTTGAAAGAAATACTTTGTAATTTTTAATGAAAGAAATAAGAGATAATTTTTTTATATCACTGGGTACAGTAGACCACAATTTTGCTCCAATGTATTGCAGTCTTTGTTTACCAGATTGTTTTGTTACAGAATGCAGAAAAAAATTTCCATCAGTGCTATATCTTGTTGAATGTTGATGCACACTGTTTATTTTACCATAATAGTTATAAAAACAATAAGGTAACATATGATTTTCAAATTTATACATAAATTTAACAACTTCTAGTTGAAAAAGATCAAATAGTTTTAGCACATTAAATTCTTTGTATAGCATGTTAATTGGGGTCCTAATGTTCTTAAATAAAGAAGCCCTTATAATTCTGTTTTGCAATGTTTCTATGGTCATCAAGAGTGTTTTGTTAGCCCGTCCCCAGTTTAAAATAGAATATTGTAAGTGCGATTGAATTAACGAAAAATATAATATTCTTAAAGTACTGAATGGCACATAATGCCTTAGTTTATAAAAAATGCCACTTGTTTTTGACAATTTGCTGCATATGTTAGATACATGATGTTCCCAATTTAATTTGTCATCCAAAAAAATACCTAAATATCTTACATGATCTGTTTGTTTAATTTCATTTTTTCCTATGGTTAATTTAAAAGAAGATGTAGTAATGCTTTTTTTACATATAACCATATATTTAGTTTTGTTAAAATTAAGAGATAGTTTGTTTGATTTAAACCATGAGTCAATTTTCTTCAGTTCTATATTCATATTTTGTTCAAGTATGAGTAAATTTGGATCAGGTAGATGTAGATTTGTATCATCTGCAAATATTGTAGTAATACATTTAGTTGCATTTGGCAAATCGTTAATATAGAGTAAAAATAATAATGGTCCCAATACAGACCCTTGTGGAACACCACAACACATGTATTTAAGTTCTGAAAAGTTATTTCCTATTTTGGTACACTGTTTTCTATCTTTTAAGTATGACATCAATAATTTCCAAATTTTACCTCGAAAACCATATATATTTAATTTTTTTAAAAGGATGTCATGATTTATTGAATCAAAGGCTTTACTACGAGGGTCAGTCAATAAGTAATGAGACTTTTTTAATAACTCAAGTTTGCAATGACTGGTAATCAAAAAATGCTTTTTTATTTTTCAACATAGTCTCCCTCCTTTGCAACACACTTGTTCCATCTTGATATTAGATTGTCTATTCCTTTGGCATAGAATTCCGTGGACTGGGTCCTTAGCCAGTTGCTCACAGCAGCCTTCACTTCTTCATCAGTCTGGAAGTGAATTCCCCTCATACTCTCTTTGAGTGGGCCGAAGAGGTGAAAATCAGATGGTGCAAGGTCTGGGCTGTAGGGTGGGTGTGTTAGAAGTTTCCAGCCTAAATCTTCAATTTTGGCTAGGGTTCTTGCTGCTGTGTGGGGCCTTGCATTATCCTGAAGGAGAATCACACCTCTTGATTGAAGTCCTCTCCGTTTGTTCTTAATGTCTTTTTTCACTTGAGTTAGCAGCTCACAGTAGTTCTCTGAGTTCACAGTATTGCCCCTTTCCAAGAAACTGATAGTGATCGGCCCATTTCTGTCCCAGAACACAGTGAGCATGACTTTCCTTAAACTTTTCTGAGATTTGAATTTTTTCTTCACTGGGGAAGAAACATGCTTCCACTCCATTGATCGTCGTTTCGATTCAGGTTCATAATGAAAGACCCAGGTCTCATCAGTTGTCACTATTCTCGATAGAAATACATCTCCCTCCTTTCTGTATCTGCGTAGTGATGCTCTGGAAGCCATCAGGCGCTGCATTTTGTGATCATCCGTTAACATCTTTGGAACCCAGCGACAGCTGACTTTTGAAAAACGCAGCTTCTCACGCACAATTGCGTACACTGTGCCATGGGAGATGTCCAAGTTTGTAGCAATTTCATCTAAAGTGACCCTTCTATCAGATTTGATCAGGTCTTCAACTGCCTGTACTGCTTCTGGGGTAGAGACATCCACAGGTCTTCCACTTCTCAGATCATCAGTAATGCTTTCGCGTCCATCTTTGAATGCTTGCACCCATTTGTAGAAGTTTGCTCTAGACATACAGGAAGGACCATATTGTCTTTGCATTCTAGACAGAATCTCACATGATTTTACACTCTCTGCCAACAGAAATCTGATGACTCCTCTTTGTTCCAAGCATGAGCTGTTTCCTAGCCTAGTAGTCATTTCAATTTATCGTCACACCTACAGTAATCTGAAAATAAACAAGTTTTGTTGTAAATAAGATGACAACTCCATTCATAATCATCACATAAAATTTCAGTTGCATAACTCCAAGAACACCAAAGTAATTGAGAAAGTCTCATTACTTATTGACTGACCCTTGTAATATCAAGGAAAACTGAACATGTAATTTTATTACTTTCTAAGTTAAGAAGAAGGTCATCATACATTGATGTAATTGCAAGACTAGTTGAATCATTTGTTCTAAATCCATGTTGTTGGTTTGTTAATATTTTGTTTTTGTCAAGAAATTTGATCATTTTTTTATATAAAATTTTTTCCAAAATTTTAGCTAAAGCAGGAAGAAGAGAAATTGGTCTGAAGTCAGCTAGTTCTTGCGGATTAGATACTTTTGGTATTGGAATTACTTGGGATTGTTTAAAGATTTTTGGAAATGTTTCTTGTTCAACACATTTAGTAAAAATTTGGGCAAGAAGCAAACTTATAACGTTTTTACTCATTTTTATAAATTTAGTGCTGATTTGCAACAAGCCACAAGCTGATTTCGTTTTTAAATTGTTTATTTCTTCAGCTACTTCATCTTCATTAATTTCTCTTAAAACCATTGATGAGACACATGAATTTTTAATATAGCTTGTGTAAGAAATATCAGAGGGTGGTATCTGGTTGGCCATTTTGGACCCTATACTTGAAAAATGATTGTTTAATAGATTAGCAAAGTCTTCTGAGTAAGCATTATATTCTTTGCCATTTATTTTAAAGGAGTTGGATAATATATTGCCTTTACAAGGTGTTTTTTTTAAATTGACAAGATCATTAATTGTTTTCCACGTTTTTGCACTGTTATTATGATACTTTTTAAATAAATTACTATAATATTTTTGTTTTGCTAATTTCATTAAATGAGTTAACATGTTTCTGTATTTTTTATAGAATTCTATCTTTGGTTTATCATTGCATTTGTAACATGCTTTGAACAGTCTGTTTTTCTTTTTTATTCAAATAAGTAAGCCTTTACTAATCCATGGTTTTTGTGATAATTTGTTTTTTTTTCTGGATAATTTTATAAAAGGAGCATGTTTATTTAGTATAGATTGAAAAGTAGTGACAAACTCAACTATATTATCATCAACTTTAGTATTACTTAGGCTTGTCTTAAGACAAACATCTTGAAGATTGTTGTCTAGATCTTCAACAAAATTCAGTGGATCAAAAGATTTCATGCACCTAACATATGCAGCATTTTCTAAGTTAGTTGGTTGATTGAAATTTTTTTTAACTAAAAAGATGGGTAAATGGTCACTAATGTCACACAAACAAATACCACTATTACAAATATTATTGCTGTTAGAATAGATGTGATCTAATATTGAAGAATTTTTATTTTCAGCAAATCTTGTTGGGGTATTTATATGCATATTGCACCCAACAGATTCTAAACTTCTAATATAATGACAAATTTTAGGATTGCTATCAGACATCATTAAATTTATATTTATATCACCAATAATTACATATTCATATTTTTTATCTTCAAATGATATTAATAAATCTATAAGTTTGTTTTCAAAAGTCTTAAAATCATATGTCGGATGCCTATAAATAACACCAACAATTAATTTTTTGGAATGAGGTTTTTGCTCAATTTCTATCCACAAATTTTCACATTTCTCAACTTGTACATTTAAATCATTTCTTACATTAAACCTAATATTTTCTTTTATATATAGTGCCACACCACCAGCATTAGTTTTAGAATCAACATGCAAGAAGAAATATTGGGGTATTGAAAAATTAACAGTTGAATTGGAATTAATTTTAGTTTCAGATATTGCAATTATTTCTGGTTTGCAATTTATTAGATTTACAAATTCTTCTACGTTTTCTTTTTTTTGAGCCAAACTTCTTGTATTTAGGTGAAAAATAGATAAATCATTCTTTTTGTTCATTGCCAATAGATTTGATATTTCTTGAGTAGTAAAATAATTTTTAGTTAATTTTTCATCATTGTTATTAGTACTGTTATATTGTTGCAAACAGGAGTTTGCAAAAAAATTGTTAAAGGGAGAACACATTTTTATATCAGTTAACTTACTAACAATACATTTTATAAAGATAAAAATAATATAATATGATCTCAACGCATTAACTCTAAATCAGTTAAACTCGAAATTTTAATTACTTTAGATTTAAGATTTTTTCTTGCATATATTTCTCCCATCTTTGTCCACACAAATTCATATCCATGAACTTTTTTCAGTTTTTTTGTTTCAAATAGTAATGATTTCCTCAAACTTGTTAAGTTTTCATTTATATATAGACTTTTCATGTTTTCAATATCAAAGTCAGTTACTTGCAGAATATTCTTTCTTTTATTATAAATTTCATTTCTTTTTTCTTGTGAATTAAATTTTACAATTATTGGAGGTATTTTGATTTCTTGTTTTTGGGTGTTATTTGGGTACCTTTGTTTTATTGGCAATCTATGAGATATAGAAATATCATTATCACCAATTTGAATATTTAATTTTTTAACAACCTTCTTTATGATGTAATTTGTGTCTTCATTTCTTGAATATGGAATTCCATGGAATTCTAAGTTTGCTCGTTTACCATATTGTTCGAGTTTGTCAATATTGATTTGATTTTCTTCTTGACTTTTCTCTAAAGCAGCTATTTTTCTTTCTAGTTCTTGATTTGTTTCCTTCACCATGTTGACTTCAATTTTAATTTTTTTGTTTTCTTCCTTTACAATAGTTAATTCTTCCATCATATTGTCAAATTTATCAGACATGAAATCGATTGATCTTTTCACATCATCTATCATATTTTTCATTTCTTGTATCATTTGTTCCTTTAGTTCATTAATCATTTCCTTAATACCATCATTTGAAATAGTTTGTCTATGTCTACTGGTCATAATTTTTAAAAAATAACTTTATCAATATTTAACCACAAAAAATTTTTTTAAACAATACCTTATCACCTTATTCAAATAGAAAGGTTGTCAAGAAATTCATACAGGGTGTCAAGAAAGTTCCCGATCCTAAACAAAATTATATAGGGCTAATGACAGAAGGTTAAATCAACAAAAGGTTTATTGTGGTGATAGAACAAAGCTCCATGAACATAAAAAAATCTGGTTTATTCAAAATGACCCCCATCTGTATCAATAACACGTTGGAGCCTCTGTCGGAAATTCTGACAAGCAGCACGAAGGGCATCTTGAG
Organism: Diplosoma virens; assembly: GCA_963680785.1. Lineage (NCBI taxonomy): Eukaryota > Metazoa > Chordata > Ascidiacea > Aplousobranchia > Didemnidae > Diplosoma > Diplosoma virens. The sequence continues at coordinate 17,887,157 of OY796883.1, forward strand.
GAATTTTCTCCCATGCTCGTTTCAGGGAAGCTTGAAGATCCTCCAGATTGTTATGGGGTGAAGAACAGGCTTCTTTTTCCAGAATACTCCACACACAGAAATCCATAGGATTAAGATCGGGCAAAGATGGTGGCCACAAATCTTTGGTCCAGAATGAAGGAAAGTGCTCTTCGCACCACTTCTGCATCTTCTTTGATGTGTGAGAAGGCACGCCGTCTTGTTGGAAGGTGAAGGACTTATTTTTGAACTTTTCCTTCATCGATGCGAGGGCAGGGGTTAAAATATCATTGACATATGATCTGTATTCACTTTGACCCCCTCTTTAACAAAAATGAGGGGAGATTTCCAAGATTTGGAGATCGCACCCCATACCATCACAGACGAGGGTTTCTGTCGGCGTGAAACGAATCGAAGATAATCAGGGAGGTCCTTGGGCGACTTTCCAAGAATCTTGTCATTCTGGGTGTTGAACTTCGCCTCCACCGAGAAGAGTTTTTCGTCTGAAAAAACGATTTCGCCTTTCTCCGTGCCTCCCTTCAGACGGTTCAGCAGAATTTTGGCCCTCTCCTTTCTTTTTCGCTTCTGGAGGTCAGTTAGGAGTTGTCTTGTCCTGATTTTGTACGGGGACATTTTGAGATCCTGTTCAACAATTGTTCTGACAGACTCATGGCTGATATTCATGTCTTTAGCCGTTTTACTCAAGGATCGTTTGGGGTTCCTCCGAATTCTCTCCCTGAGGGCCTTGATCTTTGCTGGAGTGCGAGCGGATCGAGGTTGTCCACTCCTATCCCGATCCTCCATGGTTCCAAGTTCTTGGAACCGCAAGATTGTATCGCGAACAGTCGATTTTGGTGCTTTTAGCAACTTCATAATTTTAGAATTTGAATGTCCCGCACGATGAAGTTGAATGATTGCAGCTCTTTTACTCATTTTATTATTATTTTAGCCAAAAAAATTTGAAAAGTGTATCTGAAACATTAAAAAGGAGGATTAAGTGGAAAAATGACGTACAGAACTTCTCATAATTCATTGAAGTTTTTGAATTACATTAAATTTAAAAATCGATCGGGAACTTTCTTGACACCCTGTATATTAATTAACTAAAGTACAATTAGCATGGATCAATTTTAAACCACAGTTTTTAGTTTGTAAATATGGTATAGGTGATTTGTAGCACTATAGAAAGCAGCTCCAAAAAGACATACAAGTACTTTGATTAAGTGAGATATTTTTATTCATAACTAACCAGCCCCCTGGGTGCAAAACTTACAAGGGTGAATTTAGTAAACAAATAAAAAATAAAATGTAAAATGTTAAGTAATAAATATGTTAAACTTATGTTGTTTTTTTTATTCTTCTATTTTCTTTTTCATGACTATCATCTATGTGTAATCAGATATAAAAATAATAGTGCAAATTAATAATTTAGCTTCAGCAATTTTGGGAAATTTAGTCTCAATAATGAAGACAAACTCATAAAAAATGAAAGCATTTATTTAATTTTCTGATTAAGAAATTTAACAGCAGGAAAAATAAAACCTCTAAAATATGAAACCTAAAATATTTAAAAAAGCAAATTAGATATGAAATCAGCCCATCATAAGCATAAAAAATTTTTTATAATCAAAGTTTTACATGAGGAAAGTACAAAAATAGTTTACAGCAGTTGGACATCAAATAATAAGTAAATAATTTTTTTCTAATAGCAAGCATTTAAAAAAATTTTTTTAATGTAAAAATACTTTGAAAGTGTAGTAGAATGATTTTGCAAAAGCAAAATAAATAATTACTTTTCAAATTTAAAAAAAAGCAAAAATACTCATGTGAAATTTTTGTTAAGGCTCTTATCTACAGTATTTGTTACCAAGCACTGTTCAAAAACATAAAAAAATTAAAAGATTTTGATAAATAAAACTATTGCTTTTGGTTTGTATCTATACAAAAACTTACTCATAAATAACAAAAGCTTTTATTTTATGCATTTTGTCCGTTTCTGGTTAGTTAACAAAAGACCTATGACATAATCAAAACTATGTAACCATATGTCTTGAGGCCAACTCGAATCAGATTTGAAACTTAGATCTCAAAACTATTAAGAATATAACAAAAATGTAAAATCTTGTTTTTTTTATTCTTCTATTTTCTTTTTCATGACTATCATCTATGTGTAATCAGATATATAAAAAGATTTTTCAAATGGATTTTAAAGCATGGAAATTTTAATGTTAACTCCAATGTCATCTTATTGATGCTAGACAGTTAAAAACTGAAAAATCGAAATGCTGTATTTGAGCATTTGAGTTTGCCCAAAATTAGTCTTACAATACAAAAAAGTAATTTCTATAATTTTATGTTGTTAAATATAAGTTTTCAACAAGCTTCATTTTATGGTTATTAATACCTTACTTAAAATCTGTTTAAAACATTAAAATATTTAAAGAAATAATATATATATCTATTTTTTTTTTCTGTATTTTTGTGATCATGTAATGAATAAAATTATTTACATTATTTTTTTAATATGGTATACATGTACATTTGCTATGTCACTAGATGCTGAACAGGTTAAAAACCTAAAAAAAGATCTTTTTTTTTCTTGATCTCTTTTTAAATTTCCTGCTGATAAAGTTTAGAGAGAAAAATGGATTAGAGTAATACCACGAAAAAAATTTCAAAATTACCTGCAATTCAAAAGTTTGTGCTCTTTATTTTGATACCAATGATTTTATTACAATATCAACTGATAAAAGAAACAGGTGCCAAGACTCTTTTGCTTTAATCTGAACTCGATTAAAACCTATGGCTATTTCCCATATTTTCCCAAATTTGCCTCAGTATCTTTCAAAAAAAACTTTCTCATGTTATGTGACTGCTTCTACTTCTTCAGCTCGTCAAGAACTAGAAAATGCAAGAATAGAGTCTTGCAATAGTAATTTATTTGATTGTGAGCAGTTAGATTTGTTTGCTTCTTTTAAAATCAAAATTGCTGATGAAACCTTGCCAAGTGGGTATACAGCGATATGTACCTCCAACAGCATGTAATTTCATTACATTGCTTGCCAAGAAAATCTTTGCCATCTGAATATACATTTGCAGTTGCCACACTTGGGGCCAAGCTTTACCATGCAATGTTGAATGCTCCACCAACTGTAATGGAAGAATTTCATAAAAAAAATCATCAGCAAGTTTTTGTTGATTCGGTACATGAAACGGTTTGCTCAAATGACATGCTGCAGTGCTTACTCTTGACGAGATGCAACCAGTTACATTGCTGTTTTGCAAAAAACAAACTATTAATAAAAAGAATGAATGCTCAGTCTATTGCAAATGAGCCAGTGCCCAAAGCCACTCGTGTTTGTTGAAAATTAACTTCAAAAGGCAGTATTTACTTTTCAAAAAACTGTTGATTACTTGTTTTGATATGTCTAAAAATTTTAAACTTAAAACTCAACCTCTTGTGAAACTGGGTATGGCCAAAATACATTTTGTTGATAAAATTAAATATCTTGGTGTGTTTCTTCACCCTCAGTTACGAGATGACAATGATATCTATAGACATAATGATATTTATATAGCACTGCTAATAGACTAAAAGGATGTTTTTACCTATGCTTTTCCAATATTAAAAATTTCTTGTTTCGCGTGTATTGTTGTTCCATGTAGGCTATGTATGTCATCTGTGGGAAAACTTTTTGACACCTAACCTAAAACAAGTTCGTATTGCTTGTAATTCATTCCGCCTTTTACATTGTCTACCCAAACGCTTGTGAACAACAGGTACTGTGTAACGTTACTACTTTTGACACTCTACTAAGAAAAATGTGTTTTTTATTCATATCTCAATGTTTTGACTTGTGTAATATTCTTATCGTATCCCTAATGACTCTGATTGTTTTCAAAAATTTTTGTATTTTAAGTATTTCACAGAATTAGTTTACTAAAAAAATAGGTCCCTTTTTATAGCAAACTGTTTTTGTCTTCAAGTGATTGTGCATTTTGGTGTGTATATATTATGATAACTTACTGTATTGCCTTTTTTTGGGTGTAATTTGTTTTTTTGTTTGTTTGCTTTCACTTTGTTTTTGCTTTTTATTATATGGGCTGCACTGCCTGAAATAAATAAATTATGAAAAGGTGATTAGGCAGGGAATTGAACCCAGATGTTTAAGATTGGTCTCTTGAAATATATATTAAAGCTTTTCTTGATGCAACAGAAGTTTTTGTGACTAATAGGCAATAAAACTGTTATCTGAAATTTTTGCTCTACTATTGGCAGCCTCAAAAACAAATTATCAATCCCGTAGTTACCATCCCTAGCTTGATCAAAGAAAAAATTATTAGCAATTAATAAATATATATACTCTTTTCAAATGAAACATGGAAGTATTAACAGAAAATATCAAAACATTTTTGAATGATAATGTAAAATTTTTATTATATTCTAGTGATTTTTTATAACACTAAACAAATACTTTTGGTTGAGTTAATTAATCTCCAATAAAAGGAATTTCATAACTTGCAATTCGTAAATCTCCATTGCAAAGGTCTGTAATTCATCATTATACATAGCTTGTAACATTTCAAACTCATTGCTTTGTCTTTTTTGTAAAGACAAATCACCATCATTAATTATTGCATTGATTTGACACAACTATATGACATTTTTACAAAAATTGCTTTTTGATAAAGATTAAAGAAATTAAGAAGTATCATGCTAAGTTTTTCAGCTTTAGAATTAAGTAATTGAGATTAGAATTCAGCATCTAGGAAGTTTTAAATTCAATCAATCAATCAATTTTCTTCTATTTTAGCTGTGTCACAGCAACAATTAAAATAGGCATACTAATACCAAAAAGTAAAGTGCAAACAGAACAGAAAAAAAGCAACAAAACAATAAATGTTAAAAAATGCACACAAAGCAAAAGGGAAAAAATTGTAAAGATTTTCAAATCTTTAAATGCTATTATAAAGAATTTTTGTTATTGAAAATAACCCAGAATCTCCTCTTGGGTTATTATTGCTTCTTGAGAAAGTCTTCTTCTCTTGGTGCTGTAAGGGGGCATTTAGAGTCTCTACAAGTCACCAAAAGAAATTTTTCTTTGTAAAACTAACCCAGATCCCCCTGCAGTTACTATTGCTTTTAAGAGAGATCTTTTTCCTCTTGGTTTCTTTGTTTCTTTTTTATTCCATCCTGGTGCTGTTGGAGAGAAGCATTGCAGCTAAATAGACTTTTCAAAGTTAAATCTGGTAATGTTTTGTATAGCTTAATATGCTATTGCAACATGAAGAGAAAATAATGCAGTGCTTTAACCCCAGAAAACCCACTGTGACATATGTGTAACATAAACTTTAAACGTTTTTAACTCTTAAAATTTTAACTTTTTGGAATGAAAACAATTGGCAACACCTAATGTGATCCATATGCAATAATTCTAAACTGATTTTTATTGGTTTTTAAAAGTCATATGACAACAGTTTTCTTTCAAAAATTGTTGGCTCCATGCTTTCAGCTACAGCAAAAATTATCAAATTCGTAGCTGAAAGCATGAAATTTTCAAACCTTTTAAATTGCGTTATTTTACTTTCTTTGTTTGATCAGAGTCTATAGCAGTTGTCAATATTCCTAAAAAATACTTTTTTTTTGTTATCTTGTTTTACTGTGCCAAATAAAGTTTAAAAAATTTTACGATTTTGCCGCTAAAACATACACAAAGGCCCAGTGTGACATATATGTCACATCCCCAAAAACAACTAAAATGAGCCCCAACACAATTTTTAAAATAAGTTTTAAAATAGAGAAGGTACAAATTACCCAATTACGTGAAAATTATTTTTTTTCTACAATTGCTTAATAGTGTGGGTTTTCTGGGGTTAAGCCTTTAACCTTTGTCCTAACTATGCTGAAAATAAATATCATAGTACTTTTTAATGCTCTACTGAAATTATAATTTACATAGTAGCATAGATGTAACACTTAAAAATTATAAAGATATTGAGACACAACCAGAAAGACTTTGAAAAACTCATTTAAAAAAATACTTTCTACAGAGTACTTTTCAATTAAACTTTAAAAAAAAATTAAGAAATATCTACAAGTTGCTAAAATTAATTATTAAAATGTAATTACTTATTAATGGTTGGCAACTTCAATTTTACATTGAGAGGATTTTCAAAAACTCATTCTACAGTTCTATGTCTAATTTTATAATCTGCTTTTTTGTTTTGCTTAAATTAGTACTTCCTATATAAAAAACAATGGCGTTTAAAGTTTGGGTGCTTTTTTACAAAGTAACACAATAGGATATTCTGTAAAGAAGGTTTATTAGGTTAAGTAACAACACTTGGTTCTCGTTCACTATCAGCCGAATTTAGTTGATTACCTTTTACATTTTGGGAAATCCCCAAAAGCTGCGAGGTTAGTAACGGCAAAAAGTGAATAAAAACCCTAATAAATGATAAAAAAGCTAAGACTTTGTTTTGGTATTGAATAATTGGGTAAGGTACAAAATAATCCAAATGCCATTTTGATTAAAAAAGTGGGGAAGCTTAACATAATCTAATTCGAGTTTATTTTTAAAATTCACATTGCTTATTCTTTCTTAGTAATATTTTTTACAAGCCTTTCTCTGCTGTACAATTACATTTTATCATTTTATTGCTTTCTCTAAGTTTAAGTGTAGTTCACCTCTCTCTCTCTCTATTTATTTTAGTTTCTCTCATATGTCTTTTTTCTTTTTGGCCGCTTACGCGCTATTTACATTATAAATTACCGGTACTATGCAAAGAGGCTATTCAGTTGATTATGCTCCTGACACTTTGCTTTCTGTGATTAGATTAATGAAGAGGAACAACTAAATCGACAACCCAAGCAATAGCATTATGCAAAATAGGATTTGCTTAAAATTTAAATGTAAACTTTTCATAATTTGCACGCGGCGCGGCGCGGTACGCGGCAAGATCCTGCAAAAAAGATTACTACGCTGCGCGGTTGACATCACTAATGAGCTACCTATAGTTTTAAATTTTAAGGTGGCAACATATAGCCTTATTTTCAGGCATGGTTCAGCCTAGAGAAGTTGACGAGACAGAAAAATCGGGGTAGCTTGATATCTGTGATGTACTACCATATTTTATTTTTTTTATTTATTTATTTGAGTCAGGCACAAAGTCCATAGAAAACAGAAAAAACACTCACAACAACAACAACAAAAAAAAAGAGAGAAAACAAGCCGGAAAAAAAAATAAAACATTTGAATTACATCAACAATTCAAGACAATGTTTACAATAGTCACTCTGGTAGAAGAAATTGCTATACACCGTATAGTTAACATATAAATTTCTAGGAAGGCAGCATCGTTCTGTAAATCGATAAATAAGTTTTCTCTGTAGTGCATCAAAAGTGGGAATATTTCCTTTTACTTGTAGTTCTCTTGCACTAACATTACGATTGAGCACATGAATTAACCAAAAGGAATCATGGTATGCAACTCGTAAGTAATTTAATGAAGAGCATAGATATTTAGACCATAAATGACTAGCATAAAATGAAGTACAGTGATAATTAAATAGTATATTTTTTATAGTACGAGAACATTTTGAAAAAGTTGCTTTTAGCTGATATGATTTTCCATATAAATTACGAACTTGCCGACAAATATCATCATCATCATCTTTAAGTTTAAGATTTAATGTAATAATAGTGGCAACACTTCAGTGCGCATCACGTAATGAGAGATAACAATGATCTTGTAGCGTGAGTGGTTTTGGCACACAGTTAACCTTTAAATTCCTTTTATTGAAAAGGGGCACAACTTCAAATGAACAGACAAAAATAACACTAAACTTCGGAATGAAACAGTAAGCAGAATCTTCGCTTGATGGCGTCGCAACGATCAATCTCGAGTTAAATTACACAGCAGCTATATGAGTCTCTAATCTAATCTGTTCTGTTCTGAGATAACGAATCGGTATAGCGCGTATATGTAGTCGTGAAAGATTTTATGAGTATTATTGTGACGTCTGCCTGATTTATCAATAAAACCACGTAATCAAGCTACGTTCTGAGAGCTGTGTATTAAAAATGTTTACACAAATGGTCTTGATGGCGCGATCAGCCAACGATTAGCTGGGGGGAAACAACAGGAAGGCGGTACACAGTGCCGTAGCACTCCAACTTTGGGCCCCCCCCAGAAGTGAGCGCAAGAGCCCCTGCGCACAGGTCAGATCATTTTAGAGGTGTAAAATTGAAAAGCTGTATTAAGAAAATACACCACAATTTGTACATAAGTAAACAGGCTAATGTTAGAACAAAGCATGCCGATACCGAAGTGCAAGTAATAAAAATTCGGCACCGATGCCAGAGTTCAGTAGAACATTTATGCAGACACTGCGAAACGAAAGCAATGACACTGAAAAACATGAAAAAGCTATAAAAGCACTAAGCACAGTATCATTTAAATAGTCTGAAGCGAACCTTTTTGTTCGCAAATGCTGTTATGACATTGTCATAATCAAGAGATCGGGCGCAGTCATTTTCGATTGACAACATGGCTAATGAAGATAGTCTACTGTCTGTCATTGACGTTCTATTAAAAGTTTTGATCAGTTTCAATTTGCTGAAGCTTCTTTCAGCGCTGGCAACAGTCACGGGGCAAGTTAGTAAGATTCGAAGTGCGATGTACACATTCGGATACAATTCAAATAAATGAGTCTTTAGAAGATAGTTCAGAAAGTCGTGAGCCGTATTGAGATTGCGTTGTTTTTGTAAAATTAAAGCAAACCGCTGTAGCTCAGCGCTCATTTCATCAGAATCAATGTCACCGAACTTTTTTTGGAACTCTTTACAGCAAGTAAGAAGAGCATTTTCTTGTTGCACAAGCAAAAGTTGGTCACGTGTGTACAAAAACGAAAAGGCGGAAGAAACCTCACGTAACAAATTAAAGCGCTCCTTTATCGACATAATAGCGTGGTCTATAAATGGATAGAAAAAGTTGCTTTTAAATTTCAGTTCAGGAGTAGCTTGTTGTTCCTCTTCACCTTGGTAATCAAACAATCTTCTTTTCTTTCCACTTCTTGACGGAGGAAAAGAAGGATCAATATCTAATTCCTGTGCTATTTCAACAGCAGATGTTGCAGCACTGTCATAACCCGTTGTGCGATAGTTTTGCAAAAACTTTTCAGTTGCCTGGATTTCCGTTTCCATTGTATGAAGGGTGACTCCATATGATTGAAGAATCTTGCTTGCTTTATTGACTTGAAATAAGATATCATACCAAATAAACACCGACAAAATAAAACTCCATTTTGATAAATAAGCTATCAACGATTTTGTTTCTGAGGCAGCTCTTCCATCTTTTCTTTCTATGGAAATGGCTTCCAAGTCTTTCAGTGCCAGCAACACTTCTTTTAAATTGTATCGAAGAGGTTTGATGCATTTAATTCTGCTTTCCCAACGAGTATCAGATTGCGACTTTATGGACAGCTCCACATGTTTCTTCAAAATTTCCCAACGCTGAGCAGAGGAAGAAAACAGCACATACAACCTTGTAAGTACTCCAAAAAATGTCAATGCTTCCGTCGATGAATTAGCACTGTCAACAACAACTAAGTTAAGGGTATGGTTTGCACAGGGCACGTAAACAGCTTTGGGATTGGTGTCTAGCATTCTTGCTTGGACCCCAGAATGTGTTCCTTTCATGTTAGCACCATTATCATATGACTGGCCTCGACAATCAGACAATTCGAGTTGCAGTTCGGTCGCTTTTTCTAAGAAAGCGTTCAACAAGCCTTTCCCAGTACTGTCACTTATTCTCAAGTAGCCAAAAAATGTTTCTTTAACAACAGCAGCTTCTTCATTACATAGTACATAACGAAGAATGACAGACATTTGTTCATTATGTGACATATCTGGAGTGCAGTCCAAAATTATAGAAAAATATTTTGCCTTTTTCAATTGCTTTAAATTTTCTTTTTCAACTTCTGTCGCTAGCAATTCAATTAGTTCATTTTGTATGGTAGGACTCAAATAGTGATCTTTACTCTTTTTATGCTTGATTCTGTCTTGAAGTTCTTTTAGGATTGGATCTCTTCTTGCCAAAAGCTCAAATATACCCAAAAAATTTCCATTGTTAGGAGATCCTAGGACTTCTTCAGATCCTCTAAAAGCAAGATTCCTTTCCGATAGAAACAAGGCAATGTCGATAAGTCTCTCTAAAACATTTCTCCAAAAACGTCTTTCATTGAAAAAAATATCCATCTCGCGTTTGTCGATAGTGGATGAATTTCTTATCCCTTCAGCTAGCAACATCCATTGACTGCAGCATTCTTGGTGGGAAATGCCGTTTTCATGGTCTTTCAGTTTTTTCGAAAAACCCTCCCATGTATTTATACCACTACAAAAGGGGCTTAGTGTTTTTCCAAATAGCTTACAACAAAAGCAAAAAACTTGATCTGATTCCCCAGAATAAACTAGCCACGACCGTGAAACACTTTCACCATTAGGTAACACACGTTTATAATGGTTAGAGGAAAAACGTCGCCTTGGAATTGTGTTATTATATGGAAAATTCATTATTAGTTGATGTGGTCCACGCTTTACTATGTCACATCGTTGAGCATCAGAAATACTTTCAGGCCATTTACATGGGTCATCAGGGATAGGAGTAAATTGAGATTCAGTTATTTTTGATATTGAAGGTTGCGTATTCGCAGGTAAATCACAACTTACATTTTCTGGAAATTCACAATCACTTTGATGCTGATCGCCATCGTCTTTTTTTTCTTGGACACTATAGTGTTCCTCATCCTTCTCGGTACTAGTGCCAGGTCTACTCTGCTCAGTAATCTTGAAAAAATCAGTCATCTTGGGCAATTTCGCTACAGCATCTCGAGCAGCGGCGGCTTCTTTTCTCTTTTGAGCAGCACGTTTTGAACGTTTCATTTTATATAATGTCAATAAAATACAGTATCTACACTCTGTACAATACAGTATCTACACTTTATCTACACTCTGCAGTGTATATATAATGTCCCGGTATTTATAGCCAACAAAATTGTTGCGTAACAACGGCATTGTTACGTCAATCGAATATTCAAGATTCTACCAGAATCGAATAGATTCTGCGAGATAAAATGACGTAGCATTCACTTATGATGTCACAATCCAATTTCTTCCTACAGTTTAAATAGGTTGTAAACAAGTCTGCTGAACTGAAAATAGTCACGTAGGCCTAGTCAAAAAGCAACGATCAAGCGCATTATTTGTGACACTTCGCAATTTCAGACTAACTTGGGGCCCAAAGTTGGCCTGGGCCCCCCCAATTGGGGGGTTTGGGTGGCGGCTGTTACGGCTCTGGCGGTACATAAGCAAAATATAAAGAAATGCGAAATTATCACATGACGGTTTTCATGGCAGTAGACGAACATTGTGCAGCGAGTGGGAGGCCGCTGCAAACCGAGTTTGCAGCGAGCGAAATACAACGTTGAGAAAATGCATTTGCAGAAACTCTGCAATAACAAATAAAAGCATGAACAAAAGACGGTTTGCGGTGATGAGTTCGCTACAATCTTTATTGCAAGACAATAACGTACTAGATACCGTAACGTGCTAGTAATTGGAATATTGATTTGATCGAAATACAGTAATAACGAGTGTAGTCAGACGGTGATCAGTGAAAGACGAATTAATTGTTAACGTGCTCTTGAAGACTTCTGTGAGTATTTGAATTACTGGTGTTTGTAATAAATACATTAAATAAAGACTTCTTCTTTAACGAAATAAGAACATAACAGTATTCTTCCTGGTTTAGAACAACTGCTAATGCGAATCCGAAGCTAGCCTATTATTTGAATTTTATTATAAATTTAGTCATAAATACAACATATCACAAAAGAAGAGAAAGTATTAGGACAATTATTTGGATATTGGATTTACATATCTTATTCAGGATGGTCTTCAAATTCCTCACTGTGTGTCCTGTGCATGAAAACATTTTCAAACAGTACCATGAAACGTGCTCCGCTAAAACATCACCTAGCAAATGCTCATTGCAGTATGATAAGCAAAAACCGGTCTTTTTTTGAGTTAAAACTGTCCAGTCTGAAAAGACAAAAGCTGGACAGAACTGAAATGTTTTAGCAGATTAACAATGCCACTGTACAGGCATCATTTGCCATTGTTGCCAAACAATGAAACGAAGCTCACTGTCTAATGACACAATAAAATCCTAAATCCATGAAATGTCTGAAAATATTAAGAGCAAGTATCGAAGATTAATTCCTGCTTTTTCTCTTCAGCTGGATGAAACTACCGATGTTTTCAATCTCTCACAGCTAGGCTACATGTATATATCAAATATGTCGCAGATGAAAGGATTAATAAAGAATTTCTCTTCTGTCAACCTTTGGAAACAACATCAAAGGCAGCCGATGTTTTTCAAGTGTTGATTGATTTTTTTGACAAAACCGAATTGAGTTGGAGTAAGCTTGTTGGGGTTTGCACTGATGGTGCTCCAGCCATGATTGGTGCAAACTCTGAATTGGTTTCCTTGGTAAAGCAGAAAAATCAAACAATTCAATAAACGCATTGCATGATTCACAAAGCGGTGCTCATTTCCAAAACCATTCCGAAGAGACTTCACTACCATTTGTCTGTTACGATTAAAGTCGTTAATTATGTGAAAAGTTCAGCGCTCAACACTTGACTCTTCAGCAAGCTTTGCAAAGATATGGATACCAATCATACCTCCCTTTTATATCACAGTCCAGTTCGTTGGCTCTAAAAAGGGAACATGCTCTCTCGTATTTTTAAACTAAGAGAAGAAGTCAAGTTGTTTTTGGTTGCAAAACAAAAAAGACGATCTATTGTTAGCATTTGGTGGAGACGAATTTTCTACGTACTAAGCTTATCTTGCTGACATATTCGAAACATTAAATCAACTAAACAAGAAACTGCAAGGTCCACGAAGTAATATAATCGTGCACACTGATGCCATCAATGTGTTTGTGGCAAAGCTCAAGCTTTGGAGCCAACGAGCAAATAATGATAATTTTGCATCATTTCACCGCTTGACTGAGATAACTGGAGATGATTTTGAACAAAATTTGAAGGAGGACATCATCAGTCACCTACAAAATTTGCATAATAATTTTGAACGATATTTTGAACGATATTACGATAAATACTTCCAGTATTTTGATAAAAATAGTTAGAAATCCTTTTCTGTGTAAAGTGAAAATGTTCCTGAAGCAATTCAGAAACGAGATAATAGAATTATTAAACGATTCTTTTGCAAAAGATGAATTTCACACTTGCAACCTAGAGGAGTTTTGGGTTAAAATGCAACGTTGCTATCTACGGCTAGGTATTCATGCTCTGAATATTCTGGTTCCGTTTTCTTCAACTTACCTGTGCAAATGCGGCTTCTCTTCGTTTGCTTACTATCAAATCTAAAGCACGAAACCGACTTGACGTTAAATTTGACATTCGTTGTGCATTATTTGCTACTTTACCAGACATTGAACAGCTCGTTTCTAAAAAACAAGGGAAGCCGTCACATTATATAAGTATAACTGAAGTAATTTGCTAATTCCGTTTTTTAATAAATGGCCATCATTAAGTATATTGAGAGTAAATCTAGTAACCACTTTTGTTAAAAGAGTAAATATGTAAAAAAAGATTAAGAACCACTGATCTAAAGCAGGGTTTCTCAAACTATGAGTCGCGACCCCAAATGGGGTCGCCTAAAATAATTTTGGGGTCGCGAAACAAATTGGCATTTTGTGCTTTGTGCGGCAAAACTTTGAAAATCCCAGTAGTGCCGCGGAACTTTTGGAAAAAATTATGGTTATTGCACATGTAATCGACAAATCAGAGAATTTGGGGACAAAAATTGACAAGTTGAAACTTGATTCTGAATGCGGATCTTTTTTTTAGAGATCACGATAATTTTGGGAGAAAAATACGGAAAAAGGAGATCGATCCGAAGTGAAGACCTTTTTTTTAGAGATCACCATGGTTTTTGGAGGAAATTACGGAAAAAGGAGATCGATCCGAAGTGAAGACCTTTTTTTTTAGAGATCACCATGGATTTTGGAGGAAATTATGGAAAAAGGAGATCGATCCGAAGTGAAGACCTTTTTTTAGAGGTCATTATGATTTTCGGAGAAAAATTGCAAAGTGCGCCTAATTTTAAGTATCCACCACTAATTAAGTTCGCACAAAATTTTATCTTTCAAAACTGGGTCTCCAAACAAAAAAGTTTGAGAAACCCTGATCTAAAGCAAACAACGAAGATTTTTAAGTTAATTTTAAAAAGCTGTTTAACGCAGTTTTATCGTCAACAAAAGAATTATTTTAATTAATATTTTCTGAAGAAGTTAAATTTCTTTTGAAAAATAAATTAAAATAACAAGTTTATGATTAAATCACGATAAACTTTTTCCACAAGAGAAACGGTGACCAGAAAATTTCCCGCGGAAAATTCCCCCGCTGTAAGTTCCACCAATGGTAGTAAATTATCTGATTGAAAAAAACCATGATAATTGAAAGGGTTAAGGTTAGGGTTAGGTTTAGGGTTAGGGTTGATTATTAATTGCAACATATGCAGAATATGCAGAACTTACAGCGGGCGGAATTTTCCGCTGGGAAATTTTTTGCAGGGGAATTCACCTAGAACCAGAGAAACACATAAAAATGCTAAATAAAATCAATATCTTTAGAAAAAACCTTAAATTAAACAAACTTCCGGATCGATATTCATGCAACGTTAAATCTCATTTTCAAGCAAATTTCATACTCATCAATTATATATTCTCATTATATGGCAACACCATAATAGATTAACGAGAAAATCGTCTTAAATGACACCTGGTCAAGAGCCGAAATCAACAGCGATTTTCAAAAACTAAAAATAGCGCCCGACTTTTACTTGTTCGAATTCAAGCTTAAATTAAACAAACTTCCGGATCGATATTTATGCAATGTTAGATGTCATTTTGAAGTAAATTTCATACTCATCAAAAATCTGTTTCCATTGTTTTGCCACAAACACCTTTATTATATTTTACTGCAGGAGTCCTCCAACCCAACATAATTACTAACTAAAAATTGCACAATTTTTATCTTAAAAGTTAATCAAGAAAGTATGCTCAAAAGATATATTGACTTCCCAACTCTGCAACGTAATTTTTCTTGAATGCAATAAAAGTGAAACTGTAGAGGAAATTTTAGAAAAATTTGAGTACAATTTTAATAAAACTTTAATATAATTTTTTTGTAAAAAGCCTAAAGTACAGTACATTCAACGTGAATCAGCAAACTAACTCTATTCAAAGCATAACAGTAAAATTTTTAAACACTTTTGTACAAAATTGGTTTTGTTAACTTCAATAGTAACAGTTTGTAACAAATCCTGCAACTATCTGACAATGGGCACATTTTACCACAGCTTGCATCAGCAATACAAACTCTTTTCTAGTATTAGTAATTAAGTAGTAGTAGTAGTAATAATTTTAAAACTTTAAAGCAGCTGTAACACGGATTACAGCTCTGGTGAGATAAAATTAGCGACGGGTGCTTTACCTGGCTTTACGCGGGAAAACCCTGGCAGCAGCCCAGGTCATCCATAAGAGTTTTAATTGATTTTATTCATAGGTTTCCAACTACTCGGTCATTATAAAACTAATAACAACTACAAAGACATCGGAATATAACAGAATAAACATGTGAGACCAGGGGTCATTAAACTTTTTAAAAATATTGTTGTGATGTTTAAACATAAAATCTATTGTGAAATTCGGCCTAACAAAGACCGAAAAAATACTTTGCTTGGCCCTTGAATAAAAATTTTCTTTCAAACTTCAAGAGTAGACTTTTTTTGGTCTCCACTTGACATTTGAACTAAAATCATCATCTGTTCTTTAAACACCGACTTGAAAATATTTTGGGAGGAAAGAAAACATTTTGTGTGTGTATGGTGTGGATACTTAAATTAATCTTTACAAAAAGTGTATACTTTTGGATACTTTTTGTAAAGATTGATTTTGTCCGCTCAAAAGAAATTCAAGAAATCTATCTTTTAATTAGTCAAACAACAATTGTTCTATAGCATAGAAAAAAGGCATTATAAAAAAAAAAAAGAATGCAAATTTACTTAAGATGAGTTCTTTATTGCCTCAGGCATGTGGACGTTTCAAAATCGACGTAATCCGTCAGCTTTGTCACGCAACACAAATAAAATAGTTAAAACCAAGTCACTCGTAATAAAAGCGGGAAAGCGAAAGTCCATGCTTCAAAGCAGAGGCGGGCAATTGTTATCCCAATTGGGTAAATTGTGCAATAGTAATAATGCGGCAAGCGGGTCGGACAATTTAGTACCAAGTAAAACAGCTTTTATTTTGTCAAAAAAACTTTCAATCAATTTACACGTAACGTCAAAATATTGTTCTATTTAAAAATCTAAGATAACTAAGATACAGAAAAACTTGCTGCGCAGTATCGGTGGCTTTACTCTGGCCCAAAGCAATACCAAAAGCGGAATATTTGCTTATTTTCTGCTTTAAAGAAAGTTTGATATTTTAATCGCGTTCAAGTAACCATTGCTTAACTCGTTCTTAGTTTACTACAACCGGGCCATAAAAAAGGCCCCGCGGGCCGTATGTTGTATGCCTCTGCTGTAAAGTGTTAACAAGCAAAAATTCACAATTTTCTGAAAAACGTACATATTAACAATTTTCTCGTCAATCTATTATGGTGTTGCCGTATAACGAGAATATATAATTGATGAGTATGAAATTTACTTCAAAATGACATCTAACATTGCATGAATATCGATCCGGAAGTTTGTTTAATTTAAGCTTGAATTCGAACAAGTAAAAGTCGGGCGCTATTTTTAGTTTTTGAAAATCGCTGTTGATTTCGGCTCTTGACCAGGTGTCATTTAAGACAATTTTCTCGTTAATCTATTATGGTGTTGCCATATAATGAGAATATATAATTGATGAGTATGAAATTTGCTTAAAAATGAGATTCAACGTTGCATGAATATCGATCCGGAAGTTTGTTTAATTTAAGGTTTTTTCTAAAGATATTGATTTCATTTAGCATTTTTATATGTTGTGAAAAAAGTTTATCGTGATTTAATCATAAACTTGTTATTTTAATTCATTTTTCAAAAGAAATTTAAATTCTTCAAGAAATTTTATTTAAAACAATTCTTTTGTTGACGATAAAACTGCGTTAAACAGCTTTTTAATATTTACTTAAAAATCTTCGTTGTATGCCTTAGATGCTTTTTTTGTCTCGTGCGTCAAATGTGTCATGTGTTTTTTTCTCTTTTTTTTTTTTTTAAGAAATAGGATTATTTTCTGCCAGAATTACAGTGTTTAAAATGTTTACTTCTTCCAACATTTGAAAGACTCCAGTTAATCCAAGTCCAATAACTTTTGAATCCGAGTTGACTTTGCTGCCGTAATTGCAGTCAAGTTCAAATCCTTTCAAGTTCGAGTTTATAATCAATTTTTTTAAATACCAGAGTTTATGTTGGTCCGATAATTTCTTTATTTTATCTTAGTGTGACTGTCAAGCGTCAAGTAGTTATATTTCATTTTGCTTCTGGACATGCTGAGATATTGCGGTCGGGTTAAAATTTTTTTTGTCTTTTTTTGTTGGTTTTTTATTCAAAAATATGACTAAAATTTAAAGCTGCTTGTTAAAATTTTCAAGCAGAGTTCTTTTGTGCATTCAAGTTCAAGTTCGTTTTTTTATGGTCCAAAAATACAGCATTACAGTCTAAATTACAAGTGGACAGTAATATCGTGGCATCTCCAGAATCAGGTCAGGGTAATTGCCTACCCAATGTATTAGCGCCTACTTCGCTTTCCTGCGAGTCAGGAGGATAAACATTGAAATAAAATAAAATAAAAAAAAAAAAAAACAACAACAACAAATAGGCCAAACAAAGTAACATAAATGACATCGAGTATTAGTGAATAGACCAGATTTGGTTACCAGGCTATTGAACCACAAATAATTACATGAAATAATAAAAAATTCAAGAGAGCATACTTCGATTCATCTTTTTCGCATGGCCAGATAGAATTGACTGCAATTTTTTTGGACCTGGTTGCTGGTTTCTGTTCCACACAGAATGACTATCATAGGTAGGCTAAGCAGCGTGCGTCGCTTAGCCCGAGATATTTCATTAAGTGCCTTTTCCAAGAGCACAGCAGAATTCATTTGGATAGTCTGAGCAAAAATTTTGACTATTTGATTTGCCACTTTCCGGTTTTATTTACAAAATTTTTGATTTTTTCCAAATATAGTCATCAGGCACAGATACGTTTTTCAAAGTTTGTTGTTTAAAGTTTAACTTTTTTTCTCCGTTGATATGAAAGAAAAATGAAGAAATTGATATTTTCAAAATCTCTTTTCCGAAATGAAGAAAATATTTCAAAACCATTTCGTGTTTTTTTAAGCATTTTTTCTCATTTTTTTGCGCAAATTAGTTGTCGGCCAATGTTTTTTGGGTCTAGTTTGGGTTTAAACTGTGCAAAAATTTTCTTATTACAGTTAAAACCTAATTTTGAAATTTTTTAATCCGGTAGAAATTTTTTTAAACCTAAAACTAGTATTAAGAGATCTGATTCGGAATAGAATTGGTGGCTAAACAATTTTTCATAAATAGCAAACAAATTTGTAGGGTTAATGACTTCGAACTAGATTTTATGATGGTTACGACTTACTTACTTGACGATGTAATATGTTCTATAGTGCAGTCGTCTTTATTACGAATGCAATGGGTATGTACACTGCCCATTGCTTAACGATAAAGCAAACTGAGCACCAGATTGTCTAAGGCTTTAGCCCACTCCTTGTAATTGTAACCATTTGGCATGTAAAGGAAAGGGTTTCTGCTGTTATAATAATAATAGTAAGATTTTTTTGCTTTTAGTCTTCGTATGACAGTATTGATGTGGCTGCTGTTTTAACAGAAATCACCATTGTAGGCTAAGTATAAGAATCTTGATCTTACAAAGTATTTGTTAATAGATGCTTTTGACAAGGACACTGGAAAAATCTTTCGGATAAAATGAGCATCAAACTCACGTCCTTTTGTTTGCAAGTCAGAGTGTTCACAAAAAAATATCCCTTCGACAATGTACACTCACTCAATTCAACAAAAATCTTTGTAAGCAGCATATTTAAACTGAATTTGCTTAACGATTTAAAGTTCTCGCAGAAGCCCGTCTTGAACCGAACTTGACTGAATTTTGATTCATCCAGATAAGTTGTTTTTTTAACGCAATGACCGTGATGTCGTTGACAAGATAGCAAACCAATCTCTAATCCATAAAAACCTGTAGGCAGTGGAAGCGCTGTGGCCCAGCCCAATTATGTGCTACGCTAACCCTAGCAAACCCTACCTCTTAAACCCTAAAATAGAAAAAAACAAAGTAACAAATGCCAACCGCAGAGCAATATCTTGACATTTTCTGAAGCAGGTCAGGGTAATTGCTTGCCTATGTAGGCTATAGCACCTCTGACACTTTCCTGCGAGTTAGCAGAATAAATATAGAGATAAAATAAAAAAAATGTTTTTTTAATTCAGAAAGAGTTAGCTAAATGTGCGAGAATGCTTCAAAGTGCCCTTTTTTTAATAGAGCATTGTTTTATTTGTTATTAAATAAAATTAGTACTGACATTATTTTAAAAAATTAGTGCCTCACCAATCACGAGCTTCACGGCACGTCACTGCTTATTACACAACACTAACTAGCACAAGCCTATAAAAAGTTGACGTAAGATTTGCATAAATCTTTGACACAATAAAAATAGTAAAAGTATATTGACATAGCGATAGTTAAAACCCTTTCTGTACGAACAAATAAAAAGTTGCGAAAGGTTGCATTAGTTGGATATTTCTAAGAACAGTTCTAGCAACTCCAACAAAATTTTTACATTAGAGAATGTAAAGAAAGCGGTAAAAAGTTGCAAAGAAGTAGTATTCTAATCACTAGAGCAAATGAAAGTTAAAAGTTATATTGCGCATTTCTTTCACAGACAAACTCTTTAAAAAAATTGGTTAAAGTTTTTGGAAAGTGAATACTTAAACTTCTTCAAGTGAATGTTTTATTTTATCAAAGTTTAATCAAAGTTTTGCTAAAGCCAATTATTTTGACTATTTTTATAGATACTTTTTTAGAAAAATTAAATAATAAAGCAATTTATATTGTTTCACCATTTACATTGTAATTCCTTGTGAGCAGTTACCATCAATTTTGTTTGCTGCGTTTTTTTGTTATAATTTAAGAGTTAACTGAAGACGTTTTTTTTTCTTAGAAGAAAGAATAACTTAACTTCAAACAAAAAGCAGATTCTAAGGTTGCGTTTTATATGTAGACAGAAAATATCTTGATTACTTGACTTAAATTTTTTTTTTTTTGTTGATTCTAAGAGTCTCGCTTTGAGAATTTTCAAAATTGGGCGCTAAAGTTTTGTTTTTTCCCGCAATAGTTACAAAATCTTAACATTAAAACTAAACTGCAAGTATGCGAAGTTTTGTAGCTCGGCTGAATCAACCAATCCTGATATGCGGGTAAGTTGATTTATCTTGCGAGATAGTTGATTTATACGTTTTGTAAACATTCGTTAGACCAAGCGTAAAGAACCGATATCATAAAATCCAGCGTAAAAAGCAAAACAAAATGTAATGGACATGATGGTCTATATCAGTGGTCAGCAATCTTTTCACGCCCGCAATACATTTAAAAACGCTCTCAAAGTTTTACATAACCGTTCCTGCACTGCACATTTTTTTTTGTCTTTTTTAAATATTAATATTTAGTTTGAATTAGGTAACGCGGCCATGCTTCTTATTTTTTTTCTTTCTCAACTCTCTCTATACTTTCTGCATGTTTAACGTTCGTCGTTGTGTCGCGTTTCCTTTTCATGCTTCACAGTACTGTACATGGCATATACTTAATAATGTTTCTAAGCATGAATAAAATATCATCACCGTCATCGTCGTCGTCGTCGACGATCATCATCATCATCATCATTGTCGGCACACTTGCATAAAGCTGAAAACATTTAATGTTTTAGTAACACAATGAGGAGTTTTTTTTGTCCTCAGTAATTTTTAAACGCTTTTTTATACCTGCAGCTTACCTGCAGCTTACTTTGCCTGCCATAAAAGCTTAAAAATTTAATCTTATGTCTTTGCAAATGAAATGAAGGGTTGATTAACCAGGTCCCGTATTTCATACAGAGAACTTAACCTGAAAAATAACTGAGACAAAAAAAAAGTTCTTCACTTATTCGTAGTTGTTTAAATTAAACTTTTAAGCTTTTTTGTCCGCTAAATAAAGCTTCAAACAAAGAAAGCTGTTTGAAAAGACAAAGAAAACTCTTTTGGGTTTTTCATCACTGCTTCACAAAACCTTTTTTTTCTATTTCGAATAAATGTGTTCACATTCTTATTTTTCCGCGGCACACGTGTGTTCGCCCTACAGCACACCCGTTGCTGGGTCTTGATTTACATTACAAAGCAACACAACGTAAAGTACAGTTTTAAAAAAAACTTTAAAAAAATGCCATAAAATAAAAACGAAACGCGATGAACCCAAACGCAAAAAAACGCACAAGTTTATTTTAAAATTTCCTGTCTAGATGCCTCAAGAGCTTGGATGAGGCATAATTGTGCGAAAATTGCGCCTAATTCAATCATTTTGATTGATCCCTAAGCTTAGATCTGTGTCCTAAAGTTGGGCATTTGCAGCGACCACCGTAAGCGCATTAAACCCAAGTTTCTTCAAGTTTAGGCT
This sequence comes from Diplosoma virens, assembly GCA_963680785.1. NCBI lineage: Eukaryota > Metazoa > Chordata > Ascidiacea > Aplousobranchia > Didemnidae > Diplosoma > Diplosoma virens. The sequence continues at coordinate 17,908,980 of OY796883.1, forward strand.
ACTATTTTTTCTCACATCAACACAAAATAAACAAAACCAATTGTCATTTACAAGACTAGAAATTAGAAATATCATTATGTAAATCACGTTTTATTATTTGAGCTAGAAGACATATACGTACAGTACAAATGCCCTTTTTTTTTCTGAAAAACACCAATTCCTTTCGAAATGATGTTTTTATTTGTTCGTTATTTTGGTGGTCCAAATGCCATTTTTCGTTTTGTTTTTTCAAGCTCTTCAAGCCATATTTTTTTGGTCTAACAGTCAAAATAATAAATTGTCCTTTTTTTTGTTTTTGATTGATTCTGTGCACCACTTATGCCTCAGTCACCTAAATCATCTTTCATTTCATCTCTTTATTTATCTTTCTGACTCGCAGGAAAGCGTTGGAGGCGTTATGCATGGGACAACTCTCAAGCAATTGACCGACCTGGTCTCAAAGATGCCAAAATGTCCGGTTGAACTTTTTAATGTTGGCTTTTAGTTTTTATAAAAAATATAACTGTCAGTCATATCTATCAGTCATATTTTTAAATGAACTATGCCAGATTTTAAAGTGGAAGAATGTGGTCTGCTCTGCACTTGTTGGTTCAAGGAAACAACCGGTAATTTTCAAAAATTCTCTTTAGGTATTTGTAAATTTGCTACATAAAATTAACTTAAATTTACTGAGAAAATAAAAATATTATAAAAACCCCGAAAATTTTTTCGCTCAAAAATCAACATGCCTCTGTATTTTGTTTATGTAGCTTTGACTGAGCTGAAACAAGTTTAAACATTAATAATAATAATAATAATAAGAGTAGGTTTAACCACAGATTCTAAGTGATAACAATGGCAACAATGATTGCTAAGTTAACACTTTTGCTCAGCTGTGGAACAAGCAAATAATAACAAGACAATGTGATGCAAAATAAGAAAAGCAATATTAGCACAATTAAATCACATATATTACAATAAATGGATAACAGTATTGGTAAATAGCAGTCAATATTATCAATGAGACAAGAAATACTGAGAGAATAAATATGTTTTTAAATCACATTTAAATACACTAAAATCATCTAGTTGTCTCAATCGATCAGGTAAAGAGTTCCACAGTTTTGGAGCATAAATAGAAAAAGCACCATCACTAACTTTTCTTCGATTAAGTTAAACATTAACATAAGAAACGTCGTCATAATTCTAAAGATTTACGCTTGGTTGATTAGATAACAATGGTGAGTCAATTAACTTACTGAATTACATGCAACTGGCCTGGTTCTTCCTATAGGGTTTCAACTAAAAAATATTGACTAAGATTCAATGAATCAGTCTATAATACAAACAAATTGAGTCACTGCACCAAAAGCAATGAGTCAGCTGCTGCAAAAGCGCGGGTTGTATCCACAAAGTCTATAGCCTAAAGGATTTCCCGCTACGACAAAGGCGATTTGTATAGCATATTTTTAAAATACTATACAAGAGGAAAAAAGCGCATCTTCATTAAAACTATTAAATACAAAAAATAGTCGACGTTTATTAATCCAATGTAATCATGATGACAATAAATACTAGGTCTACAAGGCTTTTTTCTTAACGGATGATTTAGTTTAGGTTCCAATATTTAGCTAGTGGAGAAACAAGCAGCAATTAAAGTTTGTGATATAGATACCTTGCATAATTAAAACAATATTGGGTCAAAAAAAGTTAAAATTTGAAGCTTATGATATTAAAACATAAAAATTTTCAAGTTGTTATGATTCAGATGTTGTTGGTAGAACTTAAAAACTTGTCTCCTCTTTTTTTTCCTACTGCTGTATATATTAATAAATTAAAGCTACATAATCTATGTCGCTGCGGAAGGCCTATTTTTTTTCACTAGTCTTTGTTGTTGTTCAGTAGCGCTTTAAAACTGGAATAAGCAAGCTGACTTGTTCAAGTCATCGGATTGCTTTATTATTTTACAATCGGATTAATTGGATATTTAAGCGAGTGAGGGTGATTTCCAGATTTTTTTATTGCCAAAAGGAACACAAAAAGTAAGTTTTATTTTATGATCGGATTAACGTATCACAGATGCCTCAAATCAAATGACAAAAAAGTCTGAATGCTATTTAGGAGTTGCATAAATTGTTTTATCTAATTGACTTTTTTTTATTCCAGCCTTAGAAACGAGATAACTGAGTAATTGCAAGTTTAAAAGTTATGAATAATAACCTGTGCACCTTGGGCATAATTGTGGGCATTGCAGTTGCAGAGGTACAATTGCAGTGATTACCGTATTTCTTGGAATAGGTGAAAGCCGCGGCTTTTATTTATTTTTGTGACCATTTTGTGCGGTTTTTATACAAGGGGCTTCTAATTGAAAGTGCTGTATAATTTTTTACCATAATAAATAATAGAGCTGTGCAAATTTATCCTACACAAAAAAGTTTTAAACCGTTTTGAAGCAGACTTTTTACCAAAAAAATTCTACGACCTTTTTACGGAATATGCAACTACAGAGTAAAAGGAGAGATATCCAACAGACTGTCTGGAAATGGCTAGGTGTAAGGAATTAGGACAAGCTTAAATTGATCTCTCGCTGTGTGTTGTATTGTTCCACTGGGCTTAATTGCCTTCCATTTATTTTACATAAGAGTTTATTTGTTCTTGTTTAAACATAAAAAAATGTTTCACATAATGTTGGGATAATGTCGTTGGCGTTCGCGGCATTACCACGGATATAGTTAAAATAATTTTCTACATATAATATGCACTCTCTGATACCCAAACGAAAAAAATATCACTGACATAAACAATATCATTGATGATGATGAAAATGACGTACCGGTAATTAATGAAGTACGATGCTTCTCTAAAATACACTGTGCAAACAATCTTTTGTGTTATTGAACGAGAATACCTTATTACAGATGTGAAGCGGGAATTTTCAATTGTAAGCTGCCTGTATTTTGTGGGGCTTCTAAACAAGGGTGGTTTTTATACTTTTATCATTTTGTGCGGTTTCTATTGAAGAGCGGCTTTTAATCAAGAGCGGTTTATATTTAAAGAAATGCGGTATTTTATAAGCAATGGTACAAGATTTAAAAGTGATTTAAAAGTGTTAAATAATAAAAAGAATGTAGGCATCTTTTTGTTGTTTTGCTTTAGGTAAGCATAAAGGAATAAAACTGATTTTAAATGTACGTCTGGTCAACTTCTTATGACCACTTAATATGTTATAGCTCTAGCAACAGAAAAAAATTATTTAGAAAAAACAACTTTTTTTGTTATTTTTGAAAAATCGTGATAGCACACTAATTTAGTTATTTAAAATTTTTTTGTTAATTTTTTTCCGTTTTGTAGAATATCTAATGTAAAGCTTGCTAATTGATATTTTTATTCAAAGCTTAATGCAGACTTACAGCTCACTTGGTACTATTACCTGAATACCTGGTCACCAGAGGAAAGTTTGAGTAAAAGGTCTCCGAGATTGAACATTAGTAAATCTACGCACGACTTCAACTATTTGTCAATATGTTATCCCAAAATCTGTTGTAATAGATCGTTATTTTTATATATACTCATTTGCTTATACAAACTGCAACTACAATATTTAAAAGGTTCCTTAGGTTTTAAGCTTTAATAAAAACCTTTTTAATTTTATTGCTTTGTGGAAAACAGTGATTTTCAAATAATTAATGATTAAAATATGCTTAAACCCAAGTTTAAAGATCTGATAGGCAGATAGGCTACAATTCAAACAAAAAGCGTTTTTTGAAAGGAGAAGAAAGTGCGGTTGTGAAAATGTGGTTGAAGAGTCTGTTTGATTTATGCTGATGAAAGTGCTCTATCTCTAATGATCCTACAGACAACGTATAAAAAGTTTTCTTGTCGTTTTAGAAAAAATCGAATTTAAGAAAAATAAAATTTTGTCTTTTGAAAGATTAGAGTGAAGGAAGAAAAATATATATAGGTTATGTAAATATAAGCAACTAAGTAAGTTTGAGGAAAAAAGCAGCTTACCAACGTAGGTAAGTTCCTTTGGCTCCATTTTATGTCAGATTTGACATAAAAGAATCACTTGCATTGTCAACTAATTTGAGAAAGAGAAGCTCTAGATTGATACCCCAAGGCTGCTTTTAAGTGATAAAAAGTACTTTCTGGTTTACATTATGGTCTAGATTTTGAAAGCAACGAAATGAATTTAGACAAATTAATGCTGTTGGGTTATGTAAGAAGACACTGCAATATAACGGTTAGAGTTCTGGACTTTGGAGCAAAAGCCATAGATTTCAAACTCGATTATAGCAAGTATCATTGGTGCTCGTCAGGAAGGGCATCCGGAATATAGAGTGCTCATGCCAAATTAGTCAGCAGAACAAAAAGTAAAACGATCTACTGTGGCGAACCCTAATCGGGAAAAAACAACAATTATCGGTATAACCGTTAAAAAAATTATGAAAAAATCAGAAATATTTGTGAGCAATGTTTGTTGCTTTTTGTGGATCCTCAAATGATATCCGACGTCAAGAATTACATGTAAATCATGTGAAGGCTATTCTTGACTAAAGACTAGTATTTGCATCCGCTTGGTCTGTATATAGCCAGCGTGAATACGTTGTTGTAAAACCTTTGAAAGGAAGCAAGTCAAATTTAATTGTACCTTCGGCTCTACAACTATGCTACAAAAACAAAATAGTGTTGGATCCCGACGTGTATTATTAGCTCAATTTACTGACAAACAATATGTCAGGCGTAAATCGTTTATGCATGTAAACTCGTTTTCAAAGGGGTTGCGCTTTGTTGCAAAGATGCTTTTTAATACAGGGTTTTTCAAGAATAAAGAGTGAGTTTTTTAAATTAAAGAGCAAGTTTTCAAAAATAAAAAGCGAGTTTTCCAAAATGAAGAGCAAGTTTTACTTGTAACATATATTGCTTCAAATAATAAAGATAATTAATGAAGAACAACAAAGAAAGGAAAGAGTTAGTTTAAATCTCCAAATATTTGATCAAGTAAAGCGGGTATACGTATATAACCAAAACTAAATAAAAGCTGCTTGAAATTACAAATTAAGTCTTTCAGCTTGTAATTTTAAATTTGTAATTTCAAGCAGCTTTTGTTTAGCTTTGGTTGTATGCAGTGGCGGCTCGTGGCTTTCATTAATGGTGGGGCCAGCAAAACAATTTTTAAAATGTCAAAAAGTTCAATTCATAGACTACCTAAATTCAAAGGCGGGGTAAATAAATTTTTAACAAAAAATGCAATATTCAACTCTAACCTTTATTTCTATAAGTAGTCAGCTCTTCGGTCCTTTATCTGCGCGAAAATGTTGATGACTTTGTTGTTGTAATCTCTGATTTTGCTAATATACTCCTTATGTATCGACAGGCAAGCGAGGCTGTTCAGTTTGTCTTGCAACATGGTGTTTTGAAGATACGTTTTTATTCGCTTCATGGTGCTGAAGCTTCTCTCTGAGTCAGCAGTTGAAATTGGTGTCACAAGAACAATTTCAAGCAGTTTAAACACTTCAAAAAATATTTCATCAAGTCCATTTTCATTTATGAATTTTAATAGCTCGCTAATATTGAAAATTCCACTAAAATTATCATTTGCATACAAAACGGACAATTCACACTTCAGTTTATCTTTATTAAGCATTGCGTAATTCGAAGCAATTTCTTTAACATAATTGTCGGGAAAAGAGTTTCTATAAAGCTCAAATTCAGCTGGATTCACTACGGAAAATGAACGAAATTTATCCGAAGATCCGAAGTTTTCTTTAACTTCCTCTGTGATTGTATCACATGCTTCCGTTACACATGATTGCAATTGCAAATGAGAAACAGATGCATGAGTTGCAGCTCTTCTAGAGTTGCAGCGACCTAAATTCTATGAGTTGCAGCGACCTAAATTCAAACGCATGTAACGTGATTGAATCACAATGCTAATAGTCTTAACCTTTTAACCTTTTTTCCTTCGCCAAAGAGGTAAGCGCAGCAAAATAACAATAAATCACGTTACCAATAACTGATAAACAACCACAGCTGTGAAAAAACATGTGCTGAGAAGCAGAAACTGCTGTCTCACAAAAGAATGCAACACATCACCCAATATCAACTGAATAACAACTAATTTTCTAAGGCTGCACACGGGCTGGCGCAGCTAACGTCTGTTTATAAGTTACGATTGCTGTTTGGGCCAGACATCGCTGGCCCCAATTTTGTGCTATTGCTAGCACAGTAAAATCTTCACAAAGCGCGGCGCGTGAGTTGGTTGGCTTTAGATGTAAATATATAGGAGTAAACGGGCCAAAATATGTGGGCCCCTCTGCATCGTTTTGAAGAGACTTCAGAAAATATTTGAAATTATTTCTCGTTGTTTTTCTGTTAACTGTTATCTTGGCATGCATGTAAACATTTTGATATTTAATATAGGGTTTTTCTTTAGAAATTCACATATTATTAGTCAAATTTTTAGTGGGGCCCGGCCCCTGTGGCCCCTATGTACGAGCCGTCACTGGTTGTATGTATAGCCGTTTTACTTGATCAAATATTTGGAGATTTACACTTCATGCAGTGAAAAAAGTATGGGGCACACTGTTAGAATGTGATCTGCAGTTAGTTCAGTGGCGCTGCAGTCTCATTCGATTAAAGAGCAAAACTTTGTTAGTGCATAACCGAATAAAACCACCCAACTACTGTCCGTAGGGAATTGACCTTAACCCAAGCTGTTCTTGGCAATTTCATTTTAACAAGCCCAATATTATCTCTGGAAATAAAGTTACGAATCCTGGATGTACTCTCACAGTATTAGGTGTAGCATTTACAGTAATTTAACATTTACAGTAATGTAGAATTAGTCAACTGAACATCGCGGATATCTAGTTCAGCAAGTTTATTTAGTGATTTTCCGCGCAGCTAAAACAAATGGATCTCAGTCTTTCCCGGCAAGCGTCTGAAGTCAAATTTAATAGACAAGATAGTATACGGTCGGGGTCTACAGTGCCAGCAAAGTTAATCAAAAATAGTCTCGCTCAGTTGAAAAAGCTCAGCTGACTGGTAATGACAAAATGTAAGCAATCTGTTTAATTTCGCCTTAAGATAAATTGGGACTGGAAATAACGGTAAAGTTTGACATTGTTTTAAACCTTTAGCTCATGTTTAGCCTCTCAGTTATTTAAATAAAAAAAGCTATCGTCACCGTCATAGTGAGACTGAGCTTAAACCTCCAAGTTGGAAAATACGCTGTTAGTGTAATCATGTCTTGGATTAAAGCTTCTTCCAGGTTCTTTCCAGTCTCCAAAAGAGTGAAACAAAGACTGATCCTTGAGGAATACCATTTTGTAGACGACTAAGTCTGCTTCGCTCTCTGTAGACATTGAGTCACAGACACAGTTTATTTGGCCATCAAACAACATTACCAACTACAAAAATAAAAAATAAAAACAAAAAAAACAATCAAACAAAAAAACAAGTAAGTAGTAGATAACAATAAAAAAATAATAACGGAATAGCATTTAAATGTGTTGTTTGACAACGGGGAAGCTACGAACGGACCTCCTTGGTTTTCGAGTCAAGCAGCCACCCTTTAACTTAAAATCAAAAACACTGAAGACAAATGCGGCAACATCCAAAAGTTACAAAAGAATTAAAAATAGAATTGAGTGGAGGATTAGGAATTTATTGCATTATAACATTGTAATAAAAACAATTTTAATTTGATCTGAAAGAAGTTTTTGAAAGTTTTTGAATTGTTTGTGGAATGGAGTTCCATATCTTAACGCCTTCACACGCTCGTACTTAATAGTTCTTTGCATTGTGTTAGTACAATATAATAATGGTTTGTACCAAGTGTACGGGTTTATTGAAGTTTTTGTTTGAACAGTTGAACACATCACAAGATTTTTTAAAAAAATTGGAAAAGGAAAGAGGAAGCTTACTAATCATATAGTCATGGACTAGTTTAGCAGTTTCAAATTTATATAAATCAAGAAATTTTAGAATTTTTAGTTTTGCATAGAATTAAGTTTTATTCTCTAAAAAATGCCCTCCACCAATCAGTTTCACCGCTTTATTTTTAATTGAAATATGTTTAATCAAGTAGGTGGAAAATATGGAACCCCACGCCACCAGTCCGTAAAGAATGAGGATAATCAAGTGAATAATATAATTTAAGAAGATTATTTTTGGGTAGAATATACTTTATATAGGATCCATAGGATTATATAACGTCCATTATATAGGATCCATAGCCCCTAAAACGCTTTTTGGCTACAATATTTAGATGAAATTGAAAGGTTAATTTTAAGTCAATAAATACTCCTAAGTATCTAAAGTGGTTTTTTTAAAGTTATTGGTGAGTTGTTAAGCATTTCAGTGAAATCCATTACATTTGAATTGATTTTAGGTAAAATAATTATAACATGACCTTTTTGTGGATTTATAGTCAATTTATTTGACTTACACCAATTATACAGCAGAGACACTTCTTGATTTAATTTTTCTTGAGAAATTATAGGGTTTGAGTGAAAAAGCGGAAGACGAGTATTGTCAGCAAATAGTCGTGGAACACTCTGGACAGCATTAGAAAGGTCATTTACATACAATAAAAATAGCAATGAGCTGAGTGTTGATCCTTGTGCTAACCCAAAACTATTTAATGAAATCGTTGAATGAGTATCATTTAACGATAGAAATTGATATCTAAGCAAATAAGAATCTAGTAATTATTTAACTGGACCACAAAGTCCATAATCGTCTAACTTCCTAAGAAGAATTTTATGGCAAACTGTATCAATCAATCAATCAATCAATCATTTATTTTGTTAGGCGGTAAGGAGGAAGAAATAGATTACAAGGATAAAATTTACAACAAATACACACGCTGTTACAATAAACAAACAAACAATAATATAAATTGTACCACCATAACAGATGGTAGCGAAAGACCATTAAGGTCATCAAAGTCTGCTACCACCAATAAGGTCAAATGATAAGATTTTGAAATAAGTATATATATATATAAAAACACAGATGAACATACCAAATATTTGATAACAGGATAACAAGTATTTTATAACAACTGTTTAATTATAATATATGTACCGGAAGTGGTTAAGTGCGTTATGTCCAAGCTTAATTGCAACAGTTCAAAGTCAGAAGGTTAACTACTAACTTAATTCTATTTACAGGGTATATTTATTCACTTATTCAAATAGAATTGAAAACGAAACAAATGTTGAAATAAATAGTTACAATAATAGAAACAATTTAATATAGCATAATTATAACATAAGTTAACTTATCTAACCGATATCTGCCGGAGGGTAGCTCAATTTATTACAATTTATGACCGAGCCATATCGCTGTATACGAGAGGGCGTATTACCACGTGATCATACGATATGGAACGGCAGGATGTGAAATTTAAAATTGCGTAAAATAGAGCATGTGAAAGTTAAATTCAACGTTTTGAACCAAATTCTATAATTCCCATAAAAAATAAAGTTGTGTTTCATGTGAAAATACGTATTTGGGCTGTCCAATTAATCGCTACAGATACCCCCCGTCAGAAAAAAAAATTTTTTTTTTTCGAAATATAGCATAAATTTTCAAAAATGCAATCTGCAGCACGACAACACGACGGTGAAAAAGGAAGTACATGTAAATACAGAAGATGATTATTGCACGACTAAAAACAGACTAAAAAAGTACAAAACAAATTTTGACAATAACAAAAACTGGTTAATAATTATATCTTGATTAAAAATTTAGTAAAACAGAACAAAATAGTATAAATATATATAATTAATATATAAATATAAGAATAAATATTTTATAACAATTGTTTGATAACAAGAATTTGAAAAATAAGTATAAAAAACACAGATGAACACACCAAATATTTTTATAAACTTAACAAAGTGAAGCATATGAATATTTTAGCTCAAAAAAACAACCAACAAACCAAAAAAGAAAAAGAAACAAATGAATACCAGTATATACTCAACAATACAATTATAAGTACCCTAAAAAAAAAAAAGTCATAATTTTGTTTTATTTTTGTGTGTCACTGGCATAGTTGCTAATAAGAAATAATTTGTATTTATATTTAAAACTATAATACGAATTTTCTTTGATTTCTTTTGGAATTTCAGCCCATATTTTAATACCAGCAAAACTTAGCATTTTTTTACCAAAGTTGGAAGAAACAGTAGGTAAAAATAGTTCACGTGTTTGGCATTGGCGAGTGTTATAATTGTGTATTTGCCTAAGATGTCTAAAATAATCAGCAAAAACATGAGGCAGCATATTATTAATATATTTAAACATAAATTTAGCATGATCAATTTTTATTAAGTCATTTATTTTTAAGACATTAAATTCATAAAAGAGATAATTTATATTAGTTGACTTTGATGAAAACAGACAGGCACGAATAAACTTATTTTGAAGAACTTGTAAAGGAGCTGTCAATGTTTTAATAGCTCTTCCCCAATTGAGAATTGAATATTGGATTTTGGATTGAAATAAAGCAAAGTAAATCGTTTTTAAAGTTGATAAAGGAGCACAATGTCTAAGTTTATATACTATGCCACAAACTTTGGCCAGCTGTTGACGCAAGTTTGAAATATGACATTTCCATGACAAGCATTCATCTAAAGTCACTTCAAGGTACTTAAAGTTGGATTTTCTTTCAATACAATGACCATTTATTGTCACTTTAAGTTGCTGAATTGCCTTTTTTTTATTGCTAAATAACATGTAGACAGTTTTAGAGTAATTTATTGATAATTTATTTGATTTCATCCATAAGTCAATCCCACAGATTTCTTTATTTACTTTATTTTGTAGAGACATCAAACATTTTTCAGCCATTAGAAAGTTTGAGTCATCAGCAAACAGAGTGGTTTTCATATTAGTTGCATTTGGGAGATCATTAATATACAATAGAAATAATAAGGGTCCAAGTATTGAACCCTGGGGTACTCCACATTTGACTGTAGTAAAATCAGATGACCTATTATTAATTTTTGTGCATTGTATTCTATTACTTAAATATGATTTTAAAACGTTTAAAAATTTGCCCCTGAAACCATAGTGTTGGATTTTTTTTATTAATATGTCATGATTAACAGTATCAAAAGCCTTACTTAAGTCTAAAAACACTGAGCATGTGAATTTGTTGTCATTAAGATTTGATAGTAGTTTTTCATAGATAGTTGCTAAAGCCAGGTTAGTTGAGTCTCTTTCTTGAAATCCATGTTGAGCTGTATCTATAATTTTAAATTTATCAATAAAGCTCATCATTTTGTTGTGTATAATTTTTTCAAAAATCTTGGCAAAAGTTGGTAGGAGAGATATTGGTCTGAAATCTTGTAAGTGCTGTGGTACATTTACTTTTGGTATTGGAATTATTTGAGATATTTTAAAGACATCAGGAAAAGTTTCATTTTCAAAGCACTTGTTAAGTAATTTTGTAAATATAGGGCAGATTATTAATGCAGCCATTTTAATAAATTTATTAGATATTTCAAATATACCAGAAGCTTTATTTGTTTTCAGGTTTTTTATTACATCATAAACTTCAGTTTCACTAATTTCTTGAAATACAAAGGAAGAACTTACTCGATTTGACAAAAAATTTTTAAAAGAAACATTACTTGTAGGAATTGCAGATGCCATTGAGGTACCAACATTTGTAAAATAATTGTTCAATAAATTGATAAAACTACTAGAATCTGTTTGGTAGGTTTTCTCATTAAGCAATATAATGGGAGGAATTTTTTTACAATTTTTGTTAATTTTACCATCTATCAACTCATTTATGATTGCCCAAGTTTTCCTTGAATTATATTTGTTTTCTTCAAATTGTTTTTGGAAATAATCATGTTTTAGTGATCGTTTTAAGTGGTTCAATTTATTACAATATGTTTTATATTGAGACTTTACTGAATTTTTTTTAGTATTAATCCACATTTTAAACAATTTATTTTTTGTTTTTATAGATTTATAAATACCTTTAGTTATCCATGGTTTATTTGAGAGCTTTTTTTCAGTTCTAGACATTTCTGTAAGAGGAGCATGTTTGTCCAGTGTCATTTGAAAAGTTGAGATAAAAGAGTTCATTGAATCATTTGCATTATCAGTGTGGATATGTGTTTCATTTAAAGCAATTTGCAAATCACACAAAAAATAATCTGTGTTGAAATTTTTCATCTTTCGTGTAAGTTTAGAAGAGAAATTTGCAGTTTTAAGGTTTTTTTTAATACACATAAAAACAGGAAGGTGATCAGAAGTGTCATGTAAACAAATGCCACTTTTTGTTTTATTAGAGGAAATGTTGGTATAAATGTGGTCTAAGAGTGATGGATTATCATTTCCACAATATCTGGTTGCACTTGATATTACTGATTGAGTACCAGCAGCATCAAGACATTCTTTGTAGTCTGCTATTGATGACTGTTTTGTGGCTTTTAATAAGTCTATGTTGATGCTCCACAAATAATATATTGAGTTTTACAATTGTTTAAGTTGTTTAAATTTGCAATTAATTTTGTTTTGAATATAGAAAAATTTTTGTCAGGGTGACGATAGATAACTCCTATAACCAATCTTGTCATATTGTTAAGCAAAATTTCTAACCAGAGATTTTCACAATTTGGCACATCAATTGATAGATCTACACGCTCAACATATTTTAAATTCCTATTTAAATAAATTGCAACACCTCCAGATCTGCTACCAGAATCTTTATGTAACATGAAATAGCCTGGTATTGAGAGATTATAAGTAGAATTTTGGGTAATCTTTGTTTCAGAGATAGCCAAAATGTCAGGAGCATGCTCAATAGTGTTTAAAAGTTCTTCTATACTTGCTTTATTTTTTCCCAAGCTTCTTGTATTAAAATGAAATAGAGAAAATTGGTTTGTGACATCAACAAAGAATTTCTGTAATTGATTATGAGTAAAATAATCTTCATTTTGTTCTTGCAGCAAAGTATTATTGAATTTTAGTACTTCATGCTGTGCACTATTATTATTACCAAACTGCTCGTTAAATGTTTTACAATCTATGTTTGAAAATGGTAAAGCATCATTAATGCAATAGTTACAAAAATACAGATCATTACTATTACTAAGTTTTCGGAATTGTTTCAGAGTTAGAAATGAGCATTTTAAATGACACCAACAATTACATAAATCACAACAAATTAAATTTTGATTCTTTTTACAAATTTCCTTACAATGCAAACACAGATCTATCATCAAAAATTATAGGTTATATTTAAAAAAATAAATAAATGAAATGTACAGATTTAAATTTACTGCATTTTTAAAACATCAGCTAATGTTGATATTTTTTCACGAGGCATTGAGTCATCTTTTCTTACATATATATCACCATTAAAAGTCCAAATGTACTTATACTTTTTTTCATATTTACAACGTAAAGTTTTTATAAATAAATTTTTTTTTTAGAAGTTAAATTTTCGTTAATAAACAAATTATTCATACCTGGAATTCCAAAATCTTTTATTTTTGCAAATTTGGATCTTTGGAAATATATGGTGTTTCGAATGTCCCTGTTAATGAACCTGACTAGTATAGTTGGAGAACGATCATTTTTAGTGGAAGGAAGTCGATGGGACGTAGAAATTTGGTTATCATTTACATTAATGTTAATTAATTTCAGCAGATCTTTGATTATGATGTTTGTGTTTTCTTTGTCTAATTTTGGTATTCCATGAAATTCAAGATTTTCGCGTCTACCATACTGATCCAAATCATCCAACCATTGCCCAGTTTCTTCAATTTTGTTTTGCACATAGTTAGTTTTCTCATTCAGTTTTTCGTGCATTTGGCTGTTATTTTTCTTATCTTCTTCAAGTGATTTTACCTTTCTTTTAATTTCTTCCAGTTCATTATTGATAAAAGTTTGGCTAGTTTGCACTTCCAAAATTTCTTCTTTCTGATGTTTAAGATCAGTCATAATTTTATCTAGTTTTTCTTCAAATTTGACCAAGTATGTGTTCAATTCATGCTTCAATAAATTTCTAAACTCAGATTTCAAATTGGTTTCCATGTTAGACATAAGTGTTTTGATGTCTTCAGATTTTGGCATTTTCTTTTTCCAATTTTTTAATACAAAAGCACTCACAATTTAATTAAATTTTAACAATACATTTATTAACACCTTATCAAACCTTATTCAAATAGAATGCTATCAAACGCTTTTTTTAAATCTAGAAAAAAGATTGCTGTAAACTGATATCTATTGATATTGTCACATGTAGAGGTTACTCTATTAAGAATAGCATGAGCTGTGGAGATACCTTTTTAAAATCCATATAGCTGAGGCTTAAGCACATCATGTCAGTTTATAAAGCAGGTAATACGTTTTAAAGATTGTTTTTTCAAATATTTTTGAAACACAAATAAGTAAGGAGATGGGTGTAAAATCATTTGGGTTATTGGTGTCTCCATTTTTTTAAAATTGAAATTACTTAGAAATTTTACAGTTACTTGGAAAAAATTCCGTTAGTAAAAGCACAATTAATTAATATCAGTAGAAAAAAAGATAATGTAAAAGTCGCAATCTTAAGAAAGTAAGCAGGTATCTTATCATGGCTTACAGCTTTGTTTACGTTGAGAGAGAGAATAGTCTTAACAATTTTAGTAATATTCTCAGCTTCAAGATTATAGATTTAGGAACTCGTTTTGCAAGGTACGTCTAAAAAGATTCGCATGATAAGTAGGAACATTGTTTGCTAATTTTTCACTTATAGTGCAAAAGAGTTTGTTAAATTGCTCCACCTGTTTTGTTCAATCGTCAGATGCAAAATCATTTAGATTTTGCTCATTTTAGAATTTACTCTTTGAGGGAAGCAACCTCTTAAGAATAAGCCAAGTTTTTTTTTAATTTTCGCTGTTGTTATGAAGCTCTTTTTCAAAATATAAATGTTTTGAGTTGTAGCCTATATGAAATGCCGTGTCTGATGCAATTTAAATCTGAGCATTCTAAATCTTAGTTTTTAAAAAATTGTTTTCGAATTTTTATTGATGTGAGAATTTATCGTGTCCGATGTCTTAACATTCTAAATCTTATTTTTAAAAAATCTTTTTCAAATTTTTGTGTTTTGGAACCAGCATTTATAGAATTTTTAAAGATTTAACAATTTACACTTTTGCTTAAGTTTTTTTTATTAAATAAACAAGTATTTAAAAACAAAGTAAATATAAAGTTTAAATAAGCGATGACGCAGTCCATTTCAACCACGTCATTCCAGCCGGTCCGCATACTTCAGATGTTCACACCTTTGCTTTTTAAGGTGAAATTTTTCAAACGTATTACGCTGAAGAATTTCACGTTGAAAACAAAATTCTTTAACTTGCATGCTATCAGATTACTTCAGATGCTCATGCGCTTCAAAAGCTTGCAACGCATGACAAGCGTAGCAAGAACGTGGTTGTCATGCTATCAGGTTACTTTATGTCCATCCCTTGAGAAAAATTTTTTAAGAATTCTAATTTTTTTAAAAATCTTCTTTCAAAGTTTTATGTTTTGAAACCGGCATTTATAGAATTAAAAAAAATTTAACTAAAAATTGTTTTCGACTCCGGCATCTACACTTTTGTTTAAAACAGATATTTTTATTTTCAATTCTATGTTAAACTTAGGATATATATCCTCGTGTAACAATATCATTTAAACTACGAAATTTCATATTCTCCAATCTGTTATCATCACGTCTTTTGTTAATGTGTTTGATTTTTTCTCCTTCTTTTAGTAAGCCATGAAAATACTCCCACACGAAATCATGGACATGTAAACACCGCCCTCAGTCATTTTTAACATAAAAAACAGAATATCCTTTTTTTATTAACAATACCTAAAGTGGGAATTCGAGTAATCGCATGAACAACATAATCATTTAGACTTCAAGCATATGCTATGCATGTTGAATGGAAATAAAAATCATGATTTTCAATTATTTGTTTGTTATTCATTTAATATATCTACACATAAAATTTACTTCTTTTCAATTAACAGTTTTGTTTTATTTTATTTTTTCCTTTAGATTTTACCCTAATTGAATAGCCATCATTGTCGAGTATTTTAATGTTAGGTTTTCCATACGCTTTTTGTATTCTTTTAATGTCTTCTTGTGATAGTATATCAAGTGATTGCTTAGACAATTCATGTTTATAAGTGGGGTAAATAATGGAATCAGCGCTTTGTGAATGGGTTAAACCTAAACAATGACCTATTTCATGCATTGCTACTACAAACAGATTATGTCCTGGGGGAGTTTCTTGGTCTGTCCAATTCTCATCAGCATCAAAATGTAAATCTCCACCAATTCCTGGACCTGGATAAAATCCATGAGCTAGCACACCCCCTGTTCCATGAAAAGAAAAACCATCTCCATGATCTTGTTCACAAAAACTAATTTTTATATCACACGGTTCATTGGGTTCAACTTTTTTAAATTTAAGCGCTGAATGTTTTTTGTAAACTTTAAAAGCAGAATCAATTTGTTGATGAATTGATTCTTCTGTCATTTTCGGTGTTAAATTCACAATACAATAAGTTAAATTTCGTTTATTCCATTTCTGTTTAATGTCTTTAATATTTTCAGGAGCTGAAGGTTTAGGCCTATATTCACAAAACATCTTTATATTATAAAATATTAATTTCTTCAATTGGAATCCAGCTATTAAAAGAACTGTCATAGCCAGACCATTTTACTAATGCTTGTTTCTTGTTTTTACGACTAACTTTTTCTATCCTAAATTTAGTTTGGTTTGTTTTTAAAAGTTTTTGTTCGTAAAAGCTCCCAACAATTTTTTCTCGCTGAAGTTCACGAATTTTATAGGTATATGGATTTGAATCTAAAACTTCTGAAATAATAAATATTTCTTCCGTCCAATTTGGAGTATATCCCTTATCAAATGTTTTTCGTTTGCATTTAGAAATTCTAACTGTATCTCCAACTTTAAATTTTGGTTTTGTTTTTGTTGCTTTGAGGTTACTATACAAATTATAATAAACAATACCTCCGTTTTTCTTTTTGTTAGCCTCAACTGGAGACATTTTTATGGATGAGTGGTAACTGTTATTATATTTATTAATTATATCAGACAGCATTTTTAAGTATTGAGTTGAATTTTTTTCTGTACATCACTTCCACATTTTAGTTTTAATTGTTCTATTCTAACGTTCAACTATTGAACTTTTTTCTTTATTTTCAGTAGAATACAATTTAACATTACGCTTGTCTAATACTTCTTTCAAATTTTTGTTATAAAATTCTTTTCCTTTGTCAGTCCACAAACATTTTGGAACCCTATTTTTTAAAGATCTGATTGAAAGCCTTAGCAACTATTTCGCCTTTTTTATTTTTCAAAGGGACTATCCTTCCAAATTTAGAAAATATGTTAATTATTGTAAGTAAATATTTATAACCGTTGTTCCATTTGCTAAATTGTTGCATTTCTACCAGATCAGCTGCCCATATTTCGTCTATTAATTTACTTATAACTCGGCGTCGAAGAAATTTTCTTTTAACTGGTTTATGCAGCTCATCAGCTAAATCAATTTTCCACGACGCCCATTCCCGTTTTTTGCTCCTAATCCTAGCTTATATTTTGTTCCTATTGCTGCTTGTACAAGCTTTTTATCAAATGATTTTCATACACCTTTTGTTTTTGTTTTTGATAATCTGTTTAACATATCTTTATCACACTTCAATTTTCCTTGTTTGTTATTGTTGTCTCTGTAACAAGTATCATGCTTTAGTGCAATAGCATCTATTTGATTATAGAGTTCTTGTCCAGGTAAAGGTTGATCATTTACATCAAGCTGTTCTTCCAGTAAATTATATGGTCCTATGTACTTATAACTTGGAAGAGTAAATCCACCTTTTGGTTTAGGTAATTTTCCAATCAACTTATGAACATCTGACAAACCTCCTTGTTTAACAAAACTATGCTTTAGAATGCCACAATTAGCACATGTGCATCGAGACATAAGTCTGTGTTAATTTCAAAATTTACTGTAGACCGCACAGCGAATCTCTCTCTTCTTTAGCTCCAAATTCTTCAAACTATAGGGAAGCTATCCGAGCCTTCCCCAATCACACCGCTGGCTTTCCCACACGTGTTATAGCTTTATAATATTTATTAAAGTTGAGATTTCGATATGAAGGTGTAATAGGCTTCCACAAGCCAACGACCACAATTACTTTCTCGACAATACTGCTTAAACGATGCAGTTAACTATACAACCAACGTCCCGCCAACATGCTCCCAACGATGCAGCCAACGATGCAATTAACTATACAACCAACGTGCAGCCAACGATGCAATCGCAAAACGAAAGTTACCCAAGTTTCGCTTGCGATCTACAAACTCACTCTACAAAACTAAACCACCGAACCACTTGATCACCAACGACTGAAAGAGGAATTAAATTTACCAACACCTCAATTTATAGTGTGCTCGCCACGTGTAAGTGAGCCAATCAGATTTCATTAAGATCGCTGCACGTGATCTACCTATAAAGCAGTGAACGCAAACAATAGAATTAATTAACACGTTTCAAAAAAAAGACTTCTATGCAGTTAATTAACTTTTTCAATTTCAGTGCGAGTTCTATTCTTATGATTTTAACAGTCTGTTCCCTTTCATATTTACTATTTCCTCAGTTCCTGAAATACATTGAGTTTTTTTTTTCTGTCACGTACGCGATAGGTTTCCATTTATAATATATCAACATAAAACTTCATAAACTTTTTGTTGAATTTTGTAGGTTTATTATGAAAATCTAACAAAACGTCATCAGCTATTCGTCCTTTGTTTCGCTGTTTGATATAATATATGCAATAGTAACCGCATAAAATTGAGTTCATATTTTGAATTTAAAGTTTTTATATATTTTATCACTTCATGTGGTGGTACAAGTCCAAAGCTGTCAAAATATTTTACTTTTTCTGATTTTTCGTTGTTCTAAATACAAACCCAGTGAGTTCCATCACCAGAAAAATAATCTTGTAGATTTACAACATTTGCTTCATTTTTCTTCATTGTTTTAGGTAACTTATCTTTGCTAAATGTTCTTCGGTAGTTGTCATACTTAGTCATAATTTTATCAATTTCTAAATTTGTTAATGGCTTTATTTATTGTGCTGCTTTATTAGTTGCTTCTTAGATCGCGCCTGAAGCTGCTGCTAATCCCAGCGTTGGTACAACCTTTTTAGCTAAAAATGGTAACACTAGTTTTCCTAAATTGAGTAAACCGCTTAAGAAGCCTCCTTGCTTTTTCAATTGTGTTTTAATAAACTTTATATCGACTGCGTGTCAAGATATCCTTGCTTTGTTAATTCTGTAAATTTGTTGGGAAGTTTAATTAAGATTAACATTGCCCTTTAACTGCAAACTTACATTAGATAATCTTATTTTTACATCTGTTTTGTTTTTGTATGCATTTACAATTTTATTCTTTTGATTTTCCGTTAAGTTCAATGAATATTCGTGATACATTTTATATTAAGCTCGATAAAATTTGGGTTCTTCAACTGTTAACTTTTTTTTTTTTTACAACAGCAATTGCATTTTTCTTTAAAATTAAACTTTAAAAGAGCTAGATAAACATCATTACTTTTAATAGTTTCACTATTGATTTTACAACAAGATTATAATCATGTGGAATATTTTGTTTAATAACTTTTCTAAAACAAAAAATAATACAGATTTTTTATGATATCCATGTTTGAATAATTTTTTAATTAAAATAATAGAATTTATTAATTCTTTGAATATTTCGAATGGAATAACAAAATCACAATCCAAATCTTTTAAATCATCTGATAATGTATTATAGATTTCATCATTTGATTTGCTTTTAAACAAACACTTTTTGATTTCAAGTTTTAAAATTTTGTGTTTTTCTTCTTTGTTTATTTATTTGTAATAGTTCATAAAATCAAACCTAAAATCGGAATGTTTTATAAATGGAGAATTAGTTCCAAGAATTAAATCTTTTCCGACTGCAGGTTTTTCAAAATAATAAGATCTTTCTTGTCTTTCTATTCCTGGCAAAACAAGACCTTGACCCTTTGTTCCTGGCAATACAAGACCTTTACGATCTAACAGGGCAGGCAGCAAGCTTTCTGCAAGACCTGCTAGAAGTGTTCATAGAAAGCCACCTTGTTTAGAAATCTGTAATTTGGATAGTTTTAAAGTAACACCAAAACCTTTTGCTTTTGCCAAATTTATCTTCTTAATTTGTGTTTTTCTTAAACTAAAAAAATCTGTTCCACTTAATTGATTAAAATTAAAATGAAGTATAAGTCTAGTTTTGTTTTGAAAAGCTTGTTTTATATTTTCTTTTTGATTTGGTGATAGATTCAATCCTACTTTAACATACTTTTTAATATATACTTAGATAATTATGTTTATTCGACCTGAGAGTCCTTCTAATTTAAAGTAACGATGAGAGAGCACAACTGCATACACGTAAAAAGGTTGGTCAGAATTGTTTGCTAAATTCCTAAAATTGCTTCTGAGGTTAAATCTTATTTCAATATCAACTGAGCTGTTTTTAAGGCGATTATTGTGTTTACTTACATCAAAATAATAAATTGGATATAAAATTGCCCAGTCTTCAGCTGATAGTTGGCAGCCAGTGTCAGAGTCTTGGTAGTTATTTATAGCCTCTAAAAAGCTTATGTATGATCTTGAATAATTTCTGTTTTCTTGGGAAAAATTACATTCAAATTCTCGTTCAGGATATTGCACGCTGTTAATCCTACAGCTAATACGTCTTAAGTTAGCATTATCAAAAATCATGTTATTCGTTACTTGATTAGAATCTCGTTTGCTTGATTGAAAGGCTATAAACACATGTCTGGGAAGTTCAGTTCCAGGTTGTGTTGTAATTCTTTGTTTATACTTATTTGGGTTGGTTAGAACATTGTTCGACACACCCCCATTTGTTTAAAATGTAGTTTTTTTTATATGTCCTTTTACCAGCATAGCGTCTATTTCTAATTCGACTCTCAAACTCGGTTTTACTTTAGGCATCCATAGAGACTTATGTTAAATTTTCCAGCATCAACACCGTTTGCTCGCATAATGTAATTATCAGGAATTTTTCTATCAAGAATTAAACTGTATTTTACACCACAAAATACCTTATCGATATGACAACAAAATCTGAATATCTGCAAAAGTGGAAGCATTAAAGTGATTTGTTTGTTTCCGGTGGTAATGTTCTGTCTCGCTGTAAAGCCTAGATTTGCTTGTGGATCGTTGTTGTATGTTTCTATCAGATCTCTAACACCATCACGAACAGCATTTGCATTTGCATCTTCTGCTACGTTAGGAAAATTTTGCTTAAAAAAACTCCACGAGTTCTAATGTCTTTGTACTACAATATATTAGATGCAGTTGATTTTGAACAATCATGACTAAAGCTAACTAAGTTAAATATTGTTAAAGCTTGTGGTAAATAAAGGTTAATGTTTTCTATCGTTTGGTTATTTAATTGATACTGAGCAATTTGAAGCAAAGACCAACCGTTGTTTACTAATGAAATTACGTTACGGTTATTGTAATTAGCGTCTGCATTAGTTTGTAATTTTTCTCTGATTTCAAGAAATGCTTTATGTGGTAGAAAAAATACGTCTTCGTTTTTAGTTTCGAAAATGTGTTGCCCAGCTTTCTTCATATTGTTAGAATCTCTTAGTAAATACTCCACATACTCAAACTCGATAATTGAGTTTTCTATTAAGTTACTTTCGTTAATTTGTAAGTACGAATTTGTTACTTGAGTCATTTTATTATTACAAAATATAATTTTAAAATCCTAAACCCGCAATCAAATTACTTAATATTGCTATTGACCTATCGTTAAGAGCTGCCTTTGGTATTTTGTTCAGAACTGTCTATTTAATTTCAGATTTTACACCAGTCGGAATCCTATTAAAAATCTTTGAGCCAGTGCTAATAACTTTTCTTACTTTATGTAAACATTTTTAAGAAAACATTCTCGAATAATTTTTTGTTTTTGAAATCTAATTTCTTGTTGTGATAACATATTTATTGTTAAACTATATAATTTCTCGAAGGTGAACATGGTAAGTAACTTGTTTATTATTCATATCCACGAAGTTGTTATCTTGGTCTTTGATAGAAAAGCGAATGCTGTCAATTTGACTTATATTTTTAATTGGAACATAAACTTTTTGTTTAGGCTCAACTTGAATTAAATATTCGGTTGGAACGTGAGGACTAACAGTAAAAAGCAGGACACTAGATTCTCCATTTATGTAGCTTCCTTCAATTAAATTGCAATGAATCTGAAGGCTATTAATATTAGCAATATTTACAATGTTTTGACTTCATGTATTTTGTTTCAGATTAATATGAGAAATCAAATCTAAGGCACTATTCAATGTGTGTGGAAAGCGGAAATTAATAAAGTAATCATTTTTAAGTTCAATTCTATATAGATTTTAATGTATTGTAATTTAGCGTAAAAGTAATACTATTTTCATCATCACCCTTCTCTCTGATTAGGTACTTGATTTTATTGTTAAGGTCTTCCGTATTGTAGCTACCAGAAGGTATTTTAAAAAACTTGATTCATTTTCACGAGTTAAATAATAAAAATTATTATTATGGTTTGTAATATTATGCCAAGAATACCATATTTGAGAGCTGATTAATGCCATCTCATAACTTTTTTTAATATTTAATTGCAATGGAGGATTAAAACTAGTTACAAAGTTTTCCGTGGTTCTCTGACCTTTTCTTGAGTCAAAAAAGAGTGGTATGGATGTCATTTTAATATAACATCACATAATTTTTGATAGTCACAAGGTGCAATGCATTTGTGGGACTTAAATTTTTTTAGTATGCTTGTAATTTCTTTGTTTAAATAATTGTTATTATTATCAGCTTGTTTGGCTGCTGCTAACAAATTAAGCCTTTCACACAATTCATCCGGACTTTTAAACCCTCTTCCAATTGTTAATTCTATTCCTTTTAACAATTTATTTAATTTTTCTCTGTATTTTCTAAACACGCTTATCTGTTTGTCAATGGTAGCTGAGTATCTTGTCGTCTTCGCTGTCTACCTAATTTTTTATTAATTAGTATAGTTCTGTATTTTAAACTGGTAATGTAGTCTGGTCCACGTTTTACAAGCTCTCTATGTCTGTTTCTAGATTATTTTAGCTAACAGTTGTTTTTTTCATCACTGAAGTCTAAAGTATAACTTGGCCTTTCTTCTATCTTTTGTTGTAATTCTTTAATTAGTTTGTCTTGTCTTTTATCTGTTTTCTTCTGAGTTTCTTCAATTTTTTTAGTAATGGGAAAAAAAGTTTCAGAAGCAGATTCTTGTAATTGTTGTTTGGACTAAATTTCATTTTGTAACATTTTTTTTAGAAGCTTTCAATTGTTAAGGTATTTTTCAATAAACTTGTTTCTCTTTTTTAAGTCTTCTTCTTTTACAAAAGTCATTTTTTACTATATAGCATATAAAAGCTTAAGCCCCAAAATAATCAAAGCATTTTTTTTAACGAAAAGGTTTGTGCTGAGCTGTTTTGTTCAACACCATTTGTCCACTACGGATCCTTAGTTGCTTCACGGCAAATTGATTCCATTTCTAGTCTTATTATGTCTTTTGCATGATTGTCAGAAATATGCCTAATGTCTTTATTGTCTAGGTTTCTAAAAAACGCAAAACAGTTTGTGTTTTTTCTGATGTACTTTGGAGTGTCAAAGTATGATTGGGTGAGATGAATACAGTTACAATTTCTATTTCGAGACAAAGAGAAATATTCCTTTATTTTGTTCATGTTGTCTAGTTTTATATCATCAATAACTATATTTTTTTGTTGGAAATCAAGCTCTTCTATTGGAGAAATATTTTCAGAACTTAGTATTTCAATACCTTGTTCTTGCATAAGTTTTTATTTATTTTGGTCTGGATTAAGAGTATACACACTACAAGTATTATAATTCATCCATTTAAGAATCAAATTTGTTTTTCGCGATCCTGTTGAACCAACTATCATGTAGTGACAATCTGTAAGAAGATAATGGTGTTTAACATGATTATTATTATCACTTAAATATTTATCAAAATTTATTATATCCATTAAAATTAAAGCCTGATAAAAATGAGTATTTCAAAATTTGGTACAACTAACTCTTCAGCACCAACCAAAGTTATAGGAATTAAAAGTAAAGTTTCCAAGTCAGGAGACATAATGTATGGTGATTTAAACTTGAATGGTCACAACATTAAAAACTTAGCTAATCCTAAGAAGAATCTGATAGTGTGAACAAAGATTTTTGGATAGCAACTTTATACGCTTTAAAAATGATATCTAATTTGATACAAAGTTAGCTGTCATAGATAATCGCTGAATAGCATCAAGTAGTTCTATTCGAGTTCAAGGCCGTAATCTTATTGGTGTGAGCTCCATCAGACCTCTACCACACGAAAATTCTATTTTAAACAACAACATATATATAGCATTAAGGGATTCATTGTATTTAAGAGTTGTTTCTGAACCAACACTTCTTTTAGATGGAGTGAATAAACAATATGTTGACGAACGTTTTAACAATATATTTTCAGATAACATCGATTTACATGGAACACATAAAATTGTAAATTTAAGTGACGCGGGTCAATCCTATAGATGCAGCAAATAAACAATATGTAGATAACCACTTTAGTGGTGATTTGAACTTAAACAGTAATCGAATTACTGGATTAGCAAATCCTATTAATGATCATGATGCAGCAACAAAAATATTTTTCCCACAACCAGCATATGATGTTTATAAAGCTTTTTGTAACAATGAAAATAGAGAAATACAATTAACATACATCAATGGTAAAAATAATTTGTGCACACTCTACTATAACAATGTCATTGGTTTAACAGACATATCGTCTGGTAATGTATTGCAAATATCCATAAGTGGTTCTGCTACAACTAATACTTTAGGTGCATTTGCTGCTAAACTTGTTAAATCTCCCAGAGGTGGATCTTCTAAAATATTAGAAAGATTTAAACAAAAGTGTAGATCGTTAAATTTTAAAAAAATCTCTAATTGCCGGTTTCAAAACATAAAAATTTGAAAAATCTTTTTTTAAAAACTAAGATTTAGAATGCTCAGACATCAAACATGGTAAATTCTCAAATCAAAATAAATTAAAAAAAAGATTTTTTAAAAACTAAGATTTAGAATGCTTAAATTTAAATTGCATCGGACACGGCATTTCATATACTACTTTTTTAAAACAGCTTTAATTTTTGTCACTTTATTTAAATATTGTTTAAAATAATTTTTTTGAGAATTATTACCATTTAAAAAATGAGCTTTAAACAGAACAAAGTAATAAGAATGTACTTTTTGCTTGCACTAACCGGTGGTAAGGATTCGATTCTGGTTTTTAATAAGTTTCTTAATCATCTTAATCATGTACTTATTCTACAGAAGTCTCAGCATATTGCAGGTAAGACCATTGTGTCAGTCATGGTCTTTGCAACGGTCAGATCAATAAATACGGTACCAGGTATCTTCTTGTCCTCAAAAAAATCCTTGATGTTTTGTGTCAACAGAAAGACTTGATTCCCGGTGATTTTCCGCTTTAAAATTTAGCTTCTTCCCTAAAGAGCAATGGATCAATAACTGGAATGAGGCCGGCGTTGATAGACATCTCGAGAATCTTTTAGGAGACACAGAAAACCTTTTCGTCAATGCGTATGTTTACATCCCCTACTAGCTCCATCGACTTTGGGATTTACCACTACTAGCGTTCTTCTCCAGATCTTGGAAGTTTTGAGCAGGCAAAAGTAGAAAGATAGAAAGTCACATAACCAAGACTTTAACTCTTTAAGGGAGAGTGGTACATGTGTGTACCATGATTGTAATTGCAACGTAACAAAAGCAGTTTTGTAAAGGCATTTCCGCTATAATTTTTAAATACCTATGACATCATTATATAGCCATTGTCATTCTATTTTACAATCCAAGTTTTATATTCTTTAAAGGTTAAAGCAGCTACACTATTCAAGATAAACTTACGGCAAATGGAATCTTGGCCATGAAATTTATCTAGTTTTAAAAGTTGGAGGGCAACAATCAATTTTCTAAAATCATGTTCTAAAGTGCTTCCTTCAATCGATTTCTCTGTTTCCCGTCATACCTGGTGACCTTAATATTTACAAGAAACGACGATCCATTCGCGAATAATTGTCATTTTTTAAAAAATTTTATTTTTATTTTTTTTGTGGTTAAGATTTTGTTGCGCTTTCTCGTTTCTCACTTGTAGTTTTGCGCCTTTCTATCTCATTTGTTTAATGAAGACTCATGCAAGCCAAAAAACGTTCATGTTAAGTAATTTACTTCTTAAGCTATAAATGTTTAGGCGTTGCTGAGCGGGATTGGTTTATCGATAAACTTTTTGTTGCAGATAAGTTGGCGAAATACAAAAAAACGTTAAAATTTGGATTTCAACCGAAGCGTACTAGTTTTCTAGTATGTCCTAATAATTTAAAACTCTGGGTGTCCGGATTTTATCCGTAAAAACTCGAGAAATTTTAAATTCAAAAATTTGTAAAAATATGAACTTAAAATTGAAGCAGCAGAATGTTTAGAAAAAAAGGCAGACTATAAGATTATTACAGGAGATTATCTATTAATCGTTATATACCTTATAATAATTCGATTTGTGTATGGCTTTCGGCAATAAAAAAAATTTATCTTTTTTTTTGCATTGTCACAGACTTTGTTCGGGAATCCTAAAGGACCAGTTGAGTTAGGTAACTCGAATACCTGCGCTGAAACAAAGCTATGTCTAAAATTTATTTTATTCCGGCTCAAGAAGTAGTCTTGCTATGAGCCTGAAACTTTTATACAGTTGATTTAAATGAAAGCTCGGATTGGTTCGTTAAAGACTCTTCTTCACTGACAAACAGAGACCACCGTCTCTAATAAGAACGAATGTATTACAAAAATCACGACCGACGAAATTTCTATTCCACGCTTTGCCAAACTGCAAAGCGAAATCAACGCTACAACTTGATTCAATCAACAAAAAATAATTCTACCTCCGTAGAACACAACTCCAAAAACACTGGCGCAAAATAAATTCAACACTCGCCCCAAATTCAACTTTATCTGAAAGCAACCTTTTCGCTTCAATCATTTCTCTAACGCCGTCTATTTTATTCGTCTGTCTCTGTTGTCTCGCTACGCAATGCCTTTATATAGATAAAAGTCACGTGCCGACAAAAAGTCTCGTAAACGCTAAACCATTCTACAACTCTTTAGAGAATACGCTTATGCTAGAACCACCTAGTATATACGCGAATATTCTACTACAGTGACGGTGATCAAAAACATATTACGTCAATACGGTCGAGCAAAAGAGAAAAGAAGATACATGTATCGAGCAATAGAACGAATTGGACGTTATATCATATAATACAAGAGCAGCGCTCAAAGAGACGCGATTATTATCTTATAATAAAACTACGAATTACTTTTAACGGGAATAAACTACATCGTTATGATTAAAATTATCAGGAATGAAGTGTGACATGCATTTACATGTATTTTGGCGTAAAGCTAAACAGATCGCTCACGTTCCGTTACCACTTTTCAGCATTGCGCAAAAAACTATCTTCAACAGTCACACTGCTGATGCAAGTTGCGGGTTTAGGACGGAGTGCCAGTAGAAAAAACTGCTCACAGCTGTCTAGTCTGCAGCTAAGCTGATTGCTACGCAAAAATCTGGTGTCGCAGCGCACATACTAGCTTAATAAGCAATATTTTGAATCACGCTTTGTGTATTATCACTAGATGAATAAATCCCCCTAGAACGGAAAACATACCAATTTTTTCAGGCATTATGTCAGGCAAGCTTTGCCACTTGGAGGAATAATTCTTGGTTAACCGTGTCACTTTATATTCTAAACACAAATGCATAGTCTATTAACTTGATCTTCAAACGCGCCTAGAAAGACTACGATTCAAAAACCATTTGTGCCAGCTAAGTGAAAAGAATTGGTATATATATATATATATATATATATATATATTAAATTAAATTACAAAAGCCACAAAAGAGATTTTATTAAAACCTCAACAGTCTGTTTCGCCTTTACGGCTCATCAGGAGGTGATTCTAAACGCAGACGAAAAGTTAAGAAAAAACGCACGAAAAAGCTAATTATTATAGTTAAGAGCCAAAAGTAATAATATTACGGATAAAGTGAATACAAGTAAAATAAAATAAAATTGAAATAGTTTTCTGCAGCGTCAGATTAGTTTGATAACAAAATTCTAAATTCTAAATTTTGAGCCTTACAACTAGCTTGCTTACTCAAAAATCTTAAACTTTAAATTTTCAATTTTATTTTATTTTACTTGTATTCACTTTATCCGTAATATTATTACTTTTGGCTCTTAACTATAATAATTAGCTTTTTCGTGCGTTTTTTCTTAACTTTTCGTCTGCGTTTAGAATCACCTCCTGATGAGCCGTAAAGGCGAAACAGACTGTTGAGGTTTTAATAAAATCTCTTTTGTGGCTTTTGTAATTTAATTTAATTTAATGCTCTGAGTTTTCATTGAGCTCTTTACTGACAGTCTTGCCACTTTTATTATTATTGATGCTCCAAGCTGCAGCTAGTTGAGCTCTTTCTAAAGATTTGCCAGTACAAGCCACACAGATTATGGAAAAAATTCAGTTTAATTATTCTCTAAAAAACATCCCCATTCCAAGCAGACGAATCTATCTCCAATCCCTGTTGGACAAGCTAGATAGTTTCATCAAACGCCTGAGATGGAAAGCCTTTTTCTTCGACACCGACAACCAAAACAAAGAAAACAACAAACCAACTTACGGCTTTAAGACCGAAGCTACCCCCCCTCAACACGAGGGCCTGAAAAATTTCGAACACGACATCTACGAAATGGTCCGGCGTATACAATTTAAACCTGTTAAAAACAAATTCCAATCAGAACTTTCCCAAGACGCTAAAAAAATTCGAAATTCCTCTAAAGTTTTTGTACCAGCTGACAAAACAACAAACCTATACACAATGCAAATATCTGAATACAAGAAACTTCTAAACGACAACATAACTGCAAAATACAAAAAAGCTAGCAATCAAGTGATCAAAAACATCAACAAAGAAGCTAAGTCAATCGCGACCAACCTGGAACTCGACAACCGCATCGAACAATACTCAAATAAAAGCGCCTTTATCACAATCAAGGACCACAAACCCAACTTTCCCAACAGCATCAAATGCCGCCTGATCAACCCAGCCAAATCACAAATCGGTATCATTAGCAAACAACTTCTAGACAATATCAACCGTACAATCCGCTCCAAAAAACACCTAAACCAATGGCGAAACTCATCTACCGTAATCAATTGGTTCCAAAATATCCCCGACAAAAAGAACTGCAAATTCCTCAAATTTGATATTGTCGACTTCTACCCCTCAATCACAGAAAAACTCCTATCTGCGGCCATCTCTTTTGCTAAATTATTCACCCAAATTGATGATGATGCTATCCAAATTATCGAACATTCAAGAAAATCACTTCTGTTCAACGAAAAAGAAGCTTGGATAAAAAACAACGATTCACTATTTGACGTCACTATGGGATCCTTCGATGGTGCGGAAATATGCGAACTAGTTGGACTATTTATTTTAAACAAACTAACAAATATCATCCCCACAAAAGACCTCGGTTTATACCGCGACGACGGACTCGCCGTCCTTAGAAATAAATCCGGACCTGAAATGGAACGAACCAAGAAAAACATAATCAAAGCCTTCAAAGAAATCGATCTAAACATCACGGCCGAAACCAACCTATTTCAAACAGACTTCCTAGATGTAACCTTCAACCTCAAATCAAACAAATTCTTCCCTTATCGAAAACCCAACGACCACCCTTTATACATCAACAACCAATCCAACCATCCACCATCAATCAGAAAACAACTACCAGACATGATCAATGATAGAATCTCAAAATTGTCACACAACCAAGAGTCATTCAACCAAGCATCCCCTTTATACACCGAAGCTCTAAAGAACAGTGGTTACAAAACTAACATGACATACAACAAAGCAGTTTCAGCAGAATTAAAAAACGACGAACAGAGAAAAGAATGCGCATACAAAAATAAAAGAAAAAGAAACGTCATTTGGTTCAACCCCCCCTACAACGAAGAAGTACAGACCAATATAGGAAAAACATTTTTCAACCTCATAAACAAACATTTCCCCACACACCACAAACTCCACAAAATATGTAACAAATTTAACGTGAAATTAAGCTACAGTTGCATGCCAAACATGATGAACATTATCAACAATCACAATAGGAACCTCCTGCACCCCCACACCAGCGACAAAGATTTACCATGCAACTGCAAAAACCTTCATGACTGCCCACTCAATGGAAAATGCCGAACAAAATCTATTATTTACAAAGCATCCATCAGTGCTCCCAACTCACCGACCCAACACTATTTTGGCTGCTGCGAAACTGAATTCAAGACCCGTTTTTATAATCACCGACAATCCTTCAATCACCGAAACAAAGCAAACGCCACCAAACTCTCCAAAACATTATGGAAATATAAAGATAAAGGAATCAAACCACGGATAACTTGGTCAATTGTTTGCAAATCATTTGCATACACCAGCGGGGCCAAACGCTGCAATCTCTGCCTAGCAGAAAAACTCGCCATCTTGCAAGCCGACCAGCGCACGCTCTTGAACAAGCGATCCGAGTTTGTTTCCAAATGCCGACACCGGAACAAATTTAAATTAAAGAAAGCCTAGCCTGATTTAATATTTTCCAATTATTTAATTTATTTTAATTCGATTTTCCGATGTTTAAACTTTTAACTTTGCAATCCTTTACCCCCGTTTACGCCGTGTTTACTCATTGTTGTCGTGTTTCCACTATATGTATTCCTGCACCCCCCGATCTCCTCTATAGCCATTTCCTCGCTGTCCGTTCACGCCTCGCTACTTCCTTCCTTTACAACGTCCTTTCTCTCCCACTATCTACCGCGCATTTGTAATTTGATCACCAGACAGTTTTTTGCAGCGTCAGATACGCAAACGTTTAGTTTGATTACAAAATTCTAAATTCTAAATTTTGAGTCTTACAGCTAGCTTGCTTATTTTTAATTTTTAAATTTTTAAATTTTCAATTTTATTTCATTTTATTAATTATCTACCGCGCATTTGTAATTTGATCGCCAGTCAGTTTTCTGCAGCGTCAGATTAGTTTGATAACAAAATTCTAAATTCTAAATTTTGAGCCTTACAACTAGCTTGCTTACTCAAAAATCTTAAACTTTAAATTTTCAATTTTATTTTATTTTACTTGTATTCACTTTATCCGTAATATTATTACTTTTGGCTCTTAACTATAATAATTAGCTTTTTCGTGCGTTTTTTCTTAACTTTTCGTCTGCGTTTAGAATCACCTCCTGATGAGCCGTAAAGGCGAAACAGACTGTTGAGGTTTTAATAAAATCTCTTTTGTGGCTTTTGTAATTTAATTTAATTTAATGCTCTGAGTTTTCATTGAGCTCTTTACTGACAGTCTTGCCACTTTTATTATTATATATATATATATATATATATACTGTACTGTATACACATACCATTCTATATATGTACTGGTTATATATAGATAAATACTCTTACTTAGCAAAACACAATAATATAAAACCTTTTATTAAATTCTTCCGAACAAACTCTTATCTAACTCTATTTGAATAAGATAAGATAACATCTTATTCTTCTTACGTTCCCTGATGAACCGCAAAAGCGAAACATCTAGTCTGTTGGGACTAATTTAATAAAATGTTGTTTTAAATATTTGTGTTCTACCAAATACGAATATGGGCTCTGACTATTAAAGTCATTGAGCACTCTTCTGAAGAGCACCATCAAGTTTTAGTTGTGTTTATATATATAAATGCTATTTTTTTAGATCTAAACGATTTGTTGTTTTATTTGTTTAAGTCGATTAGAATTGCTTTATTTTATTTGAATAAGACATTCGTCTGACGAGCAGTTTTTGAAGAAACAGACAGTTCAAATTTTAAGTTTTTATATTTTATGTGGAGTGCTGTGTGTGTGTTTATGTGTGTGTGTGTGTGTGTGTGTGCGTGCGTGTGAGTGTGTGTTTAGGTCCGGTACAATTTGATACCGCCGACTCGACACCAAACAAGATAGTTTTTCCGTGATTTGCAAAAACATAGTAAGCGGCCTATTGAAGCTTTCGATACAATTCACAGCTAACCCTAACCTTAACCCTTGCTTGCTTTTTATAGAAACCAATGTTAAATAAAAATATGTAGAATGTGTAAATAATTGATTGATTTGATTTGTCCTATTTCCGTGTGTTTATCAAAAAGCATTATTGTTACATTTATTGTTAAATCACCAACAAGATTTGATCGTATTTCGACTGAAGTCTATTGTTACGATTTCGGTTTATGGGTAACTTAGTATAAAACGTTTCTTGCGACAATATATAGTATTACATCATATAAATATAGATATTTAGCCTCCTGACTGGCAGGACAACGTCGAGACGTTAAACTTTTGGCATCCTTATTGCAAGTGATTACCCCAACCAGCTTTCGAAAACGCAAAGATGTTACTGTTCGTTTCAAAGTTTGTGTTTGGCTTTTTAGTTTTTGTATTGACAGAAAATAATTTTGAATAAGAATCTGCTTAAGATGCAAGACAGATATAGTTTAAAAAGCATTCTATTTAAATTATAGGTTTACCTGAAAAAATTTTTTTTCTATATTAAGTTAAAGTAGTTTTGCATTAGACTGAGTTAGTCGTGATCTTGTTTTGTGATAAATTTTTTTGTCAAAAAACAATAACTACTCTTGTGCCGTACGCCAGACCTTTTTCAGTCCATCTTCTTCTTCAAATTGTCAGGTATTAGCTAATTTTTCCATAAATTTCTTTTTTTTCTTTCCTGACTGTTACTATGTTTTAAATAAAAATATTTGCCATAAAAAACAACAATGTTGCTCGTTAAAAAATTTCTCAACGCCAATTGTTACGGCCTCTTACTAACCCTAAGTAATCAATTTAAATTCATCCTTAAAAATTTTACCCTGATTTACGTTCATTCTTAAAAAGGCTGCCATTAAAGCTATAAAGTCGTACTGGTAAAATTTAAAAACTAGTTTCATCAAAACTGTATCAAAACCCATTAGACTGTAAGTGAGAGCTAAAAATTCGGTGACAAAAGTTGCAGTTTTACAAAAGCTTTCAATTTTTTAAAAAGAAAAACTTGTTTGCATAAATCATTGCTTTTCAGATTTTTTGCTTGCGTTATCACCATTCTTAATTATAAATTTTTTGTAAAAAGTTAAATTAAGGGTCTTGAATTTAATTTACTTAGAAGGCAAAAATAAAAGCTTTACAAGGATGGCAAGAGATAGCAAAGCCAAATAAAAAACCTGAAGTCATTACTTTATGATTTCGATGTGATAACTAAAAAAAAGTTTGTTTAATTTAAATATCAACAAAAGTTATACGACTGGATTTAAAGCATAGAGTTTTGAACAAAAACAAAAAAATGTTTAAATTTATTTGTTGTGCAAAGAGCGACATCATGTTAAAGATCCTCGATTTAAATGTTCAATTTCTTATCAATATAAAATTACATCTTCAATCAGTTTGGCAAATTCCAGCTTTACTGATATGTCTACTTTTGTTTACTAATGGCTATTGATCATTATGTTCTGTACTTTCTCCAAAACGATTTTTTGTTTGCAATTTGCAATTATCCAATAACAATTTGAGAGACTAGTTGTTTGACATGTTCATTTACACTGTTACAATTTGCACAATAGCAGTACAAATTTTAAGACTATTTTTCTTTCGAATAAGTTTCCAACTATTGGTTTTAAGCTGCAATTTTTATTTCGAAAAATGCTTTACTTTAAAAGCATTTTTTTAAAAAGCAATAATTAAAAGCAATAATGTCAATAGGTCTAGCTTTAACAAAAAAAAGCAATAATCGATGTACAAAAAAAGTAAATTTTGCGTAAATTTTAACTTAGCAAAAGTTTCACTAGAGATAATGTTTTAACTGAAAAGTCTCGAGCAATCTATTAATAAATGTTTGTACACAGCTCTGAAGGACATGATTTTTATTGATTCTAGCGGTTTTTATTAGGTTCATAATAAGACTTGACAATAAGCCGAAAACAGATTTCATTGTTTGCAATATTGGATTACACAAATAAAGAGTGCGGAAGAAAAAGAAAGCCGACAAGTTTTTTGTCTGAAGGTGAATACTTTATGGACAAAGGATTGTGTAATTCTTTTAATAACCCAACCACTTATGCTGCTTTAGAGGTAAATTTCATTTTACAAAAATGCAAGTTCAAAATATTTTTAAATGTATTAATTAATCGTACAGATATAGGACAACTAATCACACGTCCTTAAGCGTTTCAATAATTTTTATAATTAGTCAGTACAAAGTTGTAGAGTAATAGTTCGCAGTTGTCTGTGTTATAAATTGCTTTGAAGTTTAGCTTGAGAGCCAAGTTTTATAAAATTCTATCAAGTTCGTTTGATTTTGTGAATATATTCTTTATAGATTGGTGCCTCGGGATATGATTGTTTTTGATTACGAATATTTCGGCTTACGAACCGATTCTTGAAAAAATATTTGCTTCAAGATACGAAAAAAAGTTCGAGATATAAATAAAATAAAACAAAAAGTCAAAAAAATCAATAGAACACAAAGTCCAAGACAAAAAATAATGTAATGCACATAAATTAAAGTGTTAAGTTTACGTACACTGTAAAATTTTGTGGTTGTTTCACACTTCATAGTGTACTGTACGACTGTTCTCGGGTGAATTGCAACAAAATTGTCATAAAAATCATAACAACAATGTGCATTATTATTGTTGTTTTATTGATTTTATTAATGTTTGATTGTTTATTCAGATGTGTATCTTTGAATATGTGCTTATAATGTCTAATGTTTGCCTGGGGAGTATAATATATTACACTTTATAAAATTGAGTTTGAGTGGATTGGAACGGATTAGGCCATTTACATATAAATCTTGCTTCTGCATACGAATAATTCACCTTACGACCGCCGTCCCGGAACAAATTTAATTCACCTTACGACCGCCGTCCGGGAACGAATTTAATTCACCTTACGACCGCCGTCCCGAAACGAATTTAATTCGTATTCTGAGGTAACACTGTAGTCAGAAATTGGAGTTTCTTTCTATCTGTAGAGAGAGGTTTTCCAACGAATCTATCCATACTTAGCCATAACTCATTGTATAAGAACTTCAGTCTCGCGGCAAACTATTTCTGGATCAGGGACGTGTCGTCAGGGGAGGCAGTGTCCCACCTCTGGTAATCAAATAAAGCAGAAATATAATATTGAAGTCATAGTCTTTGTAAAATAGATGCCACTTGCTATTGGTTAAAAAAATAACTAGTAAAAATTATACCTTACTTATAGTAATTTAATTAGTTTTGCTTTTTAACTCTAATTTTGGACAGTTTAATTGTTGTATTTTCAGCGCTTTAATTATTTCGTCAAGCGTTCTTATCAACGAAATCGCTAATCCACGCTGGTGAAGGTAGCTTTAAGATTGCCTCCCTTCAGATAAATAAAGAAACAAAAATGAAACAATATAGCGCTTTTTTCTCTCCGCAATTGTGACTTTGTAGGGAAAAAAGTTTTTCTTGCTCCAGGCATTGGCTTAAACAAGATAAATTGATTTGTTGTCGGTAGACAGAATACACACATTGTGCAACTGCAAAGCAATAAATTTTTTTAAGTCTTAGTAATGGAAGATGATGTAGTATTTTCGCTGGAAAATTTTTAACAATAAGCTTTTAATCTAGGGTTGCCATACAGTAGGGTTGTTAATTTTTTTTGTGTCCGAAAGGCAATTTTTAACAATTTTTAAAAATTTTTAAAAAAAGCCCAAATGTCCGGAATTTTACGTGTAGCATCATATCAACTAAAAATAACGTGCAATTATTTAAGAAAACACGTTGATTATGGGACAAAAAATAGGGAAATCCAAGATTGATTCAAAGTGAAGACCTTTTTTTTTTAGAGAAGATCATGATTTTGGGACAAAAATAGGGAAATCCGAGATCAATAAACAAATTTATTTTGTCCGCTCCTCCAAAAATTTTTTTTGTTGGTGCGCCTATGTCTGTCTGGAATTCCGCCTATTCAGATATGGCAACCCTATTTTAATGTAACTTTGGTATATTTATAATGCAGTATTTGAACCTGAAATTTTGGAAGCGTTTCATGTTTATATTATACATTTTTAACTACTCTATAAACTATACTTTACCTTAACTTTTAAAAACTGATACCGAGATATTTGTTACTTCCATTGTGAAGACAATTGAAACTGATTAAACAATTGCCATAGTGAACGAAAATAGTCCTTACAAATTTTAGTTTGAAAAGTAGATTTTTCGGCTGTATCTTTAGACGAACGTCGGGAACTAAGTTTTAAGTTAATTTAAGTCAGTAATTTTTAACAAAAAGCATGCCTCTCTTAAAAGGAGTTAAAAAAATTTAGGGGTCAGTTTTAATTACACATTTTTAACAATGCATTTCCATCTTCAAAGATATTATTTATTTCCAATTAAGTGTGCATAAAAATTAAAGTCTCCTTTTTCCAATGCAAAAAAATTTTTTAGTCTTCTCTCCACGATTTTGATTTTTTAGACTAAGATGTTGTTTTTACTTCACTGAAAGAAATTTATTAGGAGACACAAAAACACAGTATTTTTAAATCGCACAATTAAACGTTTTTTGGCGACCTCCTAAATAGAGGTATGACTGTGCCAAAAATGTGGATTATCTGCTTGAAAATATAAGTATTTAAGCCTCTTTGCCCTCTGGATCCGATCATGAAAGCTTTAGAAATCATGTAAAATCAAAAGCTCTCATTCAAAATCAAATTTTTTTAGACTTTTAAAACCTAAAGAACTAATTTGTCTCTAAATAAATAGATTTCGCAATTCTTATGTTAAAGGAAACTGAAAATTTTGCAAGTTTTTTAACAAACAAAACATTTTTTTGTCAGCAGTGTGCTTGCGATCAAGATAGTCTCGGTTCAAAACCTACTCGCGCCATTCTGTGGTGTCCTTGTAAAAGACATTTTGCTGCACTTTCTCCTAGTTGGCAATCTTGGCAAGCAGTTCTAAATTTTAGTCACATCTGTATAAAACTAAAAAACCAAAATAACTAATTTCAATCGGACAGCAATATTTTGGCATGTTTGGAAGCAAGTCAAGGTAATTGCTTGCCATCTGTATAGCGCCTCCGACATTTTCCTGCGAGTCAGCAGGATAAATATAGAGATACAATAAAATTTTTTTAAACTCAGAAAGAGTTAGCTAAATGTATTAGCGAAAAGACTGCTTCGAATTAATTATTTTGATTTAGGTAGAGCATTGTTTTGTTATTAAATAGTATTAGTATTAACATTACTTTAAAAAATAGTGCCTCACCAACCACTAACTTTACGGCACGTCACTTTTCTGGAGCTGAGGTAACTAAAAATTAACATTGTTTTACTTCATCGCAGGTATTTGAGTTCGTGACCCGACAGTTGATCGAACGACACTTCATCGAACAATACTTGATCGAAACGACATTTGATCGAAACGACACTTCATCGAACGATATTTGATCGAAACGATATTTGATCGAAACGACACTTAATCGAATAATGAAAAAGAAAATTTAAAACTTTAAATCTGTCCCGGTTTTATCAATTTTTTGTCCCAAAACGTAGTGATCTCTAAAAAAAGTGTTTTTTTTGAATCTGTCCCGGTTTTGTCATGCTTTCGCCTAAAAAAATAGTAATTTCTAAAAAAGGTCCTCTTTGAATCTGTCTCTAATTTCTACATCGGGTCTCGAGGGGTGGGGTTATGGCACACTTCCCCCTCCCCTAAATACACTACTGACTACAATGTAAAAGAATGCAAAAAAAAATAGCAGCAACAGGCATCTAACCAAACATAACCACGACAGTTACTTCCTTAAAAATGCTTTGCCCAGGGATCTTGTTAAGAAACCCTGACTTTGACATTGGCAAAAATTTAGGAAAAATAAAAACAAATTGTCTTCTTACTGATGGTTTCTGCTTTTTATGCATCTAATTTACAGTGACAAAGAGATTGTTTAATCGCAGTAACATAAAAAAAGTAAATATTTTTTCTTTTATAAACTATCATTTCGATCAAGTGTCGTTTGGACCAAGTGTCGTTTTGATCAAGTGTCGTTTCGATCAACTGTTGTTTCGATCAAGTATTGTTTCAATCAAGTGTCGTTCGATCAACTGTCGTTCGCTCAACTGCTGTAGCACTATTTGGGTTGCCTAGTTCAACTGATCCTTTCGGATTCCCGAGTAAAGTTGTGACGTACATGACATACCGTTGTGACGTCATGACATAACATACAACATTACATACGGTAACTAATCGTCACCAAAATCCAACTTTTATACTATTTGCACTTAATTAACAAAAATCAAGTTTTTTACACATTTTTTTAAAGATTACGTTTAAAAAATTTTAGTTTAAAAAACTTTGTTGCAAGCTGAAACAAAAACCAAGCTTAATATAATTTAATGAGTATATTTCAAATTTCAAACTAATATGCAATTATGAACAAGTATGTATTTATTTTTAAAAAACTTTATTTTTACAGGCTCAAACTCAAACCGAATAGCATTTTAGCTTAGTCAGTATTTCATTACAAGACTCTTAATTAAATGTGAAACTTTCAAATTTCGGTAAAAAAAATTGTTTCTTGCAGGTTAAACCCAAATCAAGAAACCTTTTTGAAGATTCAATTGACGAGCAATTTTATACGCTTATTTTTAAAATTTTGTCGTTAAACTTTAAGTCTCGTAAACCATTTTATTTATGCTATGATATTAAAAGTTTATTTTAAAGGTGTATAATTATTTTCAGTTTCATTTGCAAACGCAATATAAGAAACAGATTGGTTTGTTTATTATCTTAAAAAGTCGTCAAAAAAAGCTTTGCTGTGACAACTAATATAAAGTGCTCTTTAAAAGCTCCCAGAGCTGAGTGAGAAATTTTGTGAGCAGAGAAAATTTTTTGAAAATTTGATTAGTTTTCAATTTCATGGGTAAAAAATAGAAACAGGCGTCCCGGTTGAAAACCGACCAGTGTCATTCTGTTGGGTCCTTGAAATACATACTTTACAACACTTTTCTGGTTTCAGTAAACAGCTCTAAATTTCAGTTATATCTCGAAGTAAAACTGAACCACAATAATAAAAAATTTCAACCGTATAGCAATGTCTTGCTATCTCTGGAAGCAAGTTGAAGTAATTGCTTGACAGTTACCTTCAATATGAACTTTACGCAGCTTTTCTGTGAACCATGAAGATAATAATAGAGGTGAAAAAGTTGAATAAAAAAAAACAATGATCGTTATGGGATTGCGACAATATTCAAAGTGTTCCATGCTAACAATGATAAAAACATAATAATTGCCAAAAATTCGCTAGTTTACAAAAATAATCAGTTTTTTTTCTTTGGGCTAGTGGAGTAATTTGGCACTGTATCATCCAAAAAAAAATTTTCCATTTAAAAATTTTTTTCACCAGCCAAGAACTACACTGGTTTATATAGATAATGGTGAGTAATTCCAATAAAAATTGTAGCATTGGATTTTTGTTTTAAGTTTACTAAACTTTTTTTTTAAATGTCGCTTGCTGCCAAAAGTGCGTTATTAAAAACATAAAAAGCCAAAAAAAGCTAATAATGTTATTTTATTTTGGCTTAATAATCATACTGCTAAAGACAAATTTTTCAGCTATAAATCTCATTTTTCTGTACCATTAAGTACAAAGCTTTTTTTTTATCTGTATATTTATCCTCCTGACTAGCAGGAAAGCGACGGAGGCGCTAATACGAAGAGTAAGCAATTACCCCAACCTGCTTCCGGAGATACCGAGATATTGCTATTCGCTTGTAATTTAATAAAGATATGATTGTAAAATAAAGCAACTCAAAGCAACTAAAATTTTCATAAATAATAAATGTAATTCTGAAAATACATATATGATAAATGATAAAGAAATATGTTAAATAAACTATTTCCTAATTTTTTTTTAATTTTACACCCATCGTTTGCATCAACTAAACATTTGATTGAGTAAAGTTATGACTAAACTATAGCGCTCGAATAACAACCGTAAGGGGAAACGCACAAAAAAAGTCAGATTTTAGCAATAGTCGGCAAAATGTCACAAATGAGATCGTTTCTTTAAAAAGTGATGCAGTACATCAATATGCCAGGTGACCCAAAAAACTACTATTTGCTGCTTTGGGTTTTTTTATTTAAATCCTCAATTGTTCTCAATTCTATAAAGGTGACTTTAAGCGTTGCCAGATGAAAAGATGATTGTCCTGTAGATACCAGATAAAAATTAAGAACCAGTTAGTATCAATTTTTTTGCACAAATTTTGTTGTCTAAAAAATGTTGACCAATAGTCGAATCCACAACCGGTGCATTTTGGGTGTGTTTACATTGATGTTTAGGAAGGTCTTTTGGAGATTTAATTTGATTTCTAATCTATTTTGAAATTTGTAGTCGAATTTGTCCTTTCCGTTGATGGGATGTTTATCTACGTGCACATTATCACAGTGGCACGAGTACTTATACAGTATAAAATATCGCTTCGCTGATGAGCAGGTAAAACATCCTTTTGGATAGAGAGCAACGTCTTTTTTGATGAAAAATCTATTCTTGTTAACACCGATCCAAACAATTGTTGACAATTGACTTTATTTGTTTTCCGTATTTAAGGGAAACGTTTTTAATCTAAGATAATTTTAGATAGACCTGGCACTTTTCTGGCCCAAATTGTTTGGATGTTTGAAAATTTGAAATTTTCTTTTTTGTTCCGGATATGATAATTCTTTCTGGGTATCCATTCTGTTGCAAGATATTTTTGGTTATACAAACTTCACTAAACAGCTTTTCAGGAGAACAAATTTCAAGAGTTTTGGGAACAAGAGTACCGATAACAATAGTTTTTCCCCTCTTTGGTCCAAACAAATCCCAGCGTATGTGCTGTGTAATAAATATGGGTTTTCTACAAACTGATATAAGAAAATTTTTGTTAGATTTTTTCACCAACTGGTCAAGAACTTGCAATAAATTGTTATATGTCATATTCTCTACACTCATCTTTGGTTTTTACTTACAAGAAAGAAAATAACAATTTACTGACGTTTTTTGATGTACTGGTTATTTTAAAGTTTTGTACAGCCAACGTTTTATTCAAGTAGCTATTTAAGCTAACAACAATTGAAAACGTTTATTGTCCAGCAAAGTGATACAAAATGTCTGATACTTTTTGTAAGATTTGCTTTAAAAATATTGAACCAAGACATTTCTAATCAGTTTGTTTTATCTGTAGGCTTTATAGCAAGTAATTTTTCCAGCCCGTTGTTTAAAAACAATGACTGAAACTGGCAAAGTTGAAGCGCAAGCAAATGGATCTTCCAAGCATAACACTTCGTTGAAAAGTTGTGAAGTAAACGCGTTTGAAAGCCGATCTGGTACCGTTTCTATTTCCCGCCTTAAATCCGACTTCGATCAGCTAAAATTGATCGGAGAAGGAGGATTCGGAAAAGTTTTCAAGGTACCAGTGATGTACCAAGAAATTTTTCATAGAGCTTTTTCGATATTTTCTTTTAGGAGCCTGAATTTTTTTTGAATATTGTGCGAATACTGTAAAAAAACGCACCGGCTCTTTTGTTTTCTTCAGTCGGTGATTTTGATATTTGTAAAATTTTTGGAAATTCTTTTGATTTTGGTAGAAGTGTTTTTGCAGTCTACATTCCCCCGAAATGCTCCTCGTGCGTACGCCTATTGCTTAAAGATAAAATTGTTTTCAAATAATTACGGTTTGTCATCAGTTACTCGGACTTGGACTTGCTGATTATTTGTAAACTCGAATTTGAACTTAAACTCAAAAAGCTGAGAATGAAAAACTTGAACACAAACACGGATTTGCCAATTTTTTGTGAACTCGAGCTCGGACTTGAATTTGATAAAAAAAATGCATCAAATTTTCATCCTTGTTTTCACAATGTAAAGCAAAGTTCAGAATGTTGAAAAAACTTTTGACAAAATTTTTTTCCTGAAACAATGCTGGGAATTATTAAACCATATATGTAAATAAAGTATCGCATGACTAAAGTGTTTCAGTTTAAAATGCTCGTGCATAAATACAACTTTTTACTGCAATTTTGTTTAAGATAAATACAAATTTTTACTATTTTATGGTAACAAAAATTGCCCTTATAATGACTAAATTGCTTTGAACTACAGGTACGAAAGAAGTTTGATGATTGTCATTACGCCATCAAGAGTATCGCACTCGATCCCAGCCAATTAATATTAAATAAGCAGATCAAAAGGGAAGTCAAGTTATTGTCACGTTTGAACCACGAAAATGTTGTCAGGTGAAACATTACCATTTAATCAATTAAAAATAAAGTACAAAATTTATCTATTGTCAAGTTACAAACGATTTTTTTATTTATTCTTCTTCTGTTTTCCCAGTGTATTGAAAATTAGTCAAAAAACAGCAATTTAAAAACAAATCAATGCTGAAACATGTCCAGTAGCTTATGCAAATAACTAAATAGGTGGCTGCTTGACTCGTAGACCGAGAGATCCTTTGCAACTTCTTGTTACAATTCATCTGACCGTTCATTCATTTAATTGGATTTTGTTGTATCCTTATTATCATCTGACTTGTACTTTTCTCTTCCGTAAAGTAACTTAATTTCGTAAACTTAATTTCGTAAAGCAAGAAATGAAATAACAAAGGGATAAAAGCGTTTAAAGTTTGCATAATTTAACGAAACTTCAAAGTTGTCGAATTTATTGCAAATTTAATTGAATTAGGGTAAATTACATACGGTATATTTAAGCCGTTTGTTTGTTTGAGGAGACTCAATAAAACATTTTTATATACATGCATGTGAAATATAACCAATCTTATTATGCAATAAACCAGGACGTATCAAAAATTTGAATATGAAAATAAAAATGTTGATTTGTTGATATAACATAAGATGTATATATTATATATATATCTTATATTATATTGTATATATATATATATATATATATATATATAATATAAGATTTGTTAATATAATATCATAATCGGGTTGAGCTTGAAAAACCCCTATGCACCTTTTTTGGTAAAGTTTTGAAAAATTTATATCACTGAGCAACATCTTGATATTTGGAAGAGTAGGTCGAAGTTATTCCTCTACTTTTGTAAAAGCAGAACGTCTCTTTTGTACTTTTTAAAAGTCAAAAGAAATACATAGGCTTAGCACATATTTCGATTTTTAGGGTGTTGTCTGGCTATTTTGCCAGTTAACATTCTTTTCCGATATTCTCAAATTTAAGTGATGACCTTTTTTTTATTTATTTTTTTTAGAGAACACTACTTTTTAGCGACAAAAATCAAAAAAGACCTATACAGATTCAAAGTGAGAGTTTTTTTAGAGAACACTACTTT
Organism: Diplosoma virens; assembly: GCA_963680785.1. Classification (NCBI taxonomy): domain Eukaryota; kingdom Metazoa; phylum Chordata; class Ascidiacea; order Aplousobranchia; family Didemnidae; genus Diplosoma; species Diplosoma virens. The sequence continues at coordinate 17,952,664 of OY796883.1, forward strand.
TTAGCGACAAAAATCAAAAAAGACCTATACAGATTCAAAGTGAGAGTTTTTTTTAGAGAACACTACTTGTTAGCGACAAAAATAAAAAAATATCTAGACGGATTCAAAGTGAGAGTTTTTTTAGAGAACACTACTTTTTAGCGACAAAATTTCTTTTTTTTAGTGAGCGTCCTGGTTTACTCCTTTGAAAATATGGTATTTCTAAGTATACAGTACAAGATATCATCGTTTTGATGTGTTCAAATTTGTTCGTTGAACATTTTTTGACCATTTCAGATATTACAATGCATGGACAGAAGATTCCCTTTCTCCCCCCAACTCTCCAGACTCATCCATTATCCCATCGTCAGCCTCTTTTACGTCCAACCCTAAAAATTCGCGTGGAATAGCAGGTTTGAAACCTTGCCAAGTTCAAAATAACTCTTTAATTTTTATTGTTACACTATAAACACAGTGAGAAATATGAAATCGGTTACCATAAAGTACTGCTGATGGTCAATGTGACCGTAAAGTAACTTAAGTAATTAATTCGCGTGTTAAAATTTCTTTCACATGAAAGTCTTGAAGTATGAAATCAGTTATTACAGCTGTTCAATTACAGCTGTTGGTTCAATGTGACCGTGAGGTAATTTATATTCAGTAGAGCGCTTTGATTATGGAAAACTGAGCAGTCCATACATCTGGTATTTTTTATTTGATTATTTTTTATATTTTCTTTTTTGCTTTTTCCTTTTTCTTTCCCACTTTTTTTTCTTTTTTCACCTATCACATCAAATTTAAAAAATAACTCATTTACTGACTGCCCAGTTTTCCATAATTAAGGCGCTCTTCTGTAATTTCACGAGTTAAAATTCCTTTAACATACATCATTCCTGAAATAAGAAAAAAATTTTCCAAATGTAATTGTTGTGCCATCAAAAAAAAGCAAAGTACAGGTTTTTTTGACATAAAAAGGAGGTTTAGACTGAAGACAGACACGGAAAAAGTAAAGCGTGTTGCAAAAAGGGCAAAAAGAGCAGAGCTGAAAAACTTTTTAAACTAAATGCGAAAAGCGTAAAAAATTCACCAAAGCCTAAAATTTTTTGTGATAAGCGAAAAAAGATAATATTTCAGCTTTTTTTTTTACCTTGGTTTGGACTTAAAGTGGTCGCAGAAAAAGCAAGCGAAGAGCGTAAATTTTAGGTAAACTTTCAAAAATTCCGTTTGTTTCACGACCGGTTTCAGTCTGAACTGACTTGTGATGTAAATCGGTGGTCCGCCACAGCCTAAATAACTCACATACAAAATTAAAAAATGTCTTGACTTAATTCGAAAAATTCTTGGCCAACTTACTGATACTTAAGGCTACTACAATAGATTGCTATATTATACTTTGTTTTCTTTAAATTATCAATAATAATATCCTGAAATGTCGGGTTGCTGCACGTGTTCAAGCAGTTACAATCAAAACTATTAACAAAATGTGCGTAAAATGTTTTACTTTTTTGTTTGTGGACTTAGAATCATATTGTACCTAAAATCTTTAACTTTGTGTAATTATGGCGTGAAAATCACCTTTTTAAAAAAATTACTTGAAAAATTTCTGTAGTAAAAAATTTTACCGAATGTAATTGTACTGTCAAGTTGGTTTCAGAAAATTTATATGAATAAACTTGGCCCAGATGGTAGGTGCTTTCTTGCAGCCCGGGCCGTAAGTAAGTCGGTTCATTAAGTGTTAAAGATCACAGACCGAAACCAAACCTACCAAACGGAAGAGTATCCACCCATTCCGATGTTCAGTGTGGGTCTGCTAATTGGCAGGGCACTGCTCTGATAAAACTGCCCTTTTCAGGGCACATTGCCAATAAGTTCCGAAGACCCACCATTCTTCTGCTGAACATCGAAGGCCTCACTGCAAGCAAGATGAACGTTCTTCATCACCTTGCTCTGCAGTCTGAGGCACTTGTCATCCTACTGCAGGAGACCCACTGCACTAATGCAGAGAAGTTGGTACTTCCAAACTACTAATTAGCTGGGTCTTCTTTAAGCAGGAAGCATTGCTTTGCCACGTTTGTCCACGAGCAACTAAGATACACGCTTTTGGACCAATCTCCACTGACATCGGAGATCAAGTGGTTATGTGTGGACGTTGATCGCAATAAAATAGTCAACGTCTAAAGCGATTGCAATGCCTGGATCTCCCAGTGTTTCCTCACCCATGTCTTTACGCTGGCGATTTTAACTGTCGTCATGCTGACTGATGTTACGAAGACAACAGTCCGGACGGTGAGTGCTTGGCTGGCTGGGCAAGTATTAATTGTCTTGCCCTTTTATATAAAGCCAAGGACGCTGCCAGTTTTTATTCCGGCCCCTGGAACACTCGCACCGATTCGGATCTAGCTTTCGAAAAGCGTAGGTTCAAACAGCCGCTTAACGGATAGACATGTCCTTAAAAAGTTTCCCAGGTCACAATATCAACCTTCGCTTATTACACTATCAAGGTTTGCTGTGGCAGTGCCAAGCATGCCTGTTAAGCGATGGAACTTCCGCAAGGCCAAATGGAGTCACTACATTGCTTTGACGAATAAATTCGCAAAGACTTTGTTGCCGCCTGATTCACTTGATGTGGATGCGGCTTACCAGGACTTCTGTAACACCATTAAAAAAGCAGTCAAAACGACTATCCCACGCGGATATCGAAATAACTATATTCCGTGTTGGGACGCAGAGTGTGAATCCCTCTATAAAACCTTTCTGCAGTCTCCGCAGGGAGACGACTCAAGTTTGGCTGCTACAAATCTGCTTGCCAAGCTTGACAGGAAGCGGAGGGATCGATGGTTCGTGGCAGTTCGGAGCATTGACTTCTCACACTCTAGTTGAAAAGCGTGGAGTATTTTGAACAACCTTACTAGTAGGTCACGACACTCTCCTCCTCACTGTCCCGTTTCAGCCGATGCTATTACATCTCAGCTGGTTAGAAATGGGAAATACGAGGCTGTTGTCCGCAAGTCTTCTCGACTTGAATCTCAAGAAGTGTCTGATCTTTGGAGGGCCACAACACTAAACGCAGTAAATATCTCTGACAATTTTTCACAGAGAAAATTTTCTGCTGCCCTCCAACATTTAAAACCAGGTAAAGCTCCGGGACCTGATTCCATCTTCCCAGAGCTTATACTCCATGTTGGAGCTGCTTTGAAGTCCTGGTTACATGACTTCCTTTCTTCCTGTTTGCGCCGACTCAAAATTCCCAAGATCTGGAGAAGAGCGCTTGTAATCGCGATCCCAAAACCAACGACGCCCGTGGGGTATCCAAAGAGTTATCGACCAATATCTCTGGTCTTTGTCCCCTACAAGATTCTTGAGAGGTTTATCTACGCCCGCGTAGAGCCATTAATCGATCCACTGCTCGCTAAAGAGCAGACTGGGTTTTGACGCGGGAAGTCAACCGTAGATCAATTTAAGTTGTTCTGCTAACCCAGAACATCGAGGATTCTTTTGAGGCTAAGAAAAAGGCCGGTGCCATATTTGTCGATCTGACAGATGCTTATGATACTGTCTGGCACCGTGCGTTACCTGCAAGCTGTAGAGACTTCTTCCGGATAAGCACATGGTCAAAATGATTATGGAGCTTGTCCGGAATCGAACTTTTACCCTTACTACCGGTGACAGCAAGCAAAGCAGGCTACGCCGTCTTAAAAACAGCGTTCCTCAGGGATCGGTCTTGGCTCCCCTCCTATTTAACATCTATACGTACGATCTTCCTTCCATGATTTCCAGAAAGTTTGCTTATGCTGATGATTTAGCATTGTTGCACTCTTCTGGAAATTTGAAGGACTTGGACGAGACTTTAAGCCAAGACATGTTTACACTTTTAGCGTATCTCCAGACTTAGAGGTTGAAGCTCAGTCACACTAAGACGGTGACGACAGCCTTTCACTTAAATAACGAGAGGCTAAATATGAGCTAAAGACCTACAACAACAACGGTAGACTTTTAATGTTCTGTCTAACCTCTACTTATCTTGGGGTAAAACTGGACAGATCGCTCACGTTTCGTCACTATCTAGTGGCATTGCGCAAAAAACTATATTCGCGCGTCACGCTGCTGAGGCGACTCCTGGGCCTTGGGATGGGGTGCTGGTGCTAAAACACTACGCACAGCCATCTTATCTCTAGTCTACTGAACAGCTGAGTACTGTGCGCCAGTCTGATGTCGCAGTGCTCACATTTGCCTCATCGACAGTGTCTTAAACGACGCTTTGCGCAGTCACTGGATGCCTGCATCCCACTCCAACGGACCACCTACCTGTACTCTCAGGCATCCAGTCAGCTGAGCTTCGCCGAATAGGAGCGACACTCCCCTTGGCTCACCGTGGATCTCTGGACCCCGATTATATATTGTATGGTCTTTTAAGTGGGTCCTCAGATACTCGCCAAGTGAGATTCAGACGCCCGTTTGTGCCATCTGCGCGGAACTTTTGGACAATCTTGCCAGACTTGGCATCAGTGCTTCTGAATGGACAAATCACGAATGGAAAACGGAATACTGTGAAGGTGCTTCCAGGCTCTGTAATTTTGTTCCCGGGACCGGTGCCAGGCCTGTTGGGATGAGCTTACCCCTAGCAGCTTGGGTTAAGCTCATCCCAACAGCGAACTAGCGTTTAGCGATTCCATTTGTCCATGCACAAATGGGGGTCTCGCTCCTTCACCGAATTTCGAGTGTGGCGCCTCTGAAAAAACCGCAGACTATCTTCTAACAGCGTGCTCTATACATCGAGCACAACATGGAGCACGAGTTCTGATGGTATTGGATGACGAAACTCGATGCTGGATTAATAATATCACTGCCAGCATCTGTTTTAAGCAGTGCAGCAGTCTGAGGTAGAAAAAGAATAAACCCTCGGCTCCAGTCCTGTTGTTTCTGACCTGGAGTGGATACCCTTCAAACGACGACAACGACGAGAAAATTTGTACATACTTAACAAGTAAAAAGATCAATGTATGAAATGACGGTAGGCTAAATAAAATTTTTACATTGAAGATAATTATTACATCAAATTTCGGAATAAATTTTCGTAATATATATGGTTGTAAAAATTTTTATTTTAAATCTTTGTTATTTTTACAATCTTCTTCAAGAAAATGTGAATGCTCATCTGCTATCTAGTAAAAAGGTAGACAACTTTTTTACCTTGAGAGCCGAATTTAGATAATTGTGATTAAGGGCCCCACTAGTATAACAGCATAAACTCGGGCCTCAACCTTACTTAAAGACTGTTCCAATCAGTAGAGTTGATTAGAACTGGGACTCAGGGAACTCCAAGGCTTATACAGACTGCATTTTCTAGAAAAACTTAGTTCTAGAAACTGTAGAAAAACTGTTGAAAAACTACACCAAAAACTAAAATCTTTATTTCAAACAAAATTATAAGCACAAAATTCAGTACCAGTCAGCAAAATAAATTTAAAGATGACTAATTCCGGCAACCAAAAGCCACAATTGATTTGAAAATTCAAAATTACGACCAATCAAAAAAGTTCAAAATTTACTAATTGGCCGATTACTGCTTCAATCGTGAATTTTAAAGATAGCACGAATCAATTAAACAAATGATAAAAGAAAGGTTATAACCAAGTTTAAACAGAGTTCTAATCCACCAGTAGTCATGTTGAAAAATATTTAAAGCCTATGTAGCTGATTCTCTAACACAGACCAAAAAAAGATCTTTGCTTCGATTACTTTGATTTGTGACACTAAGGTAGGCCAGCCGCATTGCTAGATAAAAAACTGAACGCTTGGTGGCCGATTTGGTCCGCGGACCATAGTTTGCCAACCACTGATCTGGTAAAAACTGAATGTATATGGTAACATTCAACCACTATTTACTCGTATCAATAAATTGGGTTGGAAACCGAAGAGATTGGCACCACGACGTTGATATAATACCAGATAGAAATGTTTATTGTCCAAGTTTTTTGATCAAAAACTTGAGTTTTTCAAAGCTGATATACGAGTAAGTTTTGCCAGTTTGATTGTACATAAGATGAAATATCGCTCGCCTAGGCTTGTTTTTATAAAGCCACTCTGGGCACTAGCGTTTCCAATTCTAGAAAAATTTTGAAGCCCGAATTTCGGGTATCTGAAAAAAATATCTCGAAAAAACTCTGTTTTTTTTTCGAGTTTTGAGAAAAGAGCAATTTCGCACAAAAAAGAAACCATTATTATTTGAAAAACTTACCAGCGTATCAGTAGTTTTATGTAGAGAAAAATACAACGTAAAGGAGACGGGAATATATCTACGTATAATACGATTTTCAAAGTTAACCGACTTCCAATCACTGCAGAAATTTACAAATGTACAAAACAACTAAAATTTCAAAAATGCACACCATGTCAAAAAAATCTTAAAACTACAAAACCCACAAAGCTACTTGAGCAAATGATTACGAAGACAGCACATATACAAAAATTATTCGAGAATTTTTGCAAAGTAAAGCTTTCCTTAATTCTTATAGAAATGACGCATGAAAATCAAAGCATAGAGACTTTCATCATTCAACTTGTTTCTTAATTTCGTAACAAACAGCCCTATGACTGAAAAAACCCTTTCTAGTTCTACTGATGTGGGTTTGATCTCCTCCTTTTATTCGGCGTTTGTTTAATTGCTATTCGGCTATTCGGCCCAAAGTTAATTCATTTATGCATATGTATTTTTTGTTTTTATGTGTGTGTGTTTTTATTAGCTTTGTGGCTAAGGCCAAAATAAAATTTTTGTTTTTCTTTTTTAATTATAACAAGTGAAGCTAACACTGCGGGTGTTTGCTAATTTGGTACGTTGCGAGTGTTTAATTTACAGCTAACACTGCAAAATGACTTAAAAGATTTTATTTTTTAAAACCCGGGTTTCGGTTGTAAAAAATAGCAAAAAAACGAATTTCGGGTTTGATAACCCGGGTTGGAAATACTAGTAGAAAAGAAACATTTACTTTTCGTCTTCTTACTTTAAGTTTGCTGCGGCTTTGTAATGTTTAATAAAATGTCACTGTGAAGACAAAGTGAACGTTTTTAAGCTGTATTAAGATTTAACATAATTTCAATAAATTTGGATTTTATTATGAAACTGTTCAAGCTATCTCTCTGATAAAAATGAAAGTTTAATTACTTTTTACCCGTTTGCCTGTTTAGCAGTTTTAGATGTGCTTAAAGTCATGTTTTTTCATTTGATGTATTTATTATTTAATATATATTACTGCTATCCACTAACAGGATTAGAAAAAATTGAAAAAAATTGCAGTTAATCAAATAAATCAATTTAGCAATCGAGCCCAAATACAGTGTTACTGTAGAAAGTATTTGCTTTTTCAACTAATTTTCCCTGCCACAAATATGTTTGCCTAACATATTAAGTTATTTAAGAAATTAAGAAGAAAGCTACATATAGAAGGCAAAAAAGCCAACTAACCACTTTGTGACTGATTTATCTTTATATACGTCGTACTCAAAAGTGCATTTTACATTTTACTTAAAAATCGTTTAAGATTTTTTTTTTTGATAGAATGAAATTTTACTGCTGTGCTCAGAAGGATTTATGTGTGGCAAATACATGGTTTAAGAAAAAGGAGAAAAAAAATGACTTACAGTTCAGGTGGTAATGAAATTGAGTTTGATTTTGTTTTGGTGAAAAAAGAAAGCAGAAAGTTTTTTAAAGATGTCGAAGCGATTCTTCGGAAACTGCAACACGGGTTAATGGTTGTTAATGTCAATAGAGAAAACCTGTTTAAGCACATGAAAATGAAAAGAAATATACAATGGAGGGTATGAAAATTAAAAAAAAAGATGAGGAAAAAATTTTTCGGATAGATTAAAAGAATTAGTCAATACTGAAGCAAAAGATTTGTGGAGTTCATTTAAGGATGGGATTTTGGAGGCTTGGGAAGATCTTTGTGAAAAGAGAAAACAAAGGAGGAAGTGAGGAACCACATGGTGGTGAAATGAGAACGTGGAGGAAGCTATAAAGAGAAAAAGAACACATTTAGAAAGATATGCCAGATCCAATCAGTTGAGAATAAAATAATTACAAAAAAAGAGAAAAAAATCAAACAAGAAAAATTGTCAGTAGAGCAATGAGGAGAGAGGCAGAGCTAGAGATAAATGATTTATGTGATAAACCAAACAATGTGTTTAAGCTTATGAAGTTTTTTAAATAGGAAGGACAAGATTTAAATGGTACAATATTTGAAAGGATTAAATGGTATATTTGTATTCAACAAGAAACATAAAAAAAGAATGTGGAAAGAACATGCGGAAAAAACGATGAATAAAGAGAAGGCATGAGATCAAAAGACTGAGATTGGTATAATGGAAGATCCAATGGAAGAGGTTTCCTTAGAGAAAATAAAAAGTGCAATAAAGAAAATAAAATTAGGGAAAGAATCTGGACTTTTAAAGGTGAGCATGAAAATAATATATGCAAGTGGGAAAGTTGAAATTCATGTTATGATGGAACTTTTCAGGAAAAATTGATGGAAAAGGATTGAAAGATTAATGTAATAATGTGAATCTACAAGGGAAAAGGAGATGTGACAAATTGCTGAGCATATCGAGGATTGAAGTTATTGGAGCATGGAATGAAGATCGTTGAAAGGGTATTGGAGAAAAGAATTAGAGCATTAATGGAGCCGAATGATATGTAATTTGGCTTTATGCCAAAAAAAGAGGCTATAGATGCTCTTTTTATGGTGAGACGAATGCAAGAGAAATACAGGGACAAAGATAAAAAATTGTATATGTGTTTTGTGGATTTAAAGAAGGCTTTTGACAGAGTTCCAAGAAATGCATTAATGCATATGAGTACTGAGGAAGAAAGGACTACCAGAAATCTTGGTGAAAGCAGTGATGAGTCTGTATGAGGGTTTAAAGACGAAGGTTAAAGTTGGATCTGAATTCTCAGAAGAATTTTATGTAGCGGGTGATGTGCATCAGGCATCTTTTTTGTCACCTTTATTGTTTGCAGTTGTGGTGGATGTCGTGACAAAGAAAGCAAGAGAAGGTTTAATAAGAGGCTTTGTTTACAGATGATTTGGTACTGATGAGTGAAATGATGGATGGTTTGAAGAAAAGGTTTCTAAAATGAAAAAATGCATTGGAGAGCAAGGGACTAAAAGTGAATCTCGAAAAGACAAAGGTGATGCTCTGTGCGCCAGAGGGTAAATTCACACGAAGTAGAATAGACCTACCAGTATGTGGAATATGTGGCAAAAGGGTGACTGTAAACTCAGTTCTATATACAAAATGCGACCAATAGATATATGGAAGGTGTTCTAAATTGAAAAAAGTAACTCCAAGTCTGGCAAGATTTTTTGAATGTAATGAATATCATAAAGCGACAAATGGTACAGGAGAAGAGCAACAGAAAGTAATATGTGATGAAGTGAAAACTGCCAAGAGGTTCTGCTATCTTGGTGATAGGTTGAACACCAGTGGAGAATGTAAAGCTGCAGTAATTGAAACAACAAAAGTGGGATAGAAGAAATTCAGACAGTGTAGTGAGATACTGCTTCAAAAAAGATTCTCTTTGCGGATGAAAGTAAAAATATATAAAAGCTATATACGAGGTTTGTCCAAAGAGTAATGAGACTTTTTTTATAAGCACTTTTATTCATGATTAAATTACACATCAAGTCTATTTCCTTTAAAGTAATTTTCTTAGGAAGCCATACAGCATCGGAAACGTTTCTCCCATTCTTCATAACAGTGCTGGAACTCTGAAACTGGAATGTTCTTTAGGAGGTCGGTTACAGTTTTCTGGATGTTTTTAATGTGCCAAAATGACAACCTTACAAACATTTCTTTAAACTTGGAAAGAGAAATAAGTCACAGGGAATAAGATCCGGTGGTTATGGGGCTTCGAGACTACAGGAATGGACTTTGTCAAAAATTCTCTGATTGAGGAGGCCGTATGACAAGACACATTGTCATGTGCAGTTCTCTTTCTCTTTGATGTTTGGCTTCACACGAGTAACACGTTTCCTGAGCATTTCTCTTTGATGTTTGGCCTCACACGAGCAACACGTTTCCTGAGCCTTTCAAGAACCTCATGGTAAAAAGATTGATTTATCGTTTGCCCTGGAAAAATAAATTCTTTGTGGATGATTACTGTACTGTCCATAAAGCATATGAGCATGCACTTGACTTTTAATTTGTTCATTCTTGCTTTTTTTGGCGAATTTGCTGTGTGCCACTCCAAACTTTGCCTTTTTGTCTTTGGATTGTACTCAAAAATCCCAGATACATCACCTGTGATAACGCTTTTCAAAAAATCTGGATCATGTTTAATGCGTTCATTACTATGAGTGCAAGTATCTTTTCTGTTGTCTTTTTGCTGAACAGTTAAATTTTTTGGGACCAGCTGTGCAGAAATCTTTCTTATTTCCAAGTCGTTTGTCAAAACATCGTAAACAATTGTTTTGTTGAAATTCAATTATTCTGCAGTCAGTCTGATAGTTAAGCGGCAGTCAGACCAAACAAGATTTTGAATCGTTCTACATTATTGTCAGTTTTTAATGTTGTTTGTCTCCCTGACCGAGGCTCGTCTTCAACCGAATCTCGACCCGCTGAAAAATCCTTGAACCATCTGAAAATTTGGGCTCGTTTCCGCACGTTTCTATAGCATCCATTAAGTTTCAAGCAAATTGTAATCACAAAACGTTGCTTAATTTTGTAATCAATCATTTTTTACAACAAAGTGGCTAAGAAAAGTTAACTTTTATTATGTGCAAAAAAATGAAAAAGCTATCAATTTTGTGACGTGCATGACAAAGTGGGTTTGCAAAAATTGCTTTCATTTGCTTCATAAAAAAGGAAAACTTTTGATGCGTGAAATGAACTTCTGTTAGTAGATGAAAAATTACTATGCGAGAAGAATTCCCTGCAGTGTTATCATATGAAAAGTTATAAAACCAGTCTCATTACTTTTTGGACAGACCTCGTAAGATCAACTATTATATATGAAAGCGAAACGTGGTATTTAAGAGAAAATGAAGTGGCCATTTTGAGAAGAGCAGAAAGATCTATGGTGAGGGCGATGTCTGCGGAAAGTTGATGGACAAGAGAAATACACTAGAGCTGATGAATTGAATTTACATTGCTTTGATGAATAAAATTGCAACAACTTTGTTGCCTCCTGATTTACTTGATGTAGACGCGACAACCAGGACTTCTGTAACACCATTAAGAAAGTAGATTAAAAAACTATCCTGTGCGGATATCAAAACTACTGCTGAACTTCCGTGCTGGGACGCAGAGTGTAAATCCCTCTGCAGTCTCCTTAGAGAGACGACTCAAGTTTGGCTGCTATAGCTCTGCTTGCCAAACTTGACAGGAAGCGGAGGAATCAATGGTCCGAGGCAGTTTGGAGCATTGACTTTTCACACTCTAGTTGAAAAGCGTAGAGTATTTTGAACATCCTTACTGGTAGGTCATGACACTCTCCTCGTCACTGTCCCATTTCAGCTGATGCTATTGGATCTCAGCTGGTTAAAAATGGGAAATACGAGGCTGTTGACCGCAAGTCTTCTCGACTTGTCTCTCAAGAAGTGTCTGACCTTTGGAGGGCCACAACACCAGACGCATTTAAAGTCTTTGACAAATGTTCACAGAGAGAATTTACTGCCGTCATTCAGCATTTAAAACCAGGTAAAGCTCCGGGATCTGATTCCATCTTCCCAGAGCTTATAATCCATACTCGAGTTGATTTGAAGTCCTGGTTACGTGACTTCCTCTCTTCCTGCCTGTGCCGAATTGAATTCCTAAGATCTGGAGAAGAGCGCTTGTACTAGCGATCCCAAAGCCAATAAAACGTGTGAGGGACCCAAAGAGTTATCGACCAATATCTTTGGTCTGTATCCCCTACAAGATCTTCGAGAGACTTATGCTCCCGTAGAGCCATTAATTGCTCCACTGCTCTCTAAAAAGCAGGCAAGGGTTAAGAATAACTAACTTCCCGCGGGTTCCGACGCGGGAAGTCAATCGTAGATCAAGTTGTTCTGCTGGCCCAAAGCATTGAGAATTTTTTTGAGGCTAAGAAGAAGGCCGGTGCTATATTTGTCTATCTGAGAACAGCTTATGGCACTGTCTGGCACCGTGCCTTACTTGCAAGCTGCTTAGACGTCTGCCGGATAAGCACATAGTTAGAATGATCATAGAGCTTGTCCGAAACAGATGTTTCACCCTTACTACCGGTGACAGCAAGTAAAGCAGGTTACGCTGTCCGAAAAACGGCATTCCTCAGGGATTAGTCTTGGCTCCCCTCTTAATCAATATCTATACTTACGATCTGCCTTCCATGATTTTCAGAAAGCTTGCTTATGCAGATGATTTAACATTTTTGAAAACTGGAAGGACTCGGAGAGAACATTAAGCCAAGACATGATTACACTTTCAGGGTATCTCCAGACTTGGAAGTTGAAGCTCAGTCACACTAAGACGGTGATGGCAGTCATTTATTTAAATAACCGAGAGGCTAAACGTGAGCTAAATGTCTACAACAATGTTAGACATTTACTTTTCTGTCCAACCTCTACTTATCTTGGGATAAAATTGGACAGATCGCTCACGTTTCGTCACCATCTAGTGGCATTGCACAAAAAATTATCTTTGCATGTCACACTGCTGAGGCTATTTGTAGGCTTAGGATAAAGTGTTGATGCCAAAACACTACGCAAAACTGCCTTATCTTTAGTCTACTCAACAGGTGCATACTGCGCACCAATCTGGTGTCCCAGTGCTCACTCTTGCCTCATAGTCAGTGTCTTGAACGACTTCTTGCGTATAGTCACTGGATAACTACGTAAAGTGATGAAATCAGGGGTTCGCACGGGTTCGCGCCAACCGGTTCTTGGAATTTCAGCACGTTCAGCGAACCCGATTTTAATCTAACGTAATCTATGTATCTCTATACCTTTGTATAATAAGGGAACCTGTTGTTAGTAAGTTCTATAAAAAAAGGGCACGTTTTTAAAATTTTTAATCCCAATACTTCCTGCGTCCCACTCCAACGGACCATTTACTAATACTTTCAGACATCCAGCCAGTTGAGCTTTGCCGACTGGGAACGACATTCTCTTTATCTTACCATGGATTTTTGGACCCTGATTATATCTTGTGTGGTCTTTTAAGTGGGTCCTCAGATGCTTGTCAAGAGAAACTAAGATCTAGACGCCCATTTGTGCCAGCTGCGCGGAATCTTTTAAACAACCTTGACGGACCAGGTATCCGCGGTTTTCAGTGAACAAACCATAAATGAAACGTGAAATACTGTGAGAATACTTCCAGGCTACGTATTTTTATACCCAGGACCATGCACGGTCTGTTGGGATAAGCTTTCTCCAAACAGCTTGGGTTAAGTTCAACCATCTTCGGACTGGTTTTTAGCGATTCCATTTATTCATGCATAAATGGGGTCTCGCTCCTTCACCGAATTGTGAGTGCGGCGCCGCTGAACAAATCGCAGACTACGTTCTAATAGCATGCCCTATACATTAGGCACTACATGGAGCACGAGATCTGACGATTTTGAATAACGAAACTCAATGCTGGCTTGGTGGTCCTGGCAAGCAGTTCTAAATTATCGTCATATCTCTAATAAATTACAAGCGGACAGCAATATCTTGTCCGAGTCCGAGATAAAATGACGAGTCTCAGTTTGGTCCAGAGACCGCATCCCTGCCTAAAACTAAGATTTTTATGGCGTCTGCATCCTTTGATTTCTATTAAAGAAGCCAGGCAAAAACTAAAAAACGCTGCAAAAAATCCTAAGTGAAAATACTTTTTTCTTTACTAGTATTAAACGCCAGAAGCGCCCAAAGTGCCAACGCAAAAAATTGCCCACAGGTCTTTTTAATCCCTTAAAATTGCCTGATGTCTTTTTCAAAAAGGGAGGAACTAGTTGCGCTGATACAGAATCATTAGGTCAGTTTTGCTGCTACAACCATAGAAATTCAACCATTGAAGCTTTTAAAAAATGAGGTGCCTTTTTTTAAAGTTTGCCCCCATGACAAAATGGCTTTCCGGCGCCCCTTTTAAACACTCGGTATAACAAAAAGTGATGAACTTGAGCGCAACGTAGTAAAAAAAAGTCATAAAATAGAGAATAGTGAAGAAGAAGAAGAATATGAAGGAAATTTATTTTAACTGCTCTTTCAGTTTTTATTCAAGGTGTAGCAATTTGTTGTTCTTAGTAATAACACATTGATAAAATAATAATCTGAAAAACCTTCAAATTGTCAGTGCTGCATGAAATCTAGACGTCGGAATCGCGTGACTCGCTACTTGTTTTGGCAAATCCAAGTCCAGCTATACAGTATTGCACCGAATTGACGAGTCCTAAGTCTCAAGTCCGAGTCCGAGTACGCATCTCTAGTACCTGATCAAAAAGCTATGTACATAATTTTTCTACCTTAACTTGTAGATTGATGGTCGCCCAGAGCCTGAATAACAGAAAAAAATTGGAAATTTGTGTTCTGAGCCAAGATATTAATAATACTTTCTTTTAAAATTAGAAAATTTTTACATTAATTAAAAATTTTTTTGTCGCTATAGCACCTACATTAGCAAAGAACGCTTTTATACATAAAAGTTTTGCTTTTATATGCAGCTAAAGCATCACATTTCAAAATAAGTTGCTTATGAGAAAAATTTACTTAACTAATATCTAAAAATATTGTCATTATTTTGCATCTAAGTAGGCCTAAATGGCAAAATAAATGATAAATACAATGACGCAAAAATTATGAGGGTATTAGGTTTCCTATTTACAATTTGATTTATTGCTGTTTTTAGTCTTACAGTATGAATTACACTAAATTTTGGGTTTAATCCGACGCAGTTTTTATTAGATTGCTAATTTTTTAATTATATTACTTACTTTTATCGTCATCATGTTCAGGAACAAAATCAGGATCTCTTAAAAAATTACTATCGGAATCAGAATCAGCATCAATGAGAATAGAATCGAAAGCAATATCACAAATTTTTAAATATTGCTTAGACTTTTTTGTTGTATTTCCATAAAAAGTAGATGTACCAATACTTGCACCAAATAAACCTACTTAAAGTTCTAAAATCATACAGCGTGTCCATAAATATCGCTTCAATTTTAAAAAATCACCATAGTCTTATTTTTTTAAGATATTTTCAATTGGTTTGTTTTATAGTACAGAGAAATGCGTCAGGTTTACGTTAGATGCTTTCGTACATCTCTACGTGTGCATCATCAGTCGCATTTACGATATTCAACCGATATTCAATTTCTTGCCATGTTCTTGCTATCATATCTACAGTAATTGTATCAATTGCTTCAATTATTCAATACTGCAAAACGATGTCTTTTACATTGCCGCACAGGAAAAAATCCAACGGTGTAATATCAGGGGATAGTGGCGACCATGAAATGGAACTATTACGTCCAATCCACCTATCTGGAAATATTTCTTTAAAAAATTGACAAACTTCAAGGCTCCAATGAGGTGGTGCACCGTCCTGCTGAAAAATAACTTATAATTGATGCTGTTCAAGCTGTGTTGACACGTATTCTGTTGAAACGTCGAAGTAAATTTGAGCTGTGATTGATCTCTCAGCGAAAAAAAACGGACCGATATTTTTATCATGCATTATTCCATATCACACGTTTAGTTTAGGGGAGTACCGTTCATGCTTATATGTATCATGCGGATTCTCCGAGCCCCATATTCTCAAATTGTGTCTGTTTAGTGATCCAGAAACGTAAACTTGTCACTGAAGCAAAAACGTTTTAAAAACCTGGGTCTGAATCTAACCTGTCCAGCATCGTTACTGCAAATTCTTTTCGTTGCGATTTATCTTCTTCCTTAAGAGCTTGCAGTAACTGCACTTTACATGAATAAAGTTGCAAGTTTCTATGCAAAACTTTATGAATAGTGGAGTGTGGGATCTGTAGCTTTGTAGAAGCCCCGCGAATGGACTTTTAAGGGTTTCTGGTATATGCCACTCGCACAGATTCAATTTCTTCTTCTGATATTTAAGGTCGGCCAGCTCCCTTTCTCTGTAGCACACTACCAATTTCCATAAACTTTTTATGCCATGCTCGAATGGTAGATCGCGCAGATGGCTTTCTTCCATACTTGCGTCTAAAGCTTTGTGTGGTTGGGTGTCTGACTTTGTCTATATAAACCAGAAAATAGACTGGACTTTTTCCTGCGAAGTGCTCATTTTCATGAACTTACTTTTGCTACTAAATTCAAAAATATTTTGTTTAATCGCTAAATAAATTGTAATTTTAAACCTAATTATTTCCACAAGTACCTGTTAAGAAAAAAAAACTTCAAGTTTTCTTTCACTATAAAACAAATCAAATGAAAATAACTCAAAAAATAAAATTTTGATAAACTTTAAAAATTGTAACGATAATTTATAAACACCCTGTATATTGCAAAATGAATAACATACAATAAATCAACTAAGTAAAAAAATATAAACTTTCTGAACCATAATAACTATTTAGAAAATAAATCTCATTTCAAGCAAAGCAAAAAAGACAGGTGAAAGCTCTTATAATACCATTATTAGACAAATTTTTTAATGATAAAGTAATAAAAGATACAGATCTTAGCGTTACCATATTTTCAAAAAGGCAATTCGGGACGCTCGATAATAGAAAAAATTCGTCACTAAAAAGGAGTTTTCACCAAGAATTAAAATGTTCACTTCAAATCAGTCTCCGATTTCATAATTTTTGTTCCCCAAAGAAGGGCTCTCCAAAAAGAAGGTTTTTACTTTGAATGAGTCCCCGGTTTCCTAATTTTTGTTTTAAAATTCAAGTGTTCTCTAAAGAAAAAAAAGATCTTCATTTTGGATCTGTCTCGGATTTTATGATTTTTGCCGCTGAAGACGAGTGATATTGGAAAAATTCAAGAAAAAGGGGGTCTGAACACGAAGTCTTCGACTGCTCTGTCTGCACTGTCGACTTCTACCAAAACATCTTCCAAAATGGTCGGGACAGAGCCCTAAAAATCAGGACTGTGGTGATAAAATTTGGACGTATGGTAAGCCTACATATTACAAAAAAATACAATTAATAATAAAATCTCTACTTCCAAAATAGTTCAAATATACCAACTTCTCAGAGCTTATAATATAAGGCTTCCTATTCCCAAATGGACGAAATCGTCCATTAAAATTAATCATTTAAAACTTTTCACAAAAAGAAATAAAATTAATTTAGAAAGTTTTAAAACCTTTTTATATATTTTTTTACGAACTTGATTTTTTTAAAACGAAAACTTAACAGATGTTCTGTCATAGCTTCAATAAAAAAAAGGATTTTTGATTGATAGCGCACACGTGCAAATACTACTTTGAATTTTCGAAACAAACCTGAAACGGCGAAAAAAATAAAGAAATAGTTTCCAAAAGCGAAAATAAATTTCTATGCAAAAAAAAAACAATTCTGAAAAATTATTTAAATTGCATTTTTAATTCAATGGACAGAAACATTCATATGGGCGATAAAGGATTATCAGTGGATACAAGGCTCAAGAAATTGTCATATTAGAATCAAAATAAAATAAAAATGAAAGAGATCTTGATCACATGAAAGTCCCCACCGCAAGAAACTTTTTTTTGATCAAAGCTTTTTAAAAATTTTTTTATAACAATAATACTTGTACTAAAAATCAATTTCGGAGAACTTTTTCTACTTTAATTTTATTTTGATTTACTATTTTTTCTCTTTAATGTAAATGAAAGGTATGTGCCAACTTAATAAACAAACCATTCATTGCCGCAAATGTATTTGCTGCCTGCGAATGGAAAAGCAACAAAAGATTCAAGCATTACCCGCAGACATGCTGTTGCTTGCAGGTTGTGCATGCAGCCGCTTTGTACTTTTGTGTGCTGAATGTTTTCAAAATAGATATAAAAATTGAATAAAATAGTAATTTGTCTAAAGTAATTTATTACTACTGCAGTTACGTGTTATTTATCTAAAAGAAAAAAACATCATTATCACTTAAAAATTAGTCAAAGACACAGCAAACATTTCATCAATTTCCTGAATTACTGTAGTATCAATCAAATTACTTCGTTTAACAAAAGTTTGAATAAATAAACTTATATCTTAAAATCCATAGTGATCTTGATTTTGAACTCATCAAGATGAAGATCACACGAAAATGTAGTGATCTTAGATCAAAATCAAGATCAATAAAGTGATTTTAAAGGTCAAGATTTAGTGACCGGTTTATGTTCAAAAGCAAATTCTGTCCAGTAACTGTATAGATTTTCAAAATAAAGGGTGTCCACGAAGCTTGAGCAGCCTACATAGGAAACTTCACTTTATATTTTGTTAACCTGATCAATAAAATTCAACTAAATTTTGCAAAACGCATCATATTATGTGTTAAAAATGATGGAAATTATTTTGAAAATATTATTTATCAACATTACAATTAAATAAGATTGTAAGATGTATGTGTTTTTACCATGTTTTTTACCAGATTTTATGTTATATTAAAAATTAAAATAATACTATTATATTAAAAAATTAAAATACTACCATATTAAAATAATACTCAATGCAAGACCAATAGAGTTTCAAATACAACTTACAGAGTTCAAGAAAAACTCCAAAAGCTCCCCAAAACTTTCAAGTTGTGGTTAATATTTGATACGAAGTGTAGAAAATTGAACGGAAAGATTTAGTCTAAAAAGATCACAATAATTTATGAAACATAAATATATTTTAGATAGCATTAAAAAATTTGCTCCTTCTCTTGTTGATTCAAGCACGTCCGAGAGCTTGGTAATAATGGAAGAAGTAGCGCGCGATAGCGATGATAAAGATGATGAATCCGATAATGATGATGAGGATGACCTTCAAACTATTCCCATGTTAGTGTGTTTGTTTTTAAACTTTAGATACTAAGTTTGGTTCATTTTAACTTGTTCTATTCAGTGTTTTAAATAATTATATCTATATAATGATTTTTTTATAAACTTCTTGTTCAAAACCGTCAGCGCTTCTTTTATTTATTTATTTTTTATTATCTCCATGTGAAAAGAGATTTTGAAATGATAGCTCCTTGATTATTTGGGATTAGTAATTTTTCAACAAAATTAACATAGAAACAACCCGGTTTGCAAATATGCAGTGACAGTAAATATGAATTGCACGTTTACTCACTAATATAACAAAGTTCAAATAGTTTTAGGTTGACGAAGCTATCTGGTACGACAACACTTGACAAAACATAATGCTTTATGTGATTAGCTCTGACAGCCAACATACCACAATAACTTATTAGGTTGTCAAAACAGCTTCGGGAAACAAATATATTTTAGAACATTACTGAAAGAGATAAGGAAAATAAAAATGACCCTCTAAAGTGGTAATCACAAATGTCTAGCTAATTGCAAAAAGACATCAACTATAATTCTATTAATTTTGAGTAAAAGTTTAAAAAGATTTTGTATTTGTATGTACAGTACATTACTTAAGAGTATCTAAGCAAGTGGATTGTAGTACAGAATTTAAATATAGACAACAAAAAAACTTTCGTTTTTTGGCGGCACAAGTTTGGCTTGGGTAATTTGATATAAACTGTTTTTAAAGCAGATAAATAAAAAACGAAAAACCAAATTATTTA
Organism: Diplosoma virens; assembly: GCA_963680785.1. Lineage (NCBI taxonomy): Eukaryota > Metazoa > Chordata > Ascidiacea > Aplousobranchia > Didemnidae > Diplosoma > Diplosoma virens. Next base: position 17,972,322 of record OY796883.1, read on the forward strand.
AAACCTAGTAAATTTTTAAAAGTTTCAGCCTTAGCATCTGGTTATTTGTAAAAAAATCAGGTAACCTATTTTAGTAAAGTAAGGCATTGCCTGAAGAAAAAAAACGAGGCGTTTTAAAATCTGTTTTTTTAAAGTATGGATAAGTCAATAAACGCATTAACTTTTCGAGTAGCCGCCACATTCTATTTTCTCTGATAAAAAAACAAAAATTTAAGTTTAGCTAACGTTAATTAAAAAAAAAGTGATAAAACAACGCTGCTGCGCGACGTATTGAATGAATGTTAGGCTTGTTTCCACTACGAGTGTTGGCAGGGGCAGTCTTTGCTTTGTTATTTTTTTAAGACGCTCGTATTTTCCGCGCTTAAGTGCTAAGAGAAGGAGAACAATCAATAAAACAAACAAAAAATATTCCACCAACTGGAAACAAGCTCTTACTGAAAAACAAACTTTGAAAATAATCCAAACAACTCGTTTTGTTCTTCTATTGTTAAAGATTCAACAAACAAATCAGAGATTTTTGCAGAAGCAAAGATGAATCATCGGACAGTATTATATTTCGCAACACTGATGACGGATCCCCTGACAGATCTGTTACTTTTCCTAATACAATCAAAACCACAACTCCGTTCGCTACAACACAAACTGCAACAAAGACCGTTGAAACTGGCTCTTCAAACACCTATATGGTTTCAAAAAAAACATTGTATATTCAGGTTATGGTGATTTTCTTTACAAAGAACATGATATTTTGGATCAATTATTTGGTTCGAATTCTTCTTTGACAGTATACTATTATAAAGATCAAAATGTAAAACTTTGATTTAAGCTATTGTATTTGGAAAAGTTTAATTCAAAAACTCTTGGAATGACTTATTGTTGTACATCATAGGGGCAGTATGGATGATACCTCTATTCCCAGTTTAATTAAGTAATTATTATTTCAAGCCATTTGTGGGAGATTGGATTTTGATATCTGGCGGCGATGTCTAATGACTAGTGATTAACAATTAGGGTGATATTACCAGTGGCCTACTTTGCCTAACATATAGACAATTTGTTTTTACATGATACTGCTGAGACTCCAGAAAGTTTGTTATAAAATTAATAAAATGTTTGGTTTGGGTAGAAATATTAAACTTGTGTATTGTTATCTGTAAAGTAAAGTGTTGGGCAAGCGATAAAGACGCATCTTGTTACTGCACTGTTAAATTCACGACAGGCTTTCAATATCTTCGAGTAGTTTAAAACACTTCATAAAATGTGACTTTTTTATTTAGGAAACAGCAATGATTTTAAAACAACTTTTAACTTGGTATAAATTTTAACTGTTTTGCATTTTTAAAAGAGCAAAAAATTAGCGTAAATTACCTTTACTAAACCAAAAAAATACCAAAACTCCATGACTTTTTGTCTTGCTAAAATAATTCAACTTGACTTGTTAAAGATGGAGTACTGCAAGAGCACGTTCGGGGATACTATCGACAAAGGCTTGTGTCACCATAAAGATAGAATGTGGAGGCTCTTCAGGTGAATATATTTGTAGTGATATGCAATCGAAATGCTTAGTTAAGTTACTGAAGTTTGTTAAAATATTGTTGTTAATTGTCTCAGTTGATTTTCATAAAAAGCGTATCGGAATTCCAACAGAAACTGGGTATTTACAGTAGTTCTGGTTCCAGCTGAAAGCGACTAAAAATTCAGCTTGGTCCTATAAAATATCTACTATAGTTTTGATAACATTTTTTACTTATAGTTATAAACTGACCAATCAATCAATCTACTATTTATTTCGCTGCACAATACAGTTTGCACTCAAAAATTAAATCAATTTATGTATTCACTTTTTTAACAGACATAGCTTATCGCATGAACTTCTGGCTTCATAACGTTCTTGTTTTGTTATTTTAACTGGGAAACAGAAGGTTTTAGATTTGACTTCTCGAACGTTTCTGACAAAGTGTAGCCAACAGCGTGATACAACTGTGATATCTGCGCAAGTTACTGCAAAAATGAATCTTAGAACCAATTTTTCAGGCTAAACCAAATGGCAGTCTTAAAATGACGGGGTAAAAATTTCTAACTTTTAGTTTGGTCTCGACTTTGTGCCAAAATATTTCTCAGTCTCACTCTCTGCGCCAAGTTGTATTTTGACAATTGAGGTACAAAATTTAAACAGTTTTGTTTGTTTTTTTCCGATTTTTTTTTTCTGAACGAAAATCACGGGATGTTTGAAAGTACCAACTTCTCTGCATCAGTGCAGTGCAGTGCATCGACAGTGTCTTGAACGACGCCTTGCGCGTAGTTATTGGAAGCCTGCGTCCCACTCCAGCGGACCACCTACCTGTACTTTCAGGATCCAGCCAGCTGAGCTTCGCCGAATGGGAGCGACACTCTCCTTGGCTTACCGTGGATCTCTGGACCCCGATCATATCTTGTATGGTCTTTTAAGTGGGTCCTTAGATACTCGCCAAGTGAGACTAAGATCCAGACGCCCGTTTGTGCCAGTTTCGCGGAATCTCTTGGACAACCTTGCCAGACTTGGCATCCGCGTTTCTGAATGGACAAATCACAAATGGAAAACGGAGTACTGTGAAAATGCCTCAAGGCTCCGTGCTTTTGTGTACCGGACCGGTGCCAGGCCTGTTGCGATGGGCTTACCCCGAGCAGCTTGGGTTAAGCTCAACCACCTGCGGACTGGTGTTGGGTGATTCCATTCGTCCATGCAGAAATGGGGTCTCGCTCATTCACCGAATTGTGAGTGCGGCGCCTCTGAGCAAACCGCAGACCATGTACTAACAGCGTGCCCTATACATCGGGCACCACACGGAGCACGAGGTCTGACGGCTTTGGATGACGAAACTCGATGCTGGTTTTATAACATCACTGCCAGCATCTGATTTAGGCAGTGCTGCACTCTGGGGTAGTAAAAGGATAAACCCTCGGCCCCAGCCCTGTTTGTGTCTGACCTGGAGTGGATGCCCTTTAAACGATGACAACGACAACGGGATGTTTGTCGGGGAGACTCGCAGTTTCTGAAAAGCATATACACTGATAAATTAAGCAATAAAGACGACATGAATCCAACTTTGCAACTATCAACGGGTATGAAGGGAAGAAATAAGATGAAAAACATGTGAAGAGAATAAACGGAAACGTATGAAGGAAACAAGTGCGATAGAGTTCCGGTTCAAAACATGCTCATTTCATTCTATTGGATTTTGGAAAAATACTTTATAACGCTTTTCTCTTTTGAAGAGCTTGGCAAGCAGGTCTAAATTTCAATTATATCACTAAACAAAAAATAAAAAATAAGTGTAATTATTTCACTGGACCAGAAATATCTGGGCATCATTGAAAGCAGGCGGGCCGCTGAATAATTTCTTTAAGTGACGCTTTCCTGTGAGTCAGGAGGATTAATAAAAATAATAATAATAATGTCACATTTTTATTTTATACTTTACGAGTTCATTGCACTAATTTACTGCTTCTTAAACTTTTTGGTTTTGTTCATCGACCCACTAGCTTTGGCATTTGGGTAACATTATATCCCGAATACATTATTACAATGTAATAGTAATTTCTGATTGTAAAGCTTTCTAAAAAGGATGATAACTCTCTCACCCTATTTTTGACTGAGCAACAACTTCTTGTTATCATGGCTAATTTTTTAAACAAATGTTATAATAACAAAATAGGAAATATATGGTTTAATATCAAAACTTTTTTAAAACTTTACATGGTTTTAAAAAAAGTTAACTTTTTCTGGGGAGTATTAACAAATAGAGTGATGAGTTAAGACCTTTTTTGCGTCTTCATTTGCATTAGTCAATTTTTTTTCCTCAACGTCAAGTGAAGACCAAGTGTCAGTTCAAGATTAATATTTCCAAGTTGTCGTCATCGTCGTTTGAAAGGTTTTTTTTTTCGGATAAGTGACAAACAGAACTGAGGCCGAGAGTTTATTCTTTTACTACACCCGGCTGCTGTACTGCCCGGATCAGATGCTGGCAGTAATGATATTGAGCCAGCATCAAGTTTTGTCATCCAAAACCGTCAAACTGTGTGCCTAGTTGATACACGATGCATGGGGTACGTTACAGTGCTACAACATGGCTTGCGGTATGTTTAAGGGTGTCGCACTCGCAATTTGGTGAAGGAGCCAGACCTTATTTGTGCATGTACAATTGGAATCGCCCAACACCAGTTTGCAGGCGATTAAGCTTAACCCAAGCTGTTTGGAGTATTGCCAAGTGATCCGCTACATTACCTGGTTGAATGTCTATTTGCAAAACGGACCAGTTTAAAAGTTTTGGCGGGAACCGCACTTTGCACGCCCCCAGTCAATATGAAAAACTATCGTTGTTTACAGAGGCCAGTTTCGTAAAGTAGTTTAGAGAGAGCCTGGTGCGGTCATTCTGTTCGCTTAATACTAAACCATCACTGCATGTCTTCATCAGAATGAAAAACGGATAAAAACATTAACGTTCAACAATTTTTCGAAATTTTTTTTACTCTATGGCAAATAGCTTATTATGACTAAATACTTTTATCTCAAATTTTGGATATGTATATTTTTTTACGTGAAAAAAAACGCTTTGAAATACGTATATTAGTTTATAATATAAATTTTGGATTAGAAAGTAAAAGTTTACCATTTTTTTGTGAAAAAGTTAAAAGATTTTTACTTTACATTGAGGAGCAAATGCAATCGTCATAGGCTTTATAGAAATTTATTTAAACCCTACGCATTTTATTTTTTACAAATTTTTATGATTCATACATTTTATACTTACGTGCAAAGGAATAATAGTAAGTTAGGCGTAGTTGTCTTCTATGTCAATACATAGACTTAAAAAATAAAAAAATTACTGCATCAATTAATCATTAATTGAGGAAAGATATTATAGACTGCTTGCAACTAAGTTTTTTTTTAGATGTCCTTCACACTATATGGTAATTCACTTTTCAAAACTCATTTTTTTATGTTTAAGTAAAATGAAATTAGCTGATTTAGAAAGATGATAATGATAATAACGTTTTTTCTAGTTTAATCTAGTTATATTTAAATGTCAAAAATATACAACTAAGGGATTTTTGCAACAAAAAACACACAAAAAAATCTTTTCTTTATCAGCATTGTTCTTGTTTTCTAAACCTTGGCACCCTTTGCAAAAAAGGTTAGAATGAAATAGCCTTCATATGGCAAATTTACTTGCTTTAATAATGCCGTTACACTTTTGTTCTTTACTTGTATGATCGGCAAGAATGTGCAGTAAGGTGCAGAGGTTGAACTGCCAACAGCTGAGACAGTATTTTCTTTCATCTAGGAACAAAAAAAACTATCTGAACTATCAGTCATAGAAATCCGACCGAGAAGTTAACCCGCGTTTTGGAATTTTACATTCCTGATTTTACTTATTCTAAAAGCCAGTATTCTCAAAGGATCAAAAGTTTTTTTTTTAATTTTTTACTTCAACAATGGGTTTATTATCAAGCATCGTGTTGTTTGTCAACAACTTTGAAAAGTCGTTGTTTTACAGGAGTTACTTTCGGAGAGTGATGTACATAATTGTGATAAAATTTTGTGATAATTTTGCAATCAAGTTATCGTAAATTTCGTTAAATCGGTACTTAGCGGTTATCATCCGGATGACCGGAGAGTTGAAATGCAAATATCCGAATATATCAGTTATCTGGATAAACAGTATTAATGTCCAAAGCAACCCTAATTTATAGAAGAACTATTGAATGATATTATACGTTGTTTTTAGGGAAATTCTTAAGGGTCTGGCACACTTACATCGTCAGGGTATCATCCACAGGGACTTAAAGCCCCAAAACATTTTTCTTGACCGAGATGACCACGTTAAAATTGGGGACTTTGGTCATGCCACTTATCGAGCTAAAGAGGTGAGTTAGCAAATTATCTTTTATAATTTAATAATTAAAAATATATTTAAAACTTAAATCAAAATTATAGGATACGTTTTTTAAAAGTTAAATTTAGTGATGGTGTACCAAGTAATGACAGATAAAAAGGCCAATCGCTGTAAAAAAGAATTAAGAAAATTTTAAAACTATTTATGACACATCAAAGACAAAAATAAAAAAAATTCTTAACCTTTTCAGATCTCTTCTGGTCAAACCGATGAAGCAAGTTCTGGGTCAGAAGGGGGGAACAGTACTCGCACCAGTGTGATTGGGACGAGCCTGTACATTGCCCCCGAAGTAATCCAGTCGTCCAAAAGGTGAAGATTATTCAAAAATTGTTTTTGTTACGTAATAAGTAAGGTTTTTATTTCATAGGACCCAGTACACGCAGAAAGTGGACATATACAGTTTGGGAATAATCTTTTTTGAAATGTACAATTCTGGCTTTAAAACAAAGATGGAACAAGTGAAAGTCATCGAAAAACTTCGAGAGGTAGTTGCAATTTTGATTACTAAAGTTTTGTTTACTTATTTATAAAATCTACAGGTAGCTAAATGTGTTAAAGTAGCATAGCCTTATTTTAGCTAAATCAACAAAACGCTTTTAATGTTGTTTGATTTGCAGCGAACCATTGAGTTTCCAGAAGAATTATTGAAAAAGGAATTTGAAGGAAAGGTCAACATCACTAGGCGGTGTCTTGATCATAATCCGGAAAAACGACCAACTGCTTTGAATTTATTGAAAGTAAAAAAATTTTTTAAATAAAAATCACAATTAGATTGTTACGGTGTCTTTGTTAAACATTTTATTTTTTTATTCATGTATTCTCCTGACTTACAAGAAAGTGACGGAGGTAATACAGATAAATGTCACAAACTTTACTAAGGAATCCAAAAAGACCAGCTGAACAAGACAACCGAAATAGCTGCATTGAAGTAAAGCTGTGTATATTTGCATTTATTTTGGCTTAAAAAATAGTTTGCCGCGAGACTGAAGCTTTTAAAACAGTAGATCTGGCTCGTACGAATTGATCCTAAGAAAACTTTTCCGCAGATAGACAGAAACCACTATACCTAACTACAAAGAATATACATTTACAATATTCACAAAACTTGATTAATTTACAATAGCTTGGCTCCAAGCTTTACCAAATTTCTATACCATTTCAGCGCCAAAATTGTGAATAATTGCTTACAATAACTTTGTACTAGCAAGCTATAAGAATGATTTAGTGTGGCTAATAATGATGGCTAATAATAGTTTGTCTGCCACAAGGCTTAACAATTTTATCTCTTTATAAAATTACTACGGTCAAACAGCCACAAAAAACAAACAGTTTAACTGCAATGCAACAACTCAAATCGGCCTGAAATGATTGATTGAATTGGAATCTAAAATAAATTGAAAACAAAACGCGGCTTATATAAGATCACGTCACGTGATTTCAGACTATAAATAAATTTTCTGGAATAACGTGGATTTTTCAAAATAGCAATTAAATTAAGGTAACACTCTATAACAGGGGTGGCCAAACTTATACCATGTTGGAGCCGCATATCATAAATCCAAACTTTTAAAGAGCCGCAACACAAAAATTTAAAAACATGAAGTTATTTACTCCTTTACTGATAAAAAAAAAGGTCTTTACTTGAAATCATCCTCAGATTTCCACTTTTCGTTTCGAATTTATAGTGTTCTCTAAAAAAAAAGGTCTTTACCTCGAATCGATCTGGTATTTCCCTATTCTCGTCCCAAAATCATAATGTTCTCTACAAAAAAAAGGTCGTCATATGAAATCATTCTCAGATTTTCCATATAATTTTTCAATTTTTCAAAACGTTCAAAGAGCCGCCAGCAAGGGTCCGAAGAGCCGCATGCGGCTCGCGAGCCACTGTTTGGCCACCCCTGCTCTATAACAAACAATCGGAGACGTGCAACGGTGAACAGGTTAAGTAATCAGAAGTTTCCGCATTGTCAAAACCTCCGTCGTCGTCGTCGTCGTTTGTAAAGGTATCCACTGCAGGTCAGACACAAACAGGACTGGGGCCGAGGGTTTATCCTTTTACTACCCCAGGGTGTTGTACTGCCTGGATTAGATGCTAGCAGTGATGTTGTTAAACCAGCATCGAGTTTCGTCATCCAAAACCGTCAGACCTTGTGCTCCATGTGGTGCTCGATGTATATATATAGCACACTATTAGAACATGGTCTGCGGTTTGCTCAGAAGCGCCACACTTGCAATTTGATGAAGGAGCAAGACCACATTAGTGCATGGACAAATGGAATTGCCAAACACCAGTTCGCAGGTGGTTGAGCTTAACCCAAGCTGCTCGGGGTAAGCCCATCCCAACAGGCCTGGCACCGGTCCCGGGCACAAAAACACGGAGCCTGGAAGCATTTTCACAGTACTCCGTTTTCCATTTGTGATTTGTCCATTCAGAAGCGCGGATGCCACATCCGGCAAGGTTGTCCAAAAAATTCCGCGCAGCTAGCACAACCGGTCGTCTGAATCTCATTTGGCGAGTATCTGAGGACCCACTTAAAAGACCATACAAGATATAATCGGGGTCCAGAGATCCACGGTAAGCCAAGGAGAATGTCGCTTCCAGTCGGCGAAACTCAGCTAACTGGATGCCCGAGAGTATGGGTAAGTGGTCCGTTGGAGTGAGACGCAAGCATCCTGTGACTATGCGCAAGGTGTTGTTTAAGACATTGTCGATGAAGCGAGTGTGAGCACTGCAACACCAGACTGGCGTACAGTACTCAGCTGTTGAGTAGACTAGAGATAAGGCGGATTTGCATAGTGTTTTAGCACCAGCACCCCATTCCCAGCCCACGAGTCGTTTCAAAAGTGTGACGCGCGAGGATAGTTTTTTGCGCAATGCCACTAGATGGTGACGAAACGTGAGCGATCTGTCCAGTTTTACACCAAGATAAGTAGGGGTTGGACAGAACGGTAAATGTCTATCGTTATTGTAGACGTTTAGCTCCGTTTGGTCTCTCAGTTATTTAAGTGAAAGGCTGCTATCACCGTCTTAGTTGACTGAGCTTCAACTTGTAAGTCTGGAGATACGCTAAAATTGTAGACATGTCTTGGCTTAAAGTTCCCTCTAAGTCTTTCCAGTTCCCAAAAGAGTGCAACAATGCTAAATCATCATCATAAGCAAACTTTTTGGAAATCATGGAAGGAAGATCGTACGTATAGATGTTAAATAGAATAGAAGCCAAGACTAATCTCTGAGGAACGTTGTTTTTAAGACGGCGTAGCCTGCTTTGCTTGCTGTCACCGGTGGTAAGGATGAAACATTGATTTCGTGCAAGCTCCATGATCATCCTGACCATGTGCTTATCCGGAAGTAGTCTCAGCAGCTTGCAGATAAGACCACGGTGCCAGACAGTGTCATAAGCAGCTGTCAGATTGACAAACACGCACTGGCCTTCTTCTTAGCCTCAAAAGATTCTTCGATGTTCTGTGTTAGCAAAACAACTTAACTTGATCTACAGTTGACTTCCCGCGTCAAAACCCAGCCTGCTTTTTAGGGAGAAGTAAATAAATAATTGAATCGATGCTGGTGTAGATAAGCATCTAGAAGATTTAGTAGGGGTATACAGCAGAGATATTGGTCAATAACTCTTTGGGTTCCCTACAAGCTTCATTGGCTTTAGGATCGCGACTACCAGCAATCTTCTTATCCTGGGAATTTTGAGTCGGCGTAACCAGGAAGAAAAGAAATCATTAACCAGACTTTAAAGCAACTACAGCATGAATTATCAGCAGTGGGCAGATTGAATCAAGGCTTTTAAGTTTGTTTTTACCAGAATAAAAGGCAAAGCCAATTACCACGAAATTGAATTTATTAAAGGACGTTTTAACCCATATCCTCCTAGCGTCAGTTTAAACTGACGGCGCAAAAACAAAGATTTTAAGCACATTGATACTTGTAGGACTCCAGTTTTTAGATTAAATTGACAATGAGGAATCAAGCTAATTGTCTGACCGTTTTAAATTATAAGTATAAAGCTATCGCAATATTTACAACAACCTAATTTAAAAAAAGCATTTTTTGTATTGCAAAAAGAAGTAACTGCTACCAAACGGTTGTGAATTGAAAATAAATTAAAAAATTACTAAAGATAACTGAAACATATATTATTGAAGTGATAATAAGCGAAAAAAGAATCAAAAACAGGCTTGCAAAAGTGTTGCAATTCATTTACTTCCGTCAGTCTAAATTGACGCTAGGAGCAGGAGGGTACACTCAGACGTTAAACACGATTTTTTTTATCGAATGCGAAAACTTGATAAAATTATATATATCGTTTCATTGTGATGTCACAGAGTGGTTGTGGTTTTCGAGTATTTTCAAATATTCGTTAGTTAATTGGTAATTGAGAACTGGTACAGTACTTGTCGATAACTAGTTGATAAGCCAAGTTTCTTGTTATTTGCTTATCTAGACAGAAAGCACGCTGGGAGCAACTCTTGCCAGGATGTAGAGTAATATACACAATTTTTTTTATTTTGTCGGATACCCTTTACTGGGATTATTGTTTTAACAGGCAGCCTAAGAAGTTTAAATCCAGTTGAATCATGTTAATTTTAAAGTTGTTCATTAGAGTTAAATAATCTAAGATTTAACTGTTTACTTGTGTCTGTTTATTGACACTGAAAATCACTATGAATTAAACAAAGCAGTTGACCGAAAGTATTGAGTACCTTGAGTTGTTTTTTTATAAGCGACAAAAGTAATATTTACAACTGCTAATCCTAGTATTCCTAGGCTTTATCCATTAGGCCGCTATGGCTAACCTGCTGCACGAAAACAAAAAGATGACCGTTTTTGAAGCATTAGAAGTACTTGAAGCTTTGGAGTCTAAGTACAGCTTTGTTGCTGGTGAATTTGTGTCTACCGCAAATGTTATCATTTTCCTCCCAATAGACACCAGCAAAGATGAATGAAAAGATTTTAATTGTATTCCGGACAACCTTTGCGGAAGGCAACTTACATCAGATGCTGAATAGAATTGCAAGAAACAGGAGGCACAAAAGTGATTACTGATGAATCGCAAGCTTTAGTAAGCGATCAGGTAAGGTTCTGTATTTTCTCTTGTTTCTAGAATATTAAATTACCTGCTAGTGACTTTCAACCAAAAAATGTTTGCCTGCCAAAACAATATTGTGTTCCGCCAGCAACAAAAAAGTAGCATATATACATATTTCAACAATGAATTTATAGATCTTGCTATACTATGATATACAGCATCTTCATTCAACTGTTTTATGTAATCTTGCTGCAATGCTTGCATTATGTGAACTTGGTACGCAAGGCCAAATGTTTTTAAATTGTATAATTTTGTATTTCATGTTGATATTCAACTTTATAATGTGTTTTTTAGAGAAGAATGATAAAACTTCTTGTTTCAAAATTGAAATGAAAGAAGGGTAAAATGGATGTGCACAGAGTTCTTGATAACTGGACCTTGACACACCCTTCCTTTGAAAAGCATATCTTGCCACATGATATATTTGAAAAGTTCTTGACGACTGAAGAGATGGAAAGAATATGTTTGGAATCAAATAAGTATACTCGATACAAAAGCAACCGCTCGTTCATGATGACCATAAAATAGTTGAAATAATTCATTGCCATTTTTGTGCTGAGCGGTTATAATCAATTGCCACGATAAGAAATGTATTGGCAGAGGACGGAGGACAACGAGGACCGAATGATCACGGCGCTGATGATCAAGAATGAGTTTGAAGAAAGCAAACACTTTCTTTATCTTGCTGATAATGAAAGCTTGGACAAAACTGACAGATTTGCAAAGTTAGACATGTTTAGACCAGTTTTATGCGGTAAACAAGCAGTGTGTGGCTTACTATAAACCCTAGCAACATCTAAGTGTTGACAAATCCATGGTACCATACTTTGGGAAGCACGGAGCCAAACAATTATATCGTATTAATGGAAACCAATTAAGTTTGGCTACCTAAGCTGTGGGTACAGGCAAAGCCGTCGCGATGCTGTGTTCAATTTCGTCCGTTAGCAAAGACACTAGCAATACAGTAAAGATATGTCACAGGTTCTATTTCCCCTACATCATTTCACATATTTCTTAGAGGGACGTCCGTTTACTCTTTACACGGATCACAAACCATTAGTTGGTGCTATATCTAAAAAAAAACTCCTTTAAGTAACAAGCAAGCTCGACACCTATCGTTTATCTCAGAATTCACAATTGATGTTAGACATATTGAAGGAAAAAACAACGTGGTTGCCAATTGCTTGAGCCGTCCTGAAATCACTGCTGCTCTTTCGCCTTATTTCACAAATTATACCGAGCTGGTTTTAGCACAGAGGGACGATCCATCGATTCGCGAGCTCTCTCAATCGATGACTTCATTAAAACTATGTGAACGTGCGATTCCTAATTCAGGCCTTTTGTTACTTGGAGACACTAGTACGGGAAAATTTTGCCCCATCATTCCAAATTCATTACGAACCACAATTTTTGAGCGCATGCACAACCTTTCCCACCCAGGCATTAAGGCTACTCAAAAACTCATTGGAGAGCTATTTGTGTGGCCGAATATGAGACAAGATATTGCTGAAAAGTGCCGTACCTGCATTTCTTGCCAACAAACGAAAATTACCCGACATCAAGTTACACCCTTACAGCATTTCAGAACCCCAGATGCCAGATTTTCACATGTACACGTCGACATCGTCGGTCCTCTCCCCGATTCTTCTGGTTACAAATATTTACTGACAGTTGTAGACAGATTTACGCGTTGGCCGGTGGCCATACCCATGAAGGATATCACTGCGCTATCTTGTGCAGATTCTTTTCTTTTACATTGGGTGGCCCGTTTTGGATCTCCTACAATAATCACTACAGATAGAGGGGCCCGATTCACGTCTATCCTTTGGACAGAAATGTGCCAATTTTTAGGTTCGAAATTATGTCACACAACAGCTTTCCATCCGGCTGCAAACGGATTAAACGAGCGATTCAATCGTAGTCTCAAAGTTGCATTAAAATGTCAATCTTCTCCCGATCTTTGGTATCGAAACTTGAGTCTTGTACTCTTAGGCTTGCGATCGGCCATAAAAGAGGATATGGGGTGTGCTGTAGTTGAAATGGCTTTAGGGACTTCTATACGACTCCCCGGAGAATATTTTGAAAATTCGACTCCTGTAGAATTGTCCGAAGAAGATACAGTCCAACCAACTTCACAGTATGCTTAGACACTTTGTTCTTTCATGAACTCATTACGTTATACTGTACCACGTCATCCTAAAAAACAACGAACTTATGTCGACCCACTTCTTTTCCGGTGTTCCCAAGTATTTGTTTGCATTGACAGTGTAAAATCTCCGTTGCAACGACCTTATTCAGAACCTCATTTTGTACTTGAACGACACGATAAATATTTTGTCATCGAAAAAGACGGTCACACTGACACCGTAACAATTGATCGTTTAAAACCGGCCCTTGTTGAGCTTATATCTCCCGTTCGCTCCTCAGTCGAGGAGGAAACTTCCGAGACTCTATCTTTTTCGCCCATGTCTTCGAGTGAGATTGATAACATTTTTGCGGGAGACCTAGACGAACTTCCCGCTAATCGCGTTTACTCCCGCAGAGGCAGACTAATTACAAAACCTATGCGCTATCGGGACTAGTTTTTATTTTTATTTTTTTTCCATGTCTTGTTTGGTTCGACGTTTTAATCACGTGTTGCATTTTGCGTGTTTGCTTGTATAGTATGATTTTTTTTGCCTTTGTCGGTGCATGTAGAATTTTGTAGTATTTTCTACTGCAATCGGTTATTTTTATTTTTTTCTTCTTTCAGTGGTATTTGCCTTATTGCAGCCATACCACTTGGGGGGGAGATGTGTAGCGATCGCCACATTTTCACGCTTGACATAATTGTATTTTTTTGTTCGTTTATTCATTTTTTCTTTTTGGATAAAAAAACGAAAGAGTCTTGCGTTGTAAAAAAGCACATGTATAAAAGTTCTGGTTCTGTTGGCTTTAAGAATAAAGAAGCATTGTTGTTTTAATAATAATAAAAAGAAGATCTGTAAAAGTTTGTGAAATTGACATGTAGCTAGATATATAAAACCTCTGAAACCACTACAATGTAACGCAATCAGGTCTAAAACTACAAAAATATTGGTTATGTTATTGATCAAGCATGGACCGTGTTAATGCCAGCCCTGCTGATTATTTTCTTATAAAAATGTCTCTCCAGGCACTTTTTACTCACTTCGAAATCCTTGGAGTACAACGGGTTTAAACAGAAATGAATTTGAAACCATGAAAGTTCCACATATCATGCGGAGGCGTGTGTCATATATGAGCAATGGAAAAACAGGAGGACAATAGAAGAAGCGTTGCATGAGTCTTTGCTGAAAAAAACAAACTTTTGGCTAAATGTTTTGGAAAGACTAGTGAATGATACGTTGATATTAGCAAAGTGCAACTTACCTTCTTGCGGATCCAGTGATAAACTTTTGAAGGATAACAAGGGCAATTTTCTCTCTATCATACAGCTTCTTGCCAAATACGACACTATTTTAGACAAACTTTAACAACAACCTAAAGGTTTTCCAAAATATTTAAGTTTTTTGATACAAAATGAACTAATATCAGTAATAGCTGAAAAAGTTCTCCGTGATATAAAAAGCAAACTACAAAGCGCTCCTTTGTTTGCCATTATTCATGATACCACTCAAGATGTCAGCAAAAAAGACCAGTTAAGTGAATTATTTTGTTACGTTAAAATCGATTATCACGATGATGGAACGCCACCAGAACTGAAAGTTGTGAAAGCGTTTACCTCATTTATCGAAGTTGAGGATTCATCTGCTATTGGATTGCACGAACTGGTAAAGAATTCTATTCAGCACAAGGGACTTGACATACAAAACTGCCGTGGACAAGGATATGATGGCGCTGCAGTAATGAGCGAGAAGTACTTCGGCTTGCATATGAAGATCCAAGATGTGGCTCCACATGATTACTACGTGCATTGTGCTTTGTAAAATTTAAATTTGTTGTTAAAAGATGCCATGAAAGCTGTGACGGAGACCCATCAATTTTATGACACCTTTGAGTCGGTTTATAATTTTTTCGGAGATAGTATTGTGCGGTGGCAAAAGCTTCAGAATGTTCATGATCGTTATTGTTCAAATCCTACATTAAAAGCGTTAAATCAAACTCGGTGGTTTGATCGATATAATGCTGTCCATGCTTTGAAGGAAAGATTTTGTGACGTTATGAAATGCTTGACTCACATAATACTTACCAGCACAAAGCCAAAAAAAGAGATGAAGCTATGATAATAAATAAACAGATAGAAAACTTTTATTTTGTATATTTGCCGGTTGTGCAACACAAGATTTTGCAGATTGTTAACATTCCTTAGTCGTCGTCCTCGTTTGGAAGGGCATCCACTCCAGGTCAGACACAAACAGGACTCGGGCCGACGGTTTAACCTTTTATTACCCCAGGCTGCTGTACTGCCAGGACATGTTTCTAAGACATGTCTACACTTTCAGCATATCTCCAAACTCGGAGATTGAAGTTTAGTCACACTAAGACGGTGACGGCAGCCTTTTACTTAAATAAACGAGAGGCCAAGTGTGAGCTAAAAGTCTAGAATAACGATAGACATTTACCGTTTTGTCCAACCATGATCTTCTAATAGACACGGCCTTATATGTCACATTTGAGAGGCTATAATTAAGAGGCCTAGAGCGACAAATAAAACAAATGCACAAGTCAAGTTTTTTTTCTATAATATTTTGTTCTTAATGGAATAACTAATTTTTATTTAAGAATAAAATTAAGAACAATTATTTTTTCTGTTATCCTTGTGACTTATTCGAAGTTTGGTTGCCTTTGTTTGCGTCACAATCACGTTTGCTATTATGTGATTTTCTGCTGTACAAACGTAGAATAGCAAAATTTATTTAACATACAGTAGCAGCCAATTGCGTTTTGCAAGAGTTAGCAAGCTTCAAAAGCAGTTAGGTTATAAGCAGCCTACTTTTATGTAAAGTAACAGTGTTGCAAAGCTGCAAGCATTTAAAAGCGCTTGTTGAGCCAGATGTATAGCTTGAGTTGCCTAGTGTACATATATTTTTTTTGTTGTTGATTTTAAAGTTAGAACAAGATTTAATGCTGAAAGAAGCGTAAGAACGCATATATTGTAAAAGTATTAAAGAAGCTACTGAATTGTTGTAGCAGTGCAAATTGGTAAAGTTAAGTTTAAATGCAATATTTACTGCTTATGGGTAATAACGCGTATGGGTAATCGAATGCTAATACAAAGAAAATCCAAAACTAGTAACAACTAGTGTTATGGCTGAAATTAGTTGGTCAGGAGATGGCGAAACAGCCATGCAGTTAGGCTGTTAATTGCGAGTCAAAACAATAAAAATATACATTGAAAAGTGCCATAGTGTATGCAATGCACAGAAGTAGGTTGGAAGCTAAATTAATGAGGTTTTGACACTCTGAACTGTGTATAGGTTTTTTGGCATTTGTAAGATAGGATATTGCTATAGTTTGCAGCGTGCCAGCATGTGCCAGTATGTGCCAGTGGTTATTTATTTCTGCACCGTTTCGGTCAGGTGTCACTCTAAGAAAGTTTTTACCGAAACTTTTAATTGACTATTTGTATTAAACGTGATTTGTTGCGGATATCAGCTTATCTATTTTGATTGATATTGATAGTTAGTAGGTTAGGGAGATGATCCGCAAAATATTTTTAGTGAGGTAAGTGGTCCTCGGTTTGGGAAACACTAATTGTTGTGAAACAGTGATTGCCGTGTTGCTCAACCTGTTTTGGCCCTGGACTATTTCCACACCAGTATACAAATCAGTGAAAATTATACAGACTGCATCCAGTTTGTTTTTCTAATAGTAAGTTTATTTTATTCATTTATTTTTGTTGAGGAAAAACCACTTTGATTAAACTACTTAAAAAAAATACTTTGATTAAAATTAGCTTGTACAGTTAAATTGTGTATGGCTGTATGAAGCAGTATGGTAAACAAATGCGTTGTTTACGCTTCCAAATCTGGATATAAACAGTCACAAGAAACTGCTCCATCATTTCGTTTTCCTGCAAATGAAAGTAGTTTATTTAAAAAATGAGTTAGTTTTGTCAATTGTGCCAATTGGAAGCCATCTGCAAATTCAGTTATCTGTGGTAAGCATTTTCTAGAAAAGTTTATTCGTGGTGGTTCAAGGAAAACTTTGAATTGGAGCTTAAATCCAATCCCAACTCTTCACACACAAATTGCCTTGAAAATACCATCTACCTTGAAAACTTCATCTGCAGTTAGAAAACTTCCCAAAATTCGTGTCTATCGAGATAATCAACTTCAACGTTTTGATAAAAAAGATACCATTAGAAGTTTTTCGAATTTTCAGAAAAATTATGTCCACTAGGCCACAGTTGTTATAAAACAGACGATTTCATTGTATACTATAATCTGATCTTTGGTGAGCTTGATGGATTTCCACAAATTGACAATCAATTACACGTAAGTCTCCGACATTATAATGATCCTGTTTCAGTTTGGTTCACAACTGGTCGAAGTGCTAGATTGACAGGCAAAGCCATGCTTGAAAATTTTCCAAATTACTTTCAAAATTTAAATAAAAATGATGAAAATGACTTGATTCCTTGGTGAAAGAAGACATTGATTTTTGAAATGAGTTAGCACTGGTGACAAATCCCGCTCTAAACTTGGAAAAACTTGAACAGTTTTTGGAGGAGAACTTTGTTGCAACAGAAGAAACAACCCTTACAAACGAAAGTAAAAAAGTATCCTTTTTCATTGCGGGTTACGTTGCAAAACAACTCCATACTAAAACGCATTGTGATATTTGTGCTACTCGCTTTTCAGGATGCGCTGCTGATGTAGCAACTGGTTCATATTTTGATATCTTGACTCGAGGTGGACTGACAATACCTTCTTTTTAGTTGTTGCAGTATGTTTCTCAGTGCTTTGCGGTATTAAATTATACAGACAAACGTGTACTTCAGCAATGTCCAAACCTCCCTAGCAGTGCCGCCGGACAGTTTATTCTACGTTACCACTGCGCAAATGTTTTATTTAAATGTGATTATCATACTGCTTGGGGTGGTCAAATAGCACGAAAAATCATTGTTAATATTTATTTTAATAATAAACAAAAGATTACCAACAATTCTCTCAGAAAGAATGCTGATGTAGCTTTTAAACAACGACAGAGAACAAACACTAATTTTTAACTTAGGCAAGTGGTCACTCTTTTTCTTGCCATGCTTAATATGTATCTACACCATATCTAACTTGCAATATTACAGCATCTTCACGTCAATTTGCCAATTTGCCATCTTTCACGACATTTTGCCATCAATACAACAATATTAAGATGAATGCATGTTTTTTCATCGTGCATGAAACAACTTGAAAAGTATATGCTTTATTTTTAATTAGTGTTTATCTGCCATGCTACGGTGTCATTTAATGCATTGTTTTCAAATATTATGGAACAAGTGTTGTAAAATGAGTATGTACTCCAATACGAACAAAATGTGGTAGAAAAAACTTGACTTGTGCATTGGCTTTATTTATCGCTCTAGGCCTCTTAATTATAGCATCTCAATGTGACATATAAGGCCGTGTCTATTAGTAGGCCATGGTCCAACCCCTACAAATCTTGGGGTAAAACTGGACAGATTACTTACGTTTCCTCACCATCTAGTAGCATCGCGCAAAAACTATCCTTGCGCGTCACACTGCTGAGGCGACTTGTAGGCTCGGGATGGAGTGCGGATGCCAAAACATTTCTTCAAAAACTATGCAGTGTAAAAAAATTGACTTAATTTCTGCCCATAAACTTTTGCAAACTGCTGCTGAAGACATTGCTCAAGTCAGAACAGAAGGGGTTTTGACGCAGTACTAAGCAAAGCTTCCACTATTGCTTCTGCACGGGTTTTGCTAAAACAGTTTTTAAATAAAAGAGCAATGAAAACAAAAGCCTACTTTGATGGAACATCCAAAGGAATAACATTAAGCGATCCTAAGAAGCGATTGTATGTAAGTGTGTTTCTTCCGATGATGAACATGCTTTCTTGCCAACTAATTGATCGCTTTGAAGAAATGAAATTAGTGGTGACATCATATCAAATTTTGGAACCATGTTTTTTATCAAATGCTTCTCAAAGCAAGACAATTTTTTAACAAATTTTCTAACAACATTTCTTGGTTGTTTCCTAGCCAAATACTCTCCATCAAAACGTCGTTTAGAGAAAAGATTTCCCGCTTAAAATCTGCTAAAAAAATAGCTTCTTTTTTGATTGTTGAAAATGCATAACTTGCCACAACTTATGCTGACGTTTGTACGGCATACATGATGTATATGACAGTACCTATAACAGTTGCTACGACAGAGAGGTCTTTTTCTAAACTCAAACTGATCAAAAACTTTCTTTGAAACTCAATATGGCTTAGAGGTTTGGCTCTGCTATCGATAGAAAATGAACGAGCTAAAAATTTAGATTTTAGAAAAGTTATCGAGTAGTTCGCTAATACAAAAGCAAGACAAAAAATTTTAAGTTTCCAACCACCCTCAAGTAAATTACGGTAGCCTACTTAATTGGGCCTCAACGTATTGTGTTTTATTAGTTTGTGTTTTTTATGGTGATGTCAGCGTAGTGTACGTTAATTTTTTTTGGATTAAACAATCTATCCGCATTGCATAGCACATCTCCATTTTGCTGAAATATTGTTAATAGTGCTTACAAAGCACCTTGCCTCAAGAGATTGCACAAAATTGTTTCGTCATGATAAAACGATTTTGGTTTGCGACGTTTATTTAATTAAACTTTTATTAAACATTAAAAAAATTGTTGTTACAGGCTGCCTTTCCACCGAAATTCTTGCTGGGCCATTATTTCAATTTGAATAGATTGCAATCACAAAAATTATGTTGAACCATGCAACCTTGGTGAAATTTTATTCCAATTATAGCCTTTCATTTGCAGGCAGAGTAAACTTAACTTTAGCCTTTTTTACCAATTCATTTTAATGCTTTTTTGACTTATTATTTCAAGTGAAAATTTTTTCTATAAAGCGAAGTCTTCAATGATTTCTGTGTTGAGAAAAGTAGCTCAATTGAACATTAAGTACAAAAAAAACGGGAGCTTCATAATAGATGTTTGCACTGGGGCCCCACCTGACAAAGTTACGGGTCTGAACGTATACCTTTGTCGCTCGTGGAAAAACGTGGCAAGGCTATGCTTCCTGCTTAAAAAAATCCAGTTAGTTGTAAGCTTGAAAGTACTAGCTTCTCTGCAGTAGTGCAGTGGGTGTCCTGCAGTAAGATGACGAGTGCCTCAAACTGCACTACAAGATAATATAGAACATATATCTTGCTTGCAGTAAGGCCTTCGATGTTTGGTGGAGAATAACGGATCTTTGGAACTTGTTGACTATGTGCCCTGAAAAGAGCTGTTTTTTTCAGAAATTTTCCCATCCTGAAAATGTCATTTGCCGATTAGAAAACCCTCGTTGAACATCAAAATAAATAAATACTTTTCCGTTTTGGTAGTTTTGGTTTCGATCTGTTTTGTATAGTAAGAAAAGCAGACCTACTTACGACCCAGGTTGTAGTAGAGAAACTGCTATTTGCGCCCCAGACAGCAGACCACGTCTTGATGGTGTGCCCCATACATCGGGAACCACATGGAGCACGAGGTCTGAGGGTTTTGGATCACAAAACTTGATGCTGGCTCAACACCAGTGTTTAAAAAAGCAATGTTGCTTTTAAATCTACCAACTCTTATAGCTTTATGAAAAAAGCTGTTGATGGTCAATAGTGTTCAGTTCACCTTTCATATTAAACACGCCCTATGCTTTTCTGCATTAGAAATCTCAAAAAGGTTTGATGTTATATTAAGTTTAGTCAAAAAGTTCGCTTACATCCTGAACTCTTATTTTTAAGCTCTGCATTTAACTTTGTATAAGGCAGAGGTTTTTAACCAGTGGCGGTTCGGGTTAGTTTTTATTGTTAAGAAGCAATTTGATGAAAGTGGGTGCGCAATGAAAGTTAATTTTTATAGAGATTATTACTTTTAGGGACAAAAATCAAGAAGTTTGAGAAAAATTAAAATTGAAGATTGAAATTAAAATAAATTAAATATATAATAATATAAATATATTAATATATTAAATATATAATAATAATAAAATATATAATATTAAATGTAAATTAAAATAAAAAGATTAAAATTTAAGGCCTTTTTTTGGTCTTTACCTATAATTTGAAAACAATAACGTGAAATTGGGTGCGGAATGTAAAGACTAGACACATTGAGCCGCAAAAATTGCGTTGCAAGGTTTTTAGACCACGATGTTAAAAAAGTCGAAAACCCCTGGTATAAAGGGATGACGTGTTTAAGTAACTGCTAATGCATGGTTTGCAAGAAGGCATTATGGCTTATTTTTTGTAATGCAGTAATAGTTGTTAGCCTCTTTTTTCTCTTACTTCATTTTCTAAAAAAGAAAAATTTTGTTATGAAATTCAATATTAGCCAGCTTTAAATTCACAGTATGATAAACATATACAAGATACGTATATACGAGATACGTATATACGAGATATACGAGAAAAGCCTAAGCATATACTTGTATTTACACCGCTTTAATATTGCTTAACAAAGCCTAACAAAACAGATTTGTCTAATTTTTGACAGCACGACTAAATAAGGCAATTAAATATTGTTATGAACAAGATAAATTAACCGAAATTTTATAACGAATCACTAAGCACAGAAATACTTTTACAAGAGCTTTTAAATATGGAAATTTAACAAGGTTTGTAAAATACATCGGTTAGTTTATTGCATAAAAGATAACTTGTAAAATTTGAGTAACCTTTTTCTTGCGGTCATGTAATAACTTGAATTTTTTACTTTCTGTTTAATGCTTTACTTTGAGTTTTACTGCAACATAGTCAACCTCAAAAAATAAAGTCAAGAAATTCGGGACCGATTCCTAAAAAGTTTTTGAAATTATGTTCATCAAAACCCCACAAAGGTTTCCCAAACTCCTCCATACACTTAAAGGTTTAATAAAATATAGTCTGTAGCTATGCACTAATATCTTAAAATTACAATTATAAAAATAATTTAAATGTAAACCAAAGAAAAAGTAAGCTTAATATTATTGATAACATCAATAACAGCAAACAATATCACTGTTTCGACTTATAAGATTAAATCTTCGTTGGAACGTGGTCGATTGGTTTAGAATACCGTGATTGATGGCAAACGTGATCGACACGGTCGCGGTTTAAAATCTACTTGAGCCATTCTGTTGTTTCCCTGAGAAAAATACTTTTGTCACCTTCCTTTGCTTGGCGGTCGTAGCATGCATCTCCAAATGTTAATCATATTTCTAAACATAAACTGAAAAAAAGAAAAATTAAAACAAATTATTTCAACCATAAAGCAATAATTTGACATCTCCGGAAGCATGACGGGGTAATAGCTCGACAGTTGCTTTATGTTTAGCGGCTGGGGGGCTTCCCTGTAAATCAGAAGGATAAATATAGAGATAAAATAAAAACATCTTTTTTAAGTTATGCATACAATTGTAAACAAGTACGTCTAGTTGTTATCACAGCAATGATGAGGTTCTATAAACTTCATCAGCAGCACTTTTTGTCGTTGTAAACTTACATAATTTTAAGTAGCTCTGGTTTTTGTTGCTCACTCTACTGTCTATTTTTTTTAGTGCCCTTCGGTCCCGACTCCAATTATTTCAGAGTCAGATATATTGGTAGAAGTTCGAAAAATGCTTGCAGATTCTTGCTCTAAACAGCGTCTCTTGATCGTAAATGAAGTATTCAAACAAGCAGTTGAACCAACCACATCAGTTGCATGCAAACTTGAAAAGGTTTGATTTATGTTTACGCTTTTTACAAAACTATTTCAAAGAATTACGTTAAAGGTCGCTATCTTACTGTCGCTTTCTATTTATCTAAGTCATTTTATAACATATATAAAAAAACAAAAAGCAGTAACAACTGTACCGCCCTTCTGCCTTTCCCAACCAAAAATTGGCCTCGGGCAAGCTAAGCAGTATATTTCGTCTAAAACATTTCCAACTTTTAGAAAAAGCCAGAAAAGGTTTGGACATACCTTTTCCGTCGAAGCCCGGTTACTGTCAAAAACTGATACTGTCGCGAAACAAAATGCTGCAGAAGCTAAACTGATATTATTAACAAAAAAAAAAAAAAAAGAGGTAAAGGTTGTTAGGAGGAGGCATAAAGAGAAGAGAAAATTGAACGTGTAGGGCTTAGAAGAAGCAATTGAAGAGCTTAGTTCTAAATGTATCTAAGTCACAAAATGTCATTTTGAGAAAATGAGGTTTAAAGTTTTCAAAATTCCTACTTATAGAATGAAAATACGCTAAGATTTCAAACCTCTGTGCTATTCAAAAAGTGATTTTTGTACATTATCCTGAAAAGATTTTTTGTCAGAATATTTCTGGCGAATAAACAAACAATTTTTTCAGCTTATCTCATTTTTTCAAAAATGTGACTTAGGTACTTTTAGAAATAGGGCCTTCAATTCCAAATGTACAAATACATGTTTATAAAAAAAGGTGGAGAGTTGATTTAAAGATATGATTCAGAAAAAAATGAAAACAGTTTATGTACTCAGGAAATTACAATGAAAATCAAGGTAAAGGCTCAAAACAAGATCAAATTGCTTTATAATGAGTTGAACAAAAAGAGAGTAGAAGAACAACAGGAAATGCTATAGAAAAAAATATTGTCAAAAAGTTAAGAATTTTAAGAGTTTTATTTAAAGTAATCAGTTCTTATAAATATATTTATCCTCCTCGCAGGAAAGCGACGGAGGCGCTATACAGCGATAGCAAGATTATGCCCGACCAGCTGAATGCTAATAAAAGAAAAAAAAAAAGGATAAAGAGTTTAAGGGAAGTGGATGAAGTGATATAGAGTTTCTCCAGATAAGAAAAAAAACTATTTGCTCCAGTCTTTCATAGAAATGTTGATAAAAACACAGAAGAGACGAAAAAGTATTTAGTTTCAAGGAATGATTCAGTGTTACACTTCATTTATTATATTAATCTTATCTTCATAACTCTTTAATTAATTTTAGTCTTTTGCAGTAATTTTTAAGCTTTTGGTTATGTCACAATCTTTTTCATTGTTACATAGGGTTTGCGTAATGGGGGCACTATCCCCACTTAATTTATATTGTCTGCAAATTGTTCTTTTAAGTGATTATAAAGTCTCTTAAAAGAATTCTTATAAGTAAATATATTAGTAATTTTCAATCTGAGATTTAAAATTTTTATCAGAAATTATATATTTTTAATCTCTTATAGTAATTTTTAAGCTTCTAATTATGAGGTTATATTTTTATTGTAACGTAATCATTGTGTAATCGAAACATCACCCCCTTTAATTAATTTTGTCTGCAAATTGTCTTTAAGAGTGATTATACAGATTCGTTTTTACCGTTTTTATTCTAAGTGCATTGATTGACTGAAGTTTAAAGCATGTGACGTTTTGCGGCAGTATTACGTAAATTTGTCTTGAGTATAGTTTCTCAATTGGGGGTCAATTTTAACCTTGGGGATAAACTTGACTTGGGAGTAAAGTTTGCCAGCAAAAAATATTAGACTATTGGACCTAATTCTGTAATTGACTGAATAAGTGCGTCAAAAATACAAGAGTAACTTTTCCTTCAAAAGCAGGGTTAAGGAAAAAGCGGCGCGTGAGATTTTTTAATGCAACTCGCGTATAGTTGGGAAGAAGCAAAAGCAATACTTTTAAGTGTTGACCTTTTTTTTTTTAAGAATAGTATGCTTTTGGGTCAAAAATTGTAAAATCAGAAACAGATTCTCGAAGGCATCCAAATTGTGCTTTTAAAATTTTTAAGGGGCAAACAAGAAAATAAAGAATGACAACCCCTGGTCTATGGGGTCCAAAAGTGATTGATGGCATCTACCTCTGTTAAGCTGATTCGACATTACAAGTTATGTAATCTTTTTACTACTGTATGTTCTTGTTGTACTGTAATGTCATAGACTGCTTTGCCCTATTGTAAACTTAATATAATAATAAATCTAAGAAACCTGGCCTGTGCTAGTTTCTTTATGTACTTATTTACTTCGGCACATACTGGAGGATTCTAGTCTATTCCAGCGTTTCTCACTCTTTTTTCTGCGACCCAAATTGAGTTAAAATAAGGATTTCAAAAAAGACTGCGACCCAAATGAATTTAAGTGAGCACGTAATACAGGGGTCGGTAATCCTTTTGGGTAAGAGAGCCATAAAGGCTACATATTTTTAAATGTATTTCCATGAGAGCCAGCAATGTTTCTTTAACTTTTAGCTAGTATGTGTGTGGGAAGAAATTTGTTCGTGAGCAAACTTTTTTTGATTTCTTGATTTTCGGCTAAAAAAAGTAGGAATCTCTAAAAAACAAAGTCTTCACCTTGAATCTGACTCTGAAAACTCGATTTTTGTCTCAAAAATGTAGTGGTCTCTAAAAAAAAACAAGGCGTTGTTTTGACTATAAACATTTAAAAGTTACTGACACAATTGAGAAGTGCTGTTATTCTATTTGTGGCAATCAAATTGTCCAATCTAATTCACGACCCATCCGCATAGTCTTGGCGACCCACATTTGGGTCGCGATCCATGGTTTGAGAAACGCTGGTCTATTCGGAACAGAACCAGTCAAGAACGTAAACAACCAGAACGCCCAGGAAAACTATCTAATTCAATACCACATTGTGACTCAGCAATTGGAAACCATTTGTTGCATAACCAAAAATGTAATATAAGGGCAATCAACTTTTTATTCTCTATAAGGGCAATCAACTTTTTATTCTCTTTAAAGCACGATCCGATTTCCATTTATCAGTCTTAGAATCAATTTTTATCACTCTTCGAAAACCTAATTTGTGTAGACAGAAAGAGTTTGTTTACAAACATAAATAGTTAGTATAATTGTAAAAAATTTTTATTTTAGTTAAAAATTTTAACACAAAACTTGCATAATTTTGTTCCTTTTTTGCCAAAAAAAATTTTTTTACGCTGACGAAACTCGATTTTATTTATTAAATATTTTCAATTACAATGATAACTGTTTCTACCTTATTTTTTAGCCAATCAGAATCAGTCTTAAAACTTTTGAAACACTACATTCAGTTCTGCAATTCATTCTAGCGAAACCTCCCGACGAGAGTTAGACGAAAACGTTGGAGTGTTTCAAAACAGCCTTTTTTAAAGCTACTCAATTAACAAAAGAGTACATGTGTTATAAAGAGTATAAACATTTCCTTAAGTAAAGGTTTACTTAACTAAAGATTTGAGCAAGTCTGTAAAAATATAGCCTATAACACAGGTAGAAACATAAATAAAGCAATGAATGAGCTATACTAAACACCAAACAAATAAGTTATACTGAACACAAATGAGTACAAATCAATGCTGGTGCGTTAGCCTTTCCAATTCAAATTTAATGGTCCTAAAACAAAGGTAAACACGGTTTACTAAACAAAAGGTTGACTTGAATAATCAAATGCGCAAAATACATACAACAAAAAAGGTTACAAGACTAATTAGAAGTTTTAGTTGATGTACAGCCATATAGTCAATATTTAGGGTCTTCAAACCACTTAAAGAGATACAGTTCAACTATTAACATAAATTTACCACAATAATCTACATATAAAAACCTTCGAAACAAACATGTAAATATCATATATTACAGTATGTACCAAAAGAATTTTTTTCAATTCAAAAACTTTTTCTTTTAATTGCAGTTATGTCGAACAAAACAAGGACATTTTTTTGTTTTGATATGTTTATAAAAGCAGTGTTGCTGCTACAAATGATAATTAAATACCTCAAAACAAGAGAATAATGCGCAAAACTTTGCTGCTAGAAGGGTGCGGCAGTGACATAAAGATTACATTTATTTAATGTAGATAAAAAATAGTAAATGAGAGATGTTGACTTGCGATGGCCATCTGTAAAAATCCAAAAGTGAAAAGAAGACTTTTATTTCATTAACTTAACTTGTTATGTTTCAAAATAATTGTAAGTAAAAACCCCATATAAATTTATCTATTTAATTTTGATTTGCATTATTTTGTAAAATGTTGACAACCCATGACTTTACGAAATGCATCTGGTTTAATTATAGCAAAATATTGAATTCTTTTTAGTTTAAAACAACTTCTAAATTTTTTATAAAGCAGCAAAATAATTGTGCTTTTTTATATTTAAAACAAGTCTTGACCAGTGAAGCTTTTATTCCAGCATCATTTTTCGGTCGGTGAAAGTATCAACCAACGGCGAGCTTTCGATTTCGTGTCATCTATTTTAGAACTTCACGGAGCAGTGAGGTTAAACACTCCCCTCCTCTTTCCCGACAATTTGGACACCAGCTCTAAAGCAGGAATTTTTATGAATACCACTGGCACTGTTGTTACTCTTCCATACAACTTGAGGGTGAGTGGCTTTGCATATTTTAGTATCATTTCTAATTGTATTTTTGCCACTTGAATTGTTTTTGTAAGCCATATTCAATAAAAACTTTTCGTACGCATTTGGCACGGAATATTTTAATCTACGTTTCATATAAATAAATAGTCGCTTTTTGCTCAGCTAAATGTTTCATTTGTAGTCCTAATGGAAGCCCAAACAGAAAACCATTTTATAGATGCAATAAAAATTTTTACATCTCCTCTCCCGAAATATTTCTGCTAAGGTCAACGAGGTCGCGTAACTTGCAACTTAATCTTACGATGGCAAGCTTGATTGGCACTCGACTTGGCACATGATCCACACACGTATGTTCTGCAGTTGCAGTATTGATTTCGAGTTTTATTCCTCTGACAAAGTCTGCAGGTGGTTCTTTTTTCATCAGGCAATGCAGCAGCCTTGTTTTCAATTGTGGACTGTTGTGATGAGTGTATAGGTTGGCGTGAAGCTGCATGTCTTTGTGGTTCTGTGGCACACAGCAATTCTCCTAAGTGTAAAAGAAAGTCGCGCTTGTTCCCGTGCGTCATGCCAATATCTTTTGGCTATCACAAATAAGTTCAAGCAAATTATGTCCAAAAGATTAAAAAACGCTGCTAAAGGCCATCGCCTACATGCAGCTTTAGTGCTGTAACATTGCAGCATCTCGTGAGCGGTATTAAGGCCACCTTTGGTGGCGTTATAGTACAAAATCGCTTCTGGCTTCTTTTTGACACCGTCGTTGTCTACAACTGGAGCAGTATGCACGGACGAGAGCAAAAATAGCCTACATCTTTTTTCTGTTTGGCTTTGTAATAAAAAATCATGATACCATCCTCTTGTGTGAAGAGGAATCGTGATACATACAGAGGCTGCTGTCGTGTGTCAACATGTAGCTCGGCCGGTATTTCCTTCTTGTTCTTGCGCAGTGTCCCCACCATTGCAATGTTATGTTGCAAAAAGTTCTTGGCTGTCTTCATTGAGGTGAAGTGATTGACAGTTGTGACATTTTGCCCTGTTTTATAATATCGCTCTATCAAACGCATTACTACATGTTCTGCAAGGCCAACCTGTGGTCGATCTTCTTTACCTACACATGGCATAGCTCGCAGCATATAGGAAGTCTTTATATTACACAGCAGCCAATATTTGATGCCAAATTTTGCAAGGTTCTGTGACATATATTGAATAAAACTGCACCTTAATCTACAAGGAAATAACCGTTCATCTATGGTGACTTCACCTTTAGGAAAAAAAGCTTTTTTGAACGTTCATTACCGTTTTCCTTAATTTCCTAATGCGGGCATACTTGTCATTTTCTCGCCTCTTGGCCTCGTGCGCTTATCGTCAAATCGAATATATCGCATTATGTCTACAAACTTGTTTCTTGCCACTGTTTCTCCAAAAATCGGCCGTCCGTAGTAAGAATTCCAGAAACTGTAAAATTTCTTATCTCTACCTTTGATTACACTACGAATAATGGAGAGACCTATGAATGCATAAAGTTCTTCAATTGAACGTTGAAACTCATCATTTCCTTGTAGTTTGCTTTCTCCAGTGTCCTCTTTTGAACCATTGAACAAGACTGCTGTCCGAACAATTCTAAAAATATAACTGATGATGTATCAACGCGTGCTCAATAAATTGCTTTGTACCGCCTTGCTGATGAAGAATATTTTGTGCTCTAACTCTTGCTGTTGCCAAGCTCTGAGATCTCTATGCCGTGCTATTTCTGCTGGTAACTACGTCTGTCGATGAGTTGCTGGGTTCTAAATAACAGATAGAAAAGTGTAACAACTAAGATGATTTCATGTATATAAATTATAAAAGTGATTCGTAATAACTTATCTTGGTCATCGTCGTTGCCATGATCTGATATTTGGTCCTCTGATTAATTTTCTTCCATATCACTACCAATAGCATCATCTTTGTCAGTACTTACAATATCCAACTCTTCAAAGTTTTCCTCATCGCTATCTATGTTATTTAAAAGAATTCGATACTCTTCTCCAGTGGTGAACTGGCTATTGAGCAAAGACATTTCAGTACATACAATATACTACAGTAAAAATACATGCAAAAAATCAGTTGATAAAGCTAGCACAAGCTGGTCTGCAGCTGAATCTAGTCTTTAAAATTCAAGACTGGGCACAATAGGCAACGTTGGCAAAAGCTTAAATAAAATGATAAGCTTTGTAGTGGTTTGGAGCGTTGTATTCAAGTTTATATGGTGCAGTTCAAAGTCAGAAGGTTAACCACTACTTGATTCTATTTACAGCACATTTTTTCACTTATTCAAATAGAAATAAAAACAAAATAAAAATTAAAACAAATAATTACAATAATAGAAACAATTTAGTATAGCATTACCATGACAGAAGTTAACTTATCTAACCGATATCTGCCGGAGAGCAACTCATTATATTACAATTTGTGAGTAGGCTACATCGCTGTATACAAGTGGGCGTCTTACCACGTGATCATACGATATGGAACGGCAGGATGTGAAATTCGAAATTGCATAAAAATAGAGCATGTGAAAGTCAAATTTAACGTTTTGAACCAAATTCTATAACTCCGATAATAACTAAAGTTATGTTTCATGTGGAAAATATTTGGGCGGTCCAATTAATCGCTACAGCTTTAACCCTTTATAGGGCAAAAGTCAGACTTTTTAAATTTTTTAAATTTAATTCTGTATTTGGTGCATTTAGGGTCATTAAAACTCATATTAGTCACAAAAATATTAAAATTAATATTTTTTGCAGTGATATTATATGGGAGTATTTTTCCCACTGCCTACTCCAAGATGGTAATATATTTCCCACTGCCTAATAAGAAAATTTTTGACTCAGCAAATTTTTATGAAAAACTTTTTTGTTTGTCATTGCAAATGATTAACTGTTCACAACTAAAAAAAAACTTCTTTTTATAATCTTAAACTTATAATAAAACAAATAAAAGCTCTTAAATTCAAAGCAAACAAAAGTAATCCATCTAAAGAAACATGCACAATGTATGCTCACTTGACCCAGCTTTACTCCACTGCTCAACATAACAAGCATGACCTTATTTTTATAAAATTTTTTGAAGCAGCATGTTGCACTTATAGTCATCTCACATGGAAAACAAACAATTTTTAAATGTTTGTCATGATGGGCAATGGAGAAAAGGCGCAACATCTGTAAGTGTTTTTTTCTTCTAGTAAATGACAACAAACATCAATAAATTGTATTTCAAGAGGCATTCAAATAGCTTTTCTTCCAGACTCATACCCTTTTATATATATGATGAGAACCCCCTTTATTCATAAAGATTTGAAATGAGTCGTTTGGCAATAAGCTTTTGAAAATATGCATAACTCATGACTGATTCACTATCAACCTGAAACAATTGGTACAAAATAAATCAGTTTACCAATGCAACATTCATGAAAAAATATACAAAAAATAGGAAACCAATACTTTTTTAATCTTCTAGTAATAGTGTAATAGGTTTCTTTCACTTAATCAAACCAGTATACCCCAGTTATATATGACAGGTAGTCACTCACAGCCTTAGAACAAGGTAAAAAGTATTTGCTTCGTTTTTTTCAGTACTTGGGGCAAGATACAAGTATTTTTAAGCGCTCGAGATAAAAAGAAACAAAAAGGAAGAAAAAGAGAAAAAGTGTTTAGCACTGTTCCAAAGGCCGTGATGACATGATGCCTATATTTACTTAACGTTAGATGCTATGAATAAAACGGAAAAGCGAATTCATATCTTATGCTTGCTTGAACAACCTATACACAAAATAAATAAAGTGGGGGTGGTGTACCGACTACGTATCACTTCTTACAATATAATAGACTACGTTGTAATAAAGCCCAAAGCTACTATTAAAGACTAAAACTTAACTTGTGAAACTGGCCACGACCGCAAATAGAGAAAGTGCTGTAAAGTGTCTTCCCAAGAACACAACAGAATTGCGCGATAAAGTTTGAGACCGCAACCACTCGATCACGCTGCTGACATAAAAAACAAAAAAACAGACAGAAACCAACCGTAGACAAAAGCAGTACGATAGTAATAGCTTATATGGAAGCATAAGGCACTCTACACAATAATTATCTCACCTTGATAAAGACACAAACTGCATGTGCGTAAAGAGTTACACTTTACAATAAAATGATTACAAATTTAATGCTTTAAAACCAACGACACACGCTAACATTATTGCAATCAATT
This sequence comes from Diplosoma virens, assembly GCA_963680785.1. NCBI lineage: Eukaryota > Metazoa > Chordata > Ascidiacea > Aplousobranchia > Didemnidae > Diplosoma > Diplosoma virens. The sequence continues at coordinate 18,004,060 of OY796883.1, forward strand.
TTTACCAGGTTCCATTTGCTCATTTAATTTCCAACAATAAAATTAGTGATCTAAAGAGATACGCCATCGAGAAAGTTTTCAGAGCCAGAAAACCAACTGGCTCACAACTCAAAGAGATATGAGAGTGTGCGTTTGACATAGTGACCTCTACGTCGGAAAGGTAAGAATGACGCTTTTTTAGATCTGACCATAGTTGCTTCACTGGATAGAACTATGACTACAAGTGCGAAGATCATCTTTACTCATCAATTGCTTTTACAATGTTAATAGATTGTATACTAAACTTAATCTTCAAGTATTGTTCGAAGTGCTCAATAAGCAATAGTATATTACGTACTATAGCTTCTATTTACAACATTTAATTTTAATCACTATAAATAGACAATTTTTTTTTAACTAGCTCGACGATTTTTCAACAAAACTAAAATAATATATTAATAATTATATAAAAAACAGGATTTTTCAAGTTTTCTTTACCCTATAAAAAACATATTTTTCAGCACTGTAGCGGATGGTACAAATGATCAACCTTGTTTTAGTTGAAATACTTCTGTAATATTTATGTGCTCTTGAAAATGCATTCTACTGGGTGATTTTGCAGTCATTATTCTTTTCTCTCTTGGTTTTGATTACATGAAATGCTATAGTATTAGTTGAAACAGGACAAGTGACAAGTATTCTTATCTACCAATGTGGTTGTTTAATATTCGACAAAAATGTGAAAGCTATGTTCTTTCTCTGTTCTCTATCAAGCCTACTATGCAATACCGAAGCACCGAGAAATGAGCTCTTTCCGCCGGAGATAGGTGAAACCTTGCAAGAAAGATTTCATACTTTTCATCCTTCGACGTTTTACATTTGTTTTGGAGCCTTTGTAAAATTGATTTTCATTGCTTGATTTTGATGACGTTGCAAAGTGCAAAAGTCCTAATAAGTAAATCTATTCAATCATTTTATGTTTATCGCCAAACACTTTCATGGCCTTTCTAAGCAGTCAATATTGTGAATAAAATCACTCGCTAAAATCAGCAACAAATCATTTTTATTCTGTTTTTTAAATTATTTTGAACCATATGATTTCAGGGCTGCGGAGCTAGCAATAAAATTTATAGCTTCAGTTCCAGCTCCGCTTTGATTTTTTAAAAATGACCGGCTCCATCTCTAGATCTGCTTCCGCTTTTTTTAAATGACTAACTCTGGATTTAGATCCAGCTCCGGCTCTAGCTCCGCAGCCCTGTTTGATTCTACCGATGATCTACGATTGCTCATTTATCGCAATAAATGGGGAAGTTTAATCTTCAGGTTCATCTATAAATTTCTGGTTTGTTGTTCGCCATTAGATATAAAGGATAAGAATTGAGCATAAATTCTATAATTAACAACTCAGTATACATGCATATCATTCGTAATTTTAGTTTGAAAATAATGTCAACAGAATGCTTTGAACAAAAAGTATCATTATTTTACAATTTTTTCCATGTCGTTGAGGGATTGAAGGTCCATTGCTCAGGATATTTCTGCCTCAAATAAGAACCTCACAATAACAAAGCCGGATCTGTGCATCTCATAGTTGTCTATGATTGCAGTATTTTTTCACAACAACGACAACTTATAGTGGTCATTTACCTGAGCAAAAGCAATCTTAGGCAATTTTATCTTCTATGTAGTATTCTTATCCAAGTTTTCTTGCTACTCTATTCAAAAGTAACCATTTAATGATGTTACCAGCATTTCTACGTTAAATATCTTTTTTTTCACTTGTGGTGAACAATTCCAACAAAGCAGTGGAGTTCAATAAATTTCCCAAAAAATAAAGTGAGTTATTTTGGCTGCTATGATAACTGTTAGATTTGCACTTTAGTACTTTAAAAACTCCACCATTATGTTAGTAACGTTTTCGGCTCATCGCAAATATTTGAGATAAGTGGTTTAATAAAAAAATACATGTATACGCTCCTCGTCTCAATATTAAGCAGATGTTTTTTGTATTCCCATATATATAGGAAACGCCGATACATCGTGATCTGCAATGCGTTCTGTGACGAGTACTCGGAATTTGATGAAGGAGCAGCATTTCATTTGTGAATAAACTATGAAAAACACCCAACACTAATTCGCAGACGATTGAGCTTGAGCCAGGCTGTTATGGGCAAGTTTTCTGCAACGAACCTGATACTGGATTTAGAAATAAAAACATGGAACCTCAATGTGCTTTTACAGTACTCGGTGTTACATTTATAATTCGTACATTGGACACGGCAGATGCCCAGTTCGGCGAGGTAGTTTAGTAGTTTCTGCGCGGCTAACGGGCACCTAGATCTTAGATCTCCAAGATGGAGGCATCTGAAGGCATCTGAAGACCTCCAAAATAGACCATACAATATGTGGGTCAAGGTCAAGGATTTTGTGGTTACTCAATGAAAGAGTCTCTCGTTGTCGACAAAGACCAGCTACAGATTCCGTTTTCCAATCAATTTGGTGCTTTTATTTACTCGCCTACCCGGCCGACTGCAGATATGTTGATTTTTTCTTTCCCAAATAAAAGATCGGGCTCAACTGTCTACGCCAGTGTTTCCTAAACTGGGTGCCGCGGCACACCAGTGTGACAAAACCTTATGCTGCAAATCTTTTTGGTTCTCGTTGCATCGCTTTGAGTTTTAACTTTTCGTTTTAACTTAGGCTATTTGTTTCACTATTGCTCACGCACTTTTCGAAACAACAAAACTTAACATCCTAAAACTTCACAATTGTATGAATGGGCAAAATTTTGGTAAAATTTCTGTATGCGACATCACAATAGTATTGACGTTTAGTTATTAGCAGCTACTGTAGCTCAGTACTCCGTAGTTATCGCTGGATTGTTTTGAAAATATATTAAAGGAGTTAAAATTCAGCTTTTAAAACGCAGTGGATAAATATATTCATTTCATAAGCAAAAGAAAGGAAGTAAGTGTAAGCGATGAGAGAGCACCTGCTAAAAATTCTAAAAAAACAAGCAGTCGACAATACAATGATAGCTATTTACAATATGGTTTCACTTGGACAGAACATGCTACTCTTCCGCTACCACTATGTCTTTTGTGTGGCACTAAGTTAGCAAACAAAGTGATGGTACTTGGTAAGCTGAAGAGGCATCTCGACAGCCAGCACTTTACTCTAAAAGAAAAATCGACGGCGTTTTTTTCGCTTTTGCTGAACCAACATGCAAAGCAAACACGGTTGATTAGTGATTACACATCTATTTCTTATAAAAGCCTGGAAGCTAGCTTCCTTGTTTTTCAACTAATTGCACAACGCAAGCAACCTCATACCATCGCAAAGAGTTTAGTTGTTCCATGCTGTCGGAAATAGTACTGAGTATGCTAGGTGAAAATGCTGCAAAAGAAATTCAAGAAATTTCACTTTCCGACAATACAGTACAGTAAGCCGGCGCATAAACGAAATGGTGGCTGAGACATTGGAACAGCTTCGAGACAAATTGCTAGAAAGTAAGCTTTTTTCTATGCAATTAGATGAGTCGACTGATACAAAAGGAAAATGCCAACTCCTAGCTAACGTAAGATTTATTGGAAGTGATTCCATACAGGAAAGTTTTCTTTTTTGCCGAGAACTTCCAGCTCGGTCACTGAAGCTGAAATATACAATATACAGTAACAGGAAAATTTTTGGAAGAAAAAATGTTGCAATGGAAAAACTGTGTAAGCGTCTGTACCGATAGTACAGCTTCGATGATGGGAAAGAGCAAAGGATTTGTTTCCAAAGTTAAAAAAATAAATCCTGATGTTTAAATTACTCTCTGCTTTTTGCATCGTGAAGCACTAATCGCAAAGACTTTGCTTGATAAACTTAAAGAAGTACTTGACACAGCAGTAAAATTGGTTAATTCCATTAAAACCAGCCCTTTAAAATCACGACTGTTTGAAATTCTATGCAAAGCGATGGGAGCAGAGCACAAAGGCTTGCTTCTACATACTGAAGTGTGGTGGCTGAGTCAGGGTAGAGTTCTCTTACGCATCTACGAGCTCAAAGAGCAAATAATGCTCTTTCTCGCTGATCAAAAGGCTGACTTCATGCACCACCTTGTTAACGAACACTGGTGGAGCAAGCTAACATATTTATCAGATGTATTTGGTCATTTTAACATGGTTAACACCTACAGTAGATGCAGGATAAAAATGAATCTGTGTTGACTGCAACAGACAAGCTTGGTGCATTTCAGCTAAAGTTAAATCTTTGGCGTAAAAAACTGAGAAAAGGGTTTTAAAAATGTTTCCTCTTACAGAAGCAGCAGTTGCTTAAATTGATGATTTTCTTGTTTTGAAAGAGTCTTTCTATCTGCAACCACCTACACATTCTTCAACAAAGGTTTTCTCATTACTTTCCTGATCTCAACGTTTCTCACTATGATTGGGTCAGAAATCCGTTTAATCAGTCTGCAATAAAAGCTGCCAACATTGTTGACTTGTTAATACTAGAATAACTACTTGAATTAAGCATGGATCGCTTCTTACAACTAAAGCACAATGAAATTGATCTAGGATTAGCGTTCGACATGAGTATACCGAACTTTTTCAACAAGCCATTCACATCTTATTGCCGTTCGTCACGACCTAGCTTTGTGAATCGGCTTTTTCTTCTCTGACTTCGATGAAAAGCAAACAAAGATCAGGACTGAAAAGTGTGGAGCAAGAACTGAGGGTGTGCTTGTCAAACATTTAACCTCGTATCAGAACAATTTGTGTACGTATGTAGTCGCACACTTCTCGTTAAATATTGCTGTTGTTATGCATTAAATGTTGATGCTATTTGGTATGTAAATTTGTAAAGTGTTTTAAATAAGTAGCTCGTTGCAAGGTTTGTGAAAAGTAGGTTTTCAATTTTATAAAGTATGTGTGTAGCTGACAAATTCAGAATGTCTTAGTGTGCCGTAACATAAAAGTTTGAAAAGCGCTGGTCTACGCCAATACTTCCAAAGATTTTCCTGTTTTTGAACTAATTTAGCAAGATTGAATAGTCGAAACTGTGGCAATTTTTACAAGTTCTTTACGTTTTTACATTTCTGTACGTTCTTTACGTATTAGTGTGCCGTAACATAAAAGTTTGAAAAGCGCTGGTCTACGCCAATACTTCCAAAGATATTCCTGTTTTTGAACTAATTTAGCAAGATTGAATAGTCGAAACTGTGGCAATTTTTATAAGTTCTTTACGTTTTTACGTTTCTGGTGTTTATTTCTTTCGATTGTTCTGCCCGTTTTTACTTAAATATCGCGCTGTACTTCTGACATTTCTTTTTGTAAGTGTCACAGTTTATTCACAATACAATCTTAAACTTTTGAATTTAATGTTAATTTTAGTCTTTCAATGTAATTTAAGTTTTATCATGACGTATTTTTTTCGTTGTCAATTAGTGATTGTATAATCGGTATACCATTAGCACTTAATTTATTTGCAAGTTGCTTTGTAAGTGCTATAATTATTTGTTTTGTTGTTTAATTTTGAGTGTATAATAAACTTTGGACATTATTTTCATCTTTTCTCTCTTTCTCTTTGTTTATCTTTTATCTGGAGCGCTCAATAATGCTTTTGGAATATTTTAGTTAATTTTACGTTGCGTAATTGTTTATTGTCGTGTCTCTGATTGGATGTATTGCAGGGTTGTTACTGCTTACCCAGTGTTTTCCAATCGGTGTGTCGCGACACACTAGTATGTTGTGAGAGCTCTCCAGGTGTGTCGCGAGAGGTTTTGGAAAAAACTAATTAGGGAAGGGGTATCAAAAGTACGGCCCGCGGAGCTCTCTCTACTTTGAATCGATCTCGTATTTTGGTAATACGAGATCTTTTCTTGTTTTTCTTTTTTTTAGAGATCACCATGATTTTTGGAAAAAAATACGGAAATACGAGATCGGTTCAAAGTGAAGACCTTTTTTTTAAGATCACCATGATTTTGGGACAAAAATTGAGAAATCATTGAGAAATTTTCAGTGAAGCCCTTTGTATTATTAACCAATATAATGGGTGTGCCGCGAAAATTTAAATAACTGAATAGTGTGCCGTCGTATAAAAAAGGTTGGAAAACACTGGCTTAACCTATTGTAAACTTATTTTAATCGCTATTCAGAGAAATTTACCGTTATCCCAAAAATTCTATTATTATCTGGAATAGCGTGGCTCGATGTATATGAATAGTCCGCATTTGTTATAATTTATTTCTGTTGAAGTTCCAGTTGTTGCACTCCAGTTGAGTCGTTATTGTTTTTGTGCCTGTGTGGAGGTAGTTGTTATGGATCAGTTGATGCCTTGGAAATTAATTCCAGAGAGAGATAGAATTGTTTTTGCTTGTGTAGCGGACAAACTATTAAGGTTAAGCCCTCGGGGTGTTCATTCATTTATACAGAAAAACAGTTTGACAATAAAAAAAGGATTTGAGTCACTTTATTGTACTGAATAAAAGAAAAGAAAAAAAAGACTTAAACACGCTAATTCGTAGCGTCCATCTTTTTTGGATCGTCGTAAGTAGGCTACACTTCTTTTTACGCCATAATCAAATAGCACTAGAAGGTGCTTTTCAAATTTTCCCAATCTCGGAAATAGTGACACACTAAGTCATGCAAAGACGAACTTAAAGTTTTTGGTTTTTAACCATCTGAAATTTTTTTCTACAACAAAACTGCTCTTCTGAGAAAAACAATAAAAACAACTTGGCAATGTGTTTGCCGTAAGTTACTAATGCCACATCACATTTGTTTCAAAATTCTCAAAAAAATTGCTCAATTGAAGAGCTTAGTTCTAAATGTACCTAAGTCACAAAATGTCATTTTGAGAAAATGAGGTTTAAAGTTTTCAAAAACCCTACTTATAGAATGAAAATACGCTAAGATTTCAAACCTCTGTGGTATTCCAAAAGTGATTTCTGTACATTATCCTCAGAGATTTTTTGTCAGAATATTTCTGGCGAGTAAACAAACAATTTTTTCAGCTTATCTTATTTTTTCGAAAATATGACTTAGGTACTTTTAGAAATAGGGCCTTCACTTAGAACAATTGTATTAAATTTTTTTGATTTAACAATTCGACAGCTATAATGTTCTTATCTAGTTTAGGACAAGTTTAACTCTGATTTATTGCTGCAGCTTGATTCCCGATGCGGAAGTAATTAGCGTTGTGTCCGAAATAATCTCGAACTTCCGCGAACTTTCTTGTCGCAAATATACAATCAGAATCAACCACATGAAGGCTCTTAAAGCAATCCTCAGTTACGGTAAATTTAACAACGACCAACAAAAAGAAGTGCTATCTACATTAGCTTCATCATACTACTCTAGCAAAACTCAGGTAAATAAAGCTAAAAAAAGGTTATTGTTTAAAAGCTACAGTAACAACCTGAGAAAGCGCTGTTCTCTTATTTTTCTTTTCATTGGATATGGATCAACTATAAGATTATACAGCCTACGGTTACCTTATCCAAAACCATCACACCTTGTTTGTACATCGTCGTCGTCGTCGTTTGAAGGGTATTCACTCCAGGTCTGAGACAAACAGGACTGAAGCCGAGGGTTTATCCTTCTACTGCATATCGTACATCGAGTATGCCCGGTATAAGAAATATTTTAAAACAAGATAGTTTATAATTTTTTAAAGGCACCCCATTGCTGATTTTGTGAAAAAACAAAACCTCATCTATACTGTACATACCTCGTATATAAAATTTAAATGCCCGTAGCCATTCCGTTAACCTGGTTGTTCCCAACATGCGGGGTAGTGGTCTTGAGATATAAGTGAACATATTTTTAAAAAACATATTTTTAAAAAACTTTTTGTGCTCCTTATCAAACTTGTCTACTAAACAGCTTGCATGTTAATTCTGATAGATTGTATAATAATTTCGGCGAAGCAAACACAGTAAAAATGTGTTTGCTTCGCCGAAATTATTATACATATTCAATAAACGCAGTCGCCAAAAACACTGTTAACTGGATAGAGTGTTCACTGCAACACCAAACAAGTGCGCAGATTCTATAATTAAAATAATTGGTTTTCTTCTTTTTTAATACTGCGACCCAACTTGGCAACCCAAGGTTCTTCAGTGGACCAATTTTAATGTAATAGTTAGCAGGCTATCTAATGCTAGAGTCACCATATTTGTCAAGTTAAAAATAAAAAAAAATTCTCAGAAACATATACCAGCCAAAAACGTGATGATCTCTAAAAAAAGGATTCACTTGGAATCTGTCTCAAATCTTTTAATTTTTGTCCCAAAAACCAGGTGATCCCAAAGCAATATCTTTCCTTAGATTTTGTCCTCGATTTTTCATTTCTCTTCAAATCAAAGTTTCTGTTGATTAAACACTCCTGAGACCCCTATAAATAAACCCCAGTTAAAAATTCACTGTTTTAAGTAGACCAGGTAAAAAGCAATTTTAATAGAAACTCAGCCCTAAGCAGTTTGTCAGCAGCCGGTAGGTCCCCTCAGCAATTTTGACACATATATTAGTGCTCAACATTTTCGCATCGCTTATTTCACCGTTGGCCTGAGAAAAAAGTCGTGATAGACCTGATTTACTGTAAATAAATTAAATGGCAAAACATTTTTATAAAATTTTTTTATCCAAAAAATAATGCGTTTGATTAGGGGTGCCGTCGGCTAACTCTAACATTTATACTCAGGAATGCTGTACCGCTTTGGCCCAGATGGTAGGTGCTTTCACGCAGCCTGTGCCGTGATTAAGTCTGTTCATTGGTGTTAAAAATGGTGTTGGGTGATTCTGTATTGGGTGTTAAAAATGGTGTTGGGTGATTCGCGGACTAATATTGGGCGATTCCATTCGTCTATGCACAAATGGGATCTCGCTCCTTCACCGAATTGCGAGTGTGGCGCCTCTGAGCAAACCGCAGACCATGTACTAACAGCGTGCCTTATACATCGGGCACCACATGGAGCACGAGGTCTGACGGTTTTGGATGACAAAACTTGATGCTGGTTTAATAACACCACTCCCAGCATCTGATTCAGGCAGTACAGCAGCCTGGGATTGTAAAAAGATAAACCTTCGGCCTCATTCCTGTTTGTGTCTAACCTGGAGTGAATACTCTTCAAACGACGACAACGACGACGACTATACCGTCCTTATTTCCACGATTTGTCTTTAAGTCTGTGTCAAAAAAAAAAAGTTTTATTGTTGTTATTTCTAAGAAACGTTCTTTTTTTTGAGATAATTCCTTGTTTTTGGTCTTATTGTAGAGGTAGATATTCCCTGACATAGCAATTGAAAGCCTTGATGTCTATTTTCAAGATTACAAGTGCTTTGATTGGTTAATTTGTTAATTCGGTGATCGATTTGTTGGCGGACATTCAAGCTTTATTGTGAAAAATACATTAAAATGGCATTGATTTTGCGCAATCACAATGTAGCAATGTTTCTAAAAAAGTTGCGGTTGATTTGTTTCGAAAAAAAGGCTTAGACCAAGTGAATAAACATCTTTGCAGGTTACCACTTTTTTGCGCTTTTCTACAAGCTGATAAGCATTATATTTTTAATGCTTGTTAGCAATGCATTTGTTAAGCGGGTGTTCTCTATTATTTTGGTATAGTAAACCAAAGAGATAAACAGCCTCCGTGAAACGACAGTCAAGCCCATTCTACAATTAAAAGTTAACTTAGAGATGAAATGCACTAGGTAATTTCTACGAGGGTAAATCAAAAATTATCCGGACTTTTATTTTTATGGATTATTTTAAAAACACAAAACACGAAAACGATTTATCATTTTTCTACATAATCTCCACCCATTTCGATGCACTTGTTCCAGCGGTCTACAAGCTTATAAATGCCATCTGAGAAGAAAGTTTTTGGCTGGTCACACAACCATTGATGCACCGCTTTTTGCACTGATTCATCAGAAGAAAATTTACGACCCCGTAATGCATCTTTGAGTGGGGCAAAAAGATGATAGTCGGAAGGAGCAAGATCTGGACTGTATGCAGGATGCTCCAGCACTTCAAAACCTAGTTTGTTAATGGTTTCAATGGTTGCTTTGGCAACATGTGGGCGTGCATTGTCATGCTGCAGCAAAACCTTCTTTGACAGTAATCCTCGGCGTTTGGTGCGAATTGCAGGCTTCAGGCGGTTGGCTAGCAAATCACAATAACTTGCACTGTTGATTGTACTCCCTTTTTCCAGAAAATCCTCCAAAATAGGCCCTTTTGAATCCCAAAAAAATGGTTAGCATAACCTTTCCTGCAGAAAGTTGACTCTTGAATTTTTTCTTTACTGGGGAGGACGGATGTTTCCACTCCAAGCTTTGCCTCTTGGTTTCAGGACTGTAGTGATGCACCCATGATTCATCTCCAGTGACTATTCGACTCAAAAATGCTTCACCTTCATTGTTGTAGCGGTTCAGTAACGTTTGGCAGATCTCCATACGTCTACGCTTGTGCTCTTCTGTAAGCTGTCTTGGCACCCACCTTGCAGAAACTTTATTGTACCCAAGGATTTCATGAATGATTTCTTGAGCAGAGCCAAAACTGATCTGCAAAGATTGTGCTACCTCATCAATGGTAATGCGCCGGTTAGCCAAAATCATTTGTTGAGCTTGCTCAATCTTCTCTTCACTGGTGGAGGTTGATGGACGTCCTGCTCCTTCTGCATGTTTTACACTGGTCCGGCCTGTTTTAAACTTCTCAATCCACTCATATACCGTTGTTTTCGATAGTGCATTGTCTCCATATTGTGCTAAGAGTCTTTGATGAATTTTTGTCCCCGATGAACCTTCTGACCACAAAAATCAGACCACAGCACGTTGTTCTTCTCTGGTGCATTGTGCCAGTGGAGCGTCCATTTTTATTAACAGAAAATAACACGTGTTAAAACTGAACGAACAATTAGATTAGCAGATCGTGATCACGTGACACAGTAGACAACACGTGCAAAAAAAATTTTGAAAAAGCTAAAGCAAGAGTGCGCTATAGAGCAATTCCGGATAATTTTTGATTTACCCTCGTAAAAACAATGAACTGTTGAAGCAGATAGTTTCCAGAGCAAAATAGAATTGATAACTAATTCGACCCGGGTTGCAGTCGCATGAATACATTTCGTTCATCAATTTCTGTTCCTTTTTTGTCTTATTATATTTTGAGGATGACCTCACTTTTGGGTTTAGATTGATGGCTGACCTGCCCAAACTTGAGTAAAAATGGCTGTAAACTTTTTACTACCAACATACAGTGAGCACGCCGTTATACTTTTGTACCACACCGACCCTACTATAATTGACTTAAGAGGGTTAGGACGCACAAAACTCTTTTAATAATACAAGAGCAGCAACACTAAAGAAACAAGAACAACTTTAAATTAATGGGACGTCTAACTACATTTGAAATTGAACCACCGCAACAACTTTTTTTTCGCTTCAGATTACTAAAAATAAACAAGCAATGCAAAAGAACCTCTTTTTTTTAGATTAAAAAGTGTTAATGATATACTTCAAACTTCGGTCTAAAGCACAAACTGCCTACTCAACTAGTTTACCAAAACTAAATTAGGTAACAAACAAACGGCTACCGTTGCATAAGCTAATCGCACTGTGTGGAAGATAGTTTTTCCAATTTTCTATGTTTTGAACAAAATAAATCGCAGTCTAAATTACAGGGCTTCAAAAAGATTGAAGCTGTCATAATAAACATTACATTACAATATTAGTGCATTTTGTGCATAAGTAATATCACAATATGAAAATCAATCAAAAAGAGTATGCTTAAATTACTTTTATTAACAGACAAATGAGGAAAGATTGCTTCTAACAGAACAAGCTACTTAAAAGCTTGTTCTATCTTAAAACCGCTATTTTTTGTTCATTGGTGCAAATGTTCTCCTCTAGGAGAATGCCGAATGTCTTGAGTTGCCTCAAAAACCTAAAGTACATTTGTCTTACTTGCTGTGTGACCTTTGATAATCAGTTACAATAAAAAATTTTTTTGAATTTGTTGATGGTGTGCCGTTTCGCGAGCAACACTGATCTCCCATTCATTTTTTCGTATGGCTCTAGCCTAAGTGCTACTTTTTTTAATCGAAGTTTCTGTTCTTGGTACATGGATAGTGTGACGTATTAAGGAATATACGTTGTGAAGTGCCTTTGCCAAATGCACAACTAAATTCACTTAGGTAAATTGAACTACAAACTAGCATCCTTTTGCTTGCAGGTTACAAAGCTATCTTATTGAGTTATGCCCTCGACAAATAATGTAGAATTTCTCAGAGGCCCCAACTTATTTAATAGAACGCCTTACCAACGGCGCTAAATTGTACAATTTAATGCAAATAAATTAAAGGTAATTGTTGATTCCAACATCTCCATTTACGAAAAATATGTGGTGATTAATAGGTTTTGGCTGAACTTTAAAAAAATTATATACCTTTTTGTTTTGGCAGATTCGATTTCGGTCTGACATACAAAATTGGATTTGCAAAATTATTTAAGACCCAGTCTACAAATAAGCATTTATTTTATGATGATTATTTGTTTTTTCTGTATCGGCCCACTGATAACGTCTATTATTTACGGTTGATTGTCAAGCTGTAGCTTTTAAACAGCATTTTATTTGATTTGGTGCAAACAAAAATCATAAAAAGCAAAGCGTAACTTTTTTGGACTCACAATAAATAATATGTTTTTTTTGGTTGTATTTGTAAGTTTTCATTATTTTTAAGTAATTATTACGGTCAGATGTGATTATTTATGAAATGTTGTACAGTCATGGCCAAAAGTTTAAGACCAAACTTAATTTACGACGTTTTTTTTTTATTGTGCCGCAATATTGCGTCAGATATTGTTTCAGTTGCATCATCTTTTTTCCAGAACAAAATCTAATGTTGTCAGTCATTATTTAGCAAATATCATTTGAATATCAGCAAGTAAAGATTAGTTTTTTGCATTTTTTTAACTGTTTGAAATGGGTAAAAACTGCTCTTTTTTGGAGATTCTACGATGTCAAATTGTTGTTCTTCACAAAGAAGGACACGCAGAACGCCTAACTGGTGAGCGGCTAGAATGTAGCCAAACTGCTGTGCATCAGGCTATTGTGAAAGTTAAGGAACTAGGCACTTTTGCTGATGCAAAACAAATTGGTCGTCCCCGTAAAACAACTCCCAGAACTGACATTTTAATCAAAAGAAAAGTAATGAATTCTCCAAGATGTTCCCAAGAACATCTGACTCGATTTGAATGAAACTGGTATCTCAGTCAGTAGGCGGACTGTTAGCCGTCGTTTAGTTGAAGAATTTGGTCTGAAGTCAAGAAAACCTGCAAGAAAACCGAGGCTTACCCTAAAGATGAAAAAGAAGCGTCTTTAGTTTGCCTTGCAGCATAAAGACTGGACTTGTGCCCAGTGTTCTAAAAGTATTATTTTTGGACGAATCTACAGTTCAACAGTTTGCTGCAAGAAAAAGAAATGTCCGCCGACCTCCAGGAACCTGATATAATGAAAAGTATACCCAGGAAACAGTAAACCATCCGCCAATTGTGATGGTATGGGGAGCCATTTCAATTAAAGGTACTTCCTGACTCTTCTTTTTAAAACACACAACCACAATGAACGGCCAAAGATACTTAAACTTAATGAAGGAGAAGCTACAACTGCACATGTCGGTGCACGACTGTGCAAGCTTTATCTAAGATGGAGCCCCATGCCATCGTTCAAAAATTGTAGCAGACTTTTTTAGGTCCAACAAAGTTACTCTCTGGAGTGGCCAGAAAACAGTCCTGACCTTGAATGCTACAGAAAACTTATGGGCTGTTCTTAAGGATAAAGTTGCTGATAAACATCCCTCAAATATTCTTGCCCTGATCGAAGCAATCAAAGTAGTCTGGATAAATGAAATACCTGAAGTTTGCAAAAATTCATTTGAAAGTACGCCAAAATGAATGAAGGCTGTCATCAAAGCAAAAGTAGGACTCACTAAATATTAAAAACTTGACGTTTTAATGCAAAATACACACTGTATAAATGCTTGCTGCTTTCTTGTATATGTTTTTCGCCCAGGTGTTACTGCTAAGTAAGAAATACCTAAGTAAAAAAGAGAGATTAAATAAGACGAATAACTGTTTTGCTTAAAATTTACAACTTGGTTTTAAACTGTTGGCTGCGACTGTAAAGTCAAAATAACAATGCAAGCTGTGCAAAAAATATAAGCCTGTATATGAAATATCTTGATCATAAATGACAATTTTTTTTCATTTAGTTGGACAGTTTCTTAACCAAGCTTCCTAATTCACTTGATAAACTATGTGCAATTCTTCCTTTTATTCAAGTCAAGACAAAGGATTTATCCGAACTTGAAAATAAAATGAATCCCATTATCGAGAACAAACAATTTCCTTGCTCTACAATGGCTCAAACAGCCCTCCATGAACTAAAAACACTAAAGAAAAACCTCGACTTTTTTAAAGTCTCTTTACCAGTCACTTTCGATTTGGGATTTTCTCTTAAACGACACCAACATTATAATGGGATTATATTTCAAGTAAATGATTTTTTGTTTTGTTTTTTTAATTCAATATTGTCTTGACGCTGCATGTGCGCTCAAACTTATAAACATTACGACTAAATATTGGTTTTAATTTTTCTGGATTATTTATATTTCAGATATCAAATCCAAGTTTTAATCTTATTGTTTTTAAACTAGATTTTTAAAAATTATTTTTAAAATGTTAATTTTTTGTAAATTATATGCTAATGCATCTAACAAATAAAACTTTACAAACACGGTTACGTATTTGACAGGTTTCAGCTGAAATACAAAAGAAGAACCAAAAAGCTATTAATATTTTAGCCGTTGGAGGGCGCTACGACAATCTGCTTCACAGTGTGAGGTACATGAACTTTGAAAACAAGGTTTCAAACAAGAAAGGAATACATGCGAGTTCGACACATGCACGTGTGGTTGGTGTCAGTATTGCGATTGAAGAAGTGAGTAGAAAATGTGACTTTTGATTTTTTAAGTAATTGTGCTAAAATTTTGTAGCATAACTAAAATGTCTTATCGTTTCAGTAATAATTTTACAAAAAATTAATTATATTTTTATGTGACCCAGTTCATTGATGGTTGAAAAAGTTTTGTAAGAAATATAAATTAGAAACTTTTATGGGTCCCAACTTTTTTGCAGCTGTTCAATTTAGAAAACTTATTTTTACATTCACATTTACATCACGTTTTCGTTTCATTAAAAAAATCTCATTATGAACTCTTTTTCTTTCAGCTTTTCCTGTTACTCTGAATAAAACCGTGCCTGTCGATGAAAAATATGATTTAACATAAACAAATTTGAGTGAATTTTTGCTCATGCAGCTATAAGTAAACTTATTGATAGATAGCTTTATGCAACCCCATCTTCTATCTGTTTCAGGTTGCTGCTGCCATGGCTCTTGAAATTGAATCCAAAAGTATTTCAGCCGGTATCAACGACTTACCTTTGCCATTGAGGTCATCATTGCTTAATGGCCCGCAAGTGGACGTCGTGGTGCATTCGATGAAAGAAAGCAGCTGCGTGAAAAAGTGCTTCCAATTGGTTTGGTTGCTGTGGGCTGAGGGGATTAGGGCGGCGACGCTTTACGATTGGAATTGTTCTGTCCAAATTCAAGATTTCCAAGTCCGTAAGGTAAGTTTGCGTTAGCTATTGCAAAAATTGTAAAATTCTGTTGTTATTTTTCTTCTTTTAAACAATATCCTTGAGGTTTTTCCAAAAAACTTTTTTTGAATTTATCTGTTGTTCAAGCTAGTCTTCTGAAATGAAGAAAATGATAAACATTTTTCTAACAGATTTAAGAATCATTTTCCACCTAAAAAATTGGGGGCCAAATATAAAACTTTTAACCGAATAGCACGTTGCAGTTACGATGCATGTAAATAGTCTAAAAATATAAGCTACTGAAAAAAAAATGTGGAAGATAGTAATCGTAAGATCATATAGCAATCATCATTAACTAATATCTGTATTTTTAAATCCTGCTTTATTGAGAAGTTCTTTGTGTTTGGCAGTGGACGGTCAGAATAAATTGAAACGCGAAATTTTATTGCTGACTACGATCGACACAGTTTTTGCGTAAACAAATAAAAATTAAAGATATTAACGGACTAAAATATGTAAATAATTTTTTTAACTCATCCACACTGTCATCATTTTACATTACGTCAGTTCAAAAAAAGTAATTTACAACTAAATCGTACCCCATTACATTTATCATCAGGACATACACCACCTACCTACCAAACTGCACATTGCAGAACCAACAAATCACCATACTTCTACGCTATACTTACACATATTAAACTCTGACATTAACTCGTTATATGATGTGTTATACACACGACAAACGCAGGCACACGCACGCACACACGCACGCACACACACACGCACACACACACACGCACGCACGCACACACACACACACACACACACACACACGCACGCACGCACGCACACGCACACGCACACGCACACACACACACACACACACACACACACACACACACACACACACACACACACACACACACACACACACACACACACACACACACACGCACACGCACGCACTTGATATTAATCACCTTTCGATTGGAGAAAAGTTCCAACACAACAACTTCCACAAACCTTGATTCAGGTTTCATTTTTCAACCATTCAATTAAAAAGTTTGCTATCGTTGATCCTGAAAAAAGATAAATTTTGGGATCAGGTATCGAAATCGACCCCGGGGTCGATTTTTTTGGGGTTGATATTTTTTACTTGTGTAGGTTTTAAATCAATTTTTTGCTTATTTCATTTCGATAAATTTTTTTTTGAAAGTTATCTTAATCCAGATTTGTTTTTAATAGTGTCAGTCAGCTACAGTCAATAAAAAAAGAATTTCTACAGCAATACCTGGATGAGTTTATGTGGCGCGATAATTTGTCCGGAAATTGCTTTGAAAAAACCATCCACTTAATTAATAATTTTCATAAATAAAAACTAATCTTATATCTTATTTTTTCTCAATTTTTTCCTTGTGTAAACTTCGGGTCGATTTTTCTACTTGTCTGATTTTGGAGTCGATTTTTTTACCTGATCAAAATTTTGTTGTTGTTTGCACATTTTATTTAATTTCAATAAGTTGCTTTGTACTTAAGTCTTTGCCAGGCTTATATTAAAAGTGAGGTTTTAAATACTCTTTACTGAATAGTCTCTTTGCAACGAACAACCAAAAATCAGAGGAAAGAACCAATAGTAGCAGCTTATTACAGCACCTTTATAAACCCTAATGTTAGTAGCAGCTGAGGCTTTTACCTGGAATTAGATAATTTTTAATTTTAAAATGTGTCATGAATTTGTGGTCCCATATGACAGCGTTGCGTCTGAGTAACAAGTCACCTACTTGGTACTGTGGGCGACTGATAAAGCAAGACTGCTAATACTTGGTCAGACGGGCTGACTCAGGGCTGGAAGTAGGAATGATAAACACTTGGTTAAAGGGACGATAGTTTTTATTTTAGAACCACATTTTTTTAAGATTAAAAGTTGATCTATCAATTTAACAAAAAAATAAAAGGGGTTGGATATTTTTCAGAATCTTCCTTGCCTTAAAGTTTTAAATTAATAAAATGCTTTAAAGTTTGCCATAAAATCGCTAGAGTGTGTTGCACAATGTGCAATGTTAGTTTTCGCAGTTGAGGTAACTTTATGCGTTGAAAAACTTATCAAGGTCCAAGCTACTCATAAAGTGAATTTGTTGATGTCTTTGATTTTTAACTGCAAGCCCTCACGTATGGAAAAATAGTTGTATTTTGAAGCAATTCATATCATAGCACTCATTTTTTCAGCAATTACTAAGAAAAATTTAAGCTTTTTTAGAAATAAAATTAAATATTAAAAATTATGATCATGTATTGGTAAGAATGCGATTATATCAGACGATCGTAATTTTACAGCATAATGACCAGAAGCGAGCTGTGAGTCACCTAGTGCTGATCAACGAGGAAGATAAAGAAACTGTAACTGTGAAATCCCTGTCACAAAGCAAGAAAAACTTCACTGAAAACAAAGTTTCATATAAAAATGTGGTCAATTTTTTGAAACAACAAATTCAAGGAATAGACGAAACTGTTAAAAAGTAGGTAGTTCACTAATTCGTTTAAAATAGACAACAATTGAGAAAAGCAGCCATAATGGATTCAGCATTCTTCATTTTATTAAACAAACATTAAAAATTATTTATAAAGACAAATGTTTTCGGCTTACTTCAGCCATCATCAGGTTTCTACAATTTAGCAATATTAATTAACTTTAAATTTACACACACACATAAAAAACAACAACAGCAAAAAACAATGTATATTTTTTTAAAAAACAGGAACAGACTAAATTTTAAATCGAAACGAGTGAGAATCTAAATTGATACAAATTAAACTCCAGATTATGATGTCATCGAAGAAAAAAAAAAAAAAGGAAAAAATATTACAATCAAAATATATTCAATAGATATGAAACTCCGTTTGCGAATATTTGTCGATTTAATTTTGGACTTAACTTTTTTATGAGTAGAGCTTTGTGAATCTTGGAACAAAATTCTGATTTGCATTTACGTATTATTATAAAATTGTTTTCATTACTTGTTTAGTTTGAAAATTAACATCCACAAATCGTATGAACTGAGACAGCTGTTTCCGATGTCCTAAATCAGGAGTTGAGTCAAGTAAGATGCCGTAGTATTTGCTTTTCCTTATATCCCGCAGCAATTTGCTCTTTACAGTTGATGCAAGTATGTGGATAAATTCATTCTGAATTTCGGGTGACAAATAAGAAACTGATCCCAGATTTTGTTCAGCATGTTGGACGTGTTTTGCCAGTAGTGGATCAAATTGAGCAATGAGTTTGATCAGCGCGAGAAAGTTTCCAACATTTTTATCATTTCTGGGATTCAAGTTTTCCTCATGACCACGTAGTGCCAAATTTTGTGAAACCAGAAATTTAATACAGGTGAGTATTCTTTGCAATATATCTCGCCAACGTTGTTTTTCCGAACGAATCTGCGCTTGAGCGTTTGCGTCAATTCCTGTGCCGTCAATTAACCGTCTTTCGGCTTCCTTCCATGTAGTAAAAGCCCTGCGATGGCTAGGATTGTTTTCATGAGATTTTAGTTTTTCTGGCTTTCTCCACTTGTTGAAACCGTTTTTTAACTCAAACGAAGCTCGCGAGTTTGAAGGCGATGATGTAAATCAGGGCTTCCCAAACTGGGGGTCGCGTACGAACTTTAGGGGTCGCAGAATGTATACCAATTTCACAAAAAGTACTGCATGAACTATTGTACTTTTAATACGTTTAAAATCATTTTGAACTTAGCGGTAGATTTTACGTAAGTAAGCCTAGCTTTAGTGCTGAATTGTTGGACTTTGTTAACTGACAGCGAATGAACGTTTCCACAATCGTTTCACGTGGCACAGCTGAATGCAAAACTTTTGTTTCGTCATTTCGGTTTATGACGCCATAAGAACTCGGCAGACGAGAGGCTAGGTAGCAAACATTTTTATTGAAAAAACTAAACGTTTTCAAACTGTTTTCTAAATTAAAAATAATTGATTAATAATAAAAAATTAATAGTTAATATTAATCAATTAATTAATATTATTATTATTTAGCTTTGAATTAATCTTACTAAGTGAAGTTAATTTTGAATTTTGCTTTACATTACTTTAATCAATGTATAACTGGTTAAAAAAGTTCGACGATAACAGTAACAACATACTACTGCTGATGTTGAAGCGGGAATTGAGGCAGATACAACACTGACTTGCACATAAAAACTGCAAGTTTAATGAGAAAAACGAGGCTAGTCATACCAAAAAGAGAACTTATAATGAAAGTTTTTTGCAATATGGCTTCACTTTCATATCGGAAAACGATTAACATCGCCCACTTTGTTTACTTTGCAATAAAGTGTTGGCAAGTGAGAGTCTTAAGCCTGCCAAATTGAAACGACATCTTAACACCAAGCATGATTCTCATTGCAATAAGCCTGTGGAGTTTTTTCATAGTTTACTGCAAACATCGGAAAGACAAAGAAATCATTTGAAAGTGAATTTGTAAATGAAGGAAATATATAAGAGCATCGTTTGAGGCTTCCTTGTTGATTGCAAAATGTAAGAAACCTTAAAACATCGGCGAAGAACTTATTTTATCAGCAGCAATTAAAATGAGCGCAATTGTTTACGGCAATAAGAGGCGAATGAAATGCAAAAAATTTGATTATCAAACAATACTGTGGCAAGACGAATTTCGGAAATCAGCAAAGATCAACGCGAGCAACTCATTGTACGAATTAAAGAAAGCCGTAAATTTGCTATTCAGCTTGATGAGTCGACGGACATAACCAATAAGGTATATCTTTTGTCATATGTTAGATACATTTACAATAACGACATTCTCGAGGATTTCCTGTTTTGTCAACCATTTCATGGACGTACTACAGCGATGGATATTTTTCAGATAGTTGATAATTTTTTCACGAAAGTGGGACTATTTTGGACGGATTGTGTTGGTGTGTGTACTGACGGAGCTGCTGCAATGACAGGACATACAGCTGTGTTTCATGCAAGAGTGCGATCTGCAAGTGATACATCTATTACTTTTACACACTGTATGATTCACTGAGAAGCTCTTGTAGCTAAAAAAATTTCTCCTGATTCAAATGCTTTAGTGCAAGATGCTGTGCAAATTATTAACTTTATTATGAGTCGCGCACTGAATACCCGTATTTTTGCAAATTTATGTCGTGAAATGGAATCGGAGTTTAAGACCCTTTTACTGCATTGTGAAGTAAGGTGGCTTTCAAAAGCCAAAGCTTTGAAAAGGTTATTAATGTTGAAAAATGAAATTGTGATTTTTTCAATGGAAAAAAATTTAGATTTGGTCCATCATCTTCGCAATAAGAGTTGGCTGTTGAAATTATGCTATTTATCAGATTTGCTTGAAAAACTGAACGAACTTAATTTGTCCCTCCTAGGAGAAAACACCAATAGTTTTACGTTAAAATCTAGAATTGATGAAGCGTTCATCAAAAAATTAAACATTTGAAAACAAAAGGCTGAAAATGGTTCGTTTAAAATGTTCTCATTTACAGAAGAATTTTTGGCTAACAATGATGTGGAATCAAACGTTAGTAAACCTCTTGTAATCGAGCATTTTTCAAATCTGTTAAAACAGTTTCAGAAGTATTTTCTTCCAGAATTGGATAATACCAATTTAGATTGGATCCAAAACCCATTTGCAATGCAAAAACAAAGTACAAAGCACCTCTCTCTTAAATTTCAAGAAGAGCTTGCTGATCTATCTTCTGACTCAAAGTCGCGGCTTGAATTTTCTGGAAAAAAGCCTCACACTTTTTGGCTTAGCGTAAGAGCGGAATATCCATTATTATCTGACTTAGCAGTAAGCACACTCCTGCCGTTTGTCTCGACGTATCTATGCGAGTCAACGTTTTCAACGTTGACCGCAATTAAAACAAAATACCGTTCCAGCCTAAGCAATATTGAAACCGCTTTGAGATCAGCATTAACAAATATTGAGTTACAGTTGGACTTGCTTTGCAGCAGAAAGCAGTCGCACCCATCACATTGAATAAATTGGCTTGCTTTTTTGTTTTGGTTTGTTTCCAATGAGCTACCTACGTGTAAATTAGTAGGCTTTGAGTATTGGTAGCTTGTTCTACTTTTTGCATTTCAATAAATTATCACAAACGCAAATTCCGCACTGCTTATCATTTTAACCGTAAAGGGTCGCGGAAAAATTTTGGAGATTAAAAGGGGTCGCGAGTGAAAAAGTTTGGGAAGCCCTGATGTAAATAGTAGACAACAGAAACAGTAAGCGGCTTTATTGATTGGTGAATATAACAGCCATGAACGATTTACCTCCTCTCCATTCGCTAATCGACGTTTAAACCATGCCGATGTAATCGAACGTTCTCCATATAATGATGGTAGATTGTCTGTGTGCTGAAAAAGTATGGGCCCGAGAGTAATCAGTTCATCGCGAAGAGATTGTGGTACTTTCGGTAACTTTGTCACTTCGTCAAATTCTAAGTAACCAACATCGTGAAACTTTAGTACATCAGGAACCACATCCGATTGCACATCGTAATGAGTATTATTATTTGCAGCTTCTCTGCCAAAAATGTTACTTTCAACAGGTTCGTCACTATGTTGGATCTCTCGGTCTTCAGTGTTTTCGGAGTTTCTTTCTGCACATACAGAAATATCTGTTTGAATAATGTTTTTCTCCGAGACCGCAATGTTTTCAACATTAGCGTCGACATCATGCTCTAAAACAGATGGTCATAGCCGTACCTGCCGGGGGTGCAGGGGGGGCAATTGCCCCCCCAAGTTTCGAAGATTTGGGCAAAATTAAGATTTTTCGGGCAGTGAGAAGAAAATATTTGGGCAAAACCATAGTTTTTCGGGCAGCGATATGAAAAATTTGGGCAAAGTCAGGAAATTTAGAGAGGTGATGATGAGGAACTGCAAGAAATAATAACCCAAATTTAGGTGAAGACCTTTTTTTTAGAGAACACCTTGATTTTGGGACGAAAATCGAAAATTAGGAGACTGAATTTAAGTGAAGACCTTTTTTTTTTTTTTTAGAGATCACCATGATTTTAGGACAAAATTGGTTTTTGTCTGAGAAACTCAGACAATTTTTTTGTCATTTCCGAAATGTACTCTAAAATCATGATTTGGGCAAACGTCACAAAATTTGGGCAAAACTTCATTGCCCCCCAAAATTTTTTGGGCTGGTACGGGTATGCAGATGGTTGATAGCCGCCATCTTCTGATTCTGAAGAACTGGTGTTTGGAGCTTCAACTTCTTTCTTGGCTTTCTTTAAAAAAACAGCAAGTAATACACTTGATTTTTTGAATGCTATTTCGGCTTCCTTTTTTCTTTTGCGATTTTGAGCTCCACTTCTTTTTCTTCCTGACATGAGTTACAAAAAATCAAATATAAAATATATTTTATTAGATCTATATGACTTGGTGCACTAAACTGCCACAGCAAAGTCAATACTCAGTAACACGAAGTATCAGAGTAGTATCTTACACTGCATCATCAGTTTTAGCAAAATATTTTTAATTGGCTGATATACAGTCAATAAGTCTCTTTACAATTAAAAAAAAAGTGTCCATAAAGTCTTTTAACAATTAAAAAAAATTATTACAACGTGAAATGATGAGATATCGCAATGAGGGTTGTCTTATGTTAATCAGTATTTCATAAAGTTTTTATTGACACTAAAATTTATTGTTTCAGATAAAATTTCTTAATTAAAATTTCTTATGTTTAATGATTGAGTTACATGAACTGAACCTCCATAACATTACTACTCCTTAAGAAAAAGCGCAATGTGTATCCTGGTTCATTGAGACAAAATCAGATGTTCAGACCCAGCGAAACTACACAAGTAAGTATGGAAGAGACCCTATGCCCTGTTGAACGTGGTAGTTCCAATTGTCTGGCAGCAATACGGATGGACTTCATAGGAGAACGTTGAAAGGCTTGCCTTAAAGTTTTTTTTATATATTCTTTACTTCATAAAGCTTTATTACTGTTTGTCTCATACAGAAAAACTTTTTTCATAACTGTGACCTGATTAGCTAAAATTTAACTTATTACAATGAACAACTTATTTCTATACCGTTAGTTACAGGGCTATCAGATGCTTTTTTAGCTGATTAAAGGCAAATGACTTCAGAGCAACGCGCAGCCGTATATAAACGAGCGTGCGCATGTGCTTTGGGCATTATGACGTAACAATGAACTTTTTAGGTTTTTGACCTAGAAAATTATGCCGAGTTTGTTTTCTTTGCTCACCTGAGATCACGTGACTTGCCAGATTATGTGACTCCCGCCGTCGAAGAGTTAAATTTTTGCAAGCCACATTTTGGCGCCCCTATACCTTGGCGCCCGGGGGCATATGTACCTCATTGCCCCCCTTAAGCTACGCCTCTGGGGCTTACCGATGTATGTCTTGTTCGTATCGCACGAACACAAAAATTTTTAGACAACATTTGAGCAAACAGCCACAGGAGTTTTGGATTTTAACTGGAAATAATTGACTACTTTAAAAGTTTTATAGATGGGAGATATTTTTAAATTGTACTTGTTTTGTTATTAATGCAGAAAGACGATTTGCAAAGTGATGTGATTATTTACCCAAATACGGTTTACAAAAACTATTTTCGAAGCTAATGTTTTGAGAAAATTTGTTAGAAGATTGAAAGCTCGCAAGAATTTTATCAAAAAACGATGAAGGATAACCATTATTCAAAATCATCTTTTTTAACTTACTAACTTCTTTATGAAACAAAAACTCGGAGGAACAAATACGCTTGGCTCGTTTTAAAAAACATAGAATTAATCCAGACTTCCATTTAGTGGGACACAGTGCGTTAAATTTCAAAATTAAATTGGTATTTGTAGGTTTTCTGTATACCCAAGTATCAATCCCTATTTCATTGAGCCTAATTTCAACGTCAAGTAATGGTATGGTGTCAGAAGGGAGCTCCACTGTGAATTTAATATTATTATGTTGAGAATTAAGCAAATCGAGAAATTTAGTACAGTGATCAAAATTATCAAATACAGCAAATATGTCATTAACGTATCTTGAATATAATTTTGGATGAAAATCTAATTGTTTCCTAATAACTTATTTTCTATGTGAGCAAGAAAAAAATTGGCTAAATTCGGAGCCAATGGAGAACCCATACTGATATCATCATGTTGTTGATATAATTTGTCTTTATATAAAAACATTCCTTGGTTGGCCAAACGCAGCAGTTTTATGAATACTTCTTTTTTCAATGCAGGTAGATTGTCTTTAATCTGATTATCTTTTGAGTAGATGTAGTCAGCAATGATATTAATGGTTTTATCGAAAGGAACATTTGTAAAAAGAGATTAAACGTCAAAGCTACCAAGTTTGTGATTTGCTTTAAATTTGAAGTTATTTATTTCATCAAGAAAGTGATCAGTAGAAGGTAACATGTATGAATCTGGTACGTAATTTTTGATTATTGAATCAAGAAATTTGGCAAGTTGATATTCTGGGGTGCCAATCATCGATATAACTGGTCTTGCTGGGTTATTATTATTGTGGACTTTGATGAGACCGCACATTTTTCCTGGACTGCTGCCTTTCGGAATGAGGTTTTTTACTGTTTTACTTCCATATAATTTTAGATATTTGTTGACATAATAATCAATGGACTTTTCTTTTTTAATTATCGGATGAACTTTGGTGTCTTGATTAATTTCATGAAATTTTGAGCTATCATTGATTATGCAATCCAGTTTTGCGTAGTAATCATGGCTGTCCAAAATGACTACCCCTTTCCCTTTATCGAATTTACAACCTTTAATTCTGGAGTTATCGTCCAGTTTTTTTAAGCTATTGTGAAGAGCTGCGTTTTTGGGGTGAGCACAAATTCTCTTACCGGCATCAATAAATTTCTTGAACATAAATTTGACTTTGTCTTCGTCAATAAGTTTCTCCTTGTTGATAAAATAAAACAGTTTTTCTATCTGCGCTTTGATGTCATCTGCTTGTAGTTTTTTTGGTAAAATTTGGTTATCAAGTCCAAACCGTAGAGCGTCTTCTTCTTCAATAGCGCGTAAAAGTGCTCGATTCCATAACTGAATTGGTTTAAACAGGATTTTTAGCGCTATTACGATAATATAAACTTGCAATAAGTTAGAGAAGAATTGTATTTTGTAGGTTTGAAAATGTTAATATTACTAAATTTAGGTTTGAAATGTTTTTCCAGGTATTTAAATTAATTTTTTTTCTTAGATTGT
The DNA here is from genome assembly GCA_963680785.1 of Diplosoma virens. NCBI lineage: Eukaryota > Metazoa > Chordata > Ascidiacea > Aplousobranchia > Didemnidae > Diplosoma > Diplosoma virens. Next base: position 18,029,932 of record OY796883.1, read on the forward strand.
GAATTGCTAGTATAACGAGAGAGTTATGACTGGGTAATTTATTAGTTCTAAATTGCTACTGTAGCTTTGACTGTACTGTCATACCTCTTACAATTTGTGAATAAAGAGATTGATTTGATATTGATTTCAATCGCTTGAGATTTATTTGACAAAAATACGAATTAAAATATATATATAAGGAATGTGATACTCTACTTCTTTGGTTTTTATCAGTAGCAGTTACGTTTATTTTATTTTAATCAAGTCAATTTTTTGGTCTAATGGTTTTCAAACTGGGGGCTGTGGACCCCTGAGGGACTATATATGGGAAAGTTTTTTGCAAGTAAAGTGAAGAGTAACTTTATTCCTAATTTTTACTATTATATCATAAAATTTTAAGGGCTTTATTTTCAATTTTAAGGCCCCCTTCCTAGTTCTAGACGGAGGTGGCTCGTATACCTCATCGCCCTGTCCGTTTGAAATATTTTGTTAAAATTGTATGACAATAATTTACACCAGCAAAATTGTTAAGGTCGCGAAGAAAAAGAAAATGCTTCCTTACCTGAGAGCAGGGTTCTTCAACGGGGGCGATATTGCCCCCCAGGGGGCGATTAGGGGTGATTTAAACAATTTGAAAAATTGGGGGGCGATTTTAAACAATTGGGGGGCGATTTCACAATTACAAATATTGTTATAAAACGATAACTAAAAATGGATACGTTGAAAACGTTCTCGCTGATTTCATTATTTCTTTTGTTATTGTTCTTCACTTCTTCAAACAGTTTTGGGTTCTCCTCATGCTCATGTATGCACAATTGCACATGCACACACATGCAATGACGTACACCTATGCAAGTGAAAAAAACGTTATGACCGAACAACGAATGAAAGTTTCCAGATATGCCAAAATTTTTATTTGACTGCGCAGTCAAGCAAGACTTTTTTCATAAGTGATCATAAGTCATAGACTTTACACATCGCTAAACACCAACTGTTACGTGAACTGGCAATTTGATTGGCCTTTCGGAAATCGCTACGACAAATCTTAATTCGTCCTATAAATTTGGCTACGTCACTGTCATGGGATCGTGCGATGGTCACAAGACCGCACAAGGCACACATGACCAAAAATCATGGGACCTCATGTGACTCATCGCTATAAAGGCCAGAATTGAAACCGGTGTCTTACTTTGGTCGTGGCTAGGAGCGACGAGGTAACGCGTGATAAGTAGGCTAATCCAGAATATGTAAAATAAGTAAAATAATTATTAATTAATAAATTAACGTGTCACATGCGATGAGCAGTTTTTTCTGCTCATCGCATGTGACGTTTCTGTCTTCAGAGAGAGATAGCGATCTATAGCACTTGCTTTCATACAATCTTTTTCAGTAGTCCAGGGAAGGACAGAATTTTTAACAGTAGGCTTTCAAGAAAATGATCGTAATTTCTAAAAATTTAGGATTGTCATTATATTATTTTATGTGCCGCAGGCTACTTTCAGTTTCTTTTTAAGAGTAAATTTTATATAGTAATCGACTAATCGTATTGAAAGAGTAATGGCTTCTAATGCCAAAAAAAAGTGTCGTACATATCTTGTGGATTATATCAGGTTTGGCTTTGTGCCATGCCCATCCAATATTCAACTTCCAATGTGTCTCTTGTGCAAGAAAATTCTTACAAATGAGGCAATGAAACCGTCAAGGCTGAAAGATCACCTAACCAGGCTTCATCCTGATAAAGCAGACAAATCTATTAAATTTTTTCAAGCATTGAAAGAGCGTGAAGCTCAAAGTTCTATAAACAAGGCCTATGCTAAAAATGCTTGCCCAAATGTCAAAGGACTTATAGCCTCGTACAAGATTGCTTTTTTGATTGCGAAAAAGGGTTTACCATTCAACGTTGGGGAAAGTTTGGTAGCACCTGCTGTGAAAGAAATTATTTCTACTGTAATGGAGAAAGATCCCACACCTGTACTACGAGCTGTTCCACTGAGTGATACCACAGTAACCCGACGAATTAACGAAATGGGTACGAATATTGAAGATCAACTCTGTGAAATCTTATGAAACACTTCTTTCAGCTTACAATTAGACGAAACTACCACATCAGACAATAACGCTTTATTAATGGTTTACGTCCGTTACATAACTGATGGAAATATTATGAAGGAGCTTCTATTTTGCAAGTGTTTGGAAACAGACACTAAAGGTCTAACAATATTTCAGACTTTGTCAGACTACTTGCGAAACAAATCCATCCCCCTTACCAACATAATAGCATGTGCTACTGATGGAGCTCCAGCCATGGTAGGCAGGTATCGCGGGTTTGCTTCATTACTCAAAGAAAAAATACCCAATCTATTTACTGTGCACTGTGTGCTTCACCGTCAGCATTTGGTAGCAAAGCGTCTTTCTCCACGTCTGCAAGAATATTGCTTGAAGTAAAAGATTTTGCTTCCCAAAGCTTTTCATCTGACACTCTTCAGGGGAAATCGTCAGAATGAAGTAGAATTGAAACCGAACTAATTTATAAAGGAAGAAAGTAGAGTTCTCATTGGCTGAAAGAGTCAACCAATGAGAGAAAGGTTAAGAAATTTTGAGAGAGTATACGAATTCTTTTTGCTTACACAGAAAAGGATTGAGAGATTTAATGAAAGTCGCTTCAAGAGCAGAAAGGTGAAAGGAAGAGCGACCTCGAGCGAGAATAGAAAATTTTTCGTTGCTGTAATGGAGGGCACATTGGGCGTTGTCAAGAAGATGTTGACCAATAGCGGATTCGTGAAATTGTTGTGGGCGTATGTTGTTTTTGCAAGAGCGGGAAAGACTTTGGCGGTTGGTCGAGGTACGAGGATTGGTGATGGATTTAGGAACGTGTTGTTTAATTCGCTCTTCTAGCCGTTGAGACGTGCGACCAACGTACCGACTATCGCAGTGGCACAAAAACTGGTAAATAACATTGCTGTGATGATGGGAAGGTAGCACGTCTTTCTTAATCGCTGGAAGGAGCTGTCGGGTGTTGAAAATAACACGTGGTTCGACGGAGAAAAAGCAGCGTTTCACAGCAGACGTAATCTGCTTTTCGAACCTCATCGAAACGTTTCCAATCCATGGGATGTGTAGGTAGACAGGGCACTTTTTTACTGTGTGGACCAGGTTAGAATTTATTTGTTGAAGTTTTCGCTTGAAAGCCGAATTGATTACACGTTCCGGGTAGCCATTTTCCAAAAGAATTGAACGAATTTTGCCAAGCTCTTGGTCCAGTTTGCTTTTAGAACAAATCATAAAAGCTCTGTGAACGAGAGTACCAATTAGATTGATTTTCCGTTTCTGTGGACTAAAAGAGTTCCAACGTAGATATTGGCCAGTGAAGGTAGGTTTCCTGTATACTGAAGTAAGAAATTCTGAATCATGCCTTTCTACTAACACGTCAAGGAAAGGGAGAGAGTGATTAGATTCCTTTTCATAGGTGAAGCGAAGTGAGGGATGGAGAGAGTTGAGCTGGATGAGGAAATTGTTGCAGTCTTCTTCATTGTTGAATACGGCGAAAGTATCATCAACGTACCGGAAGTACACCAACGGTCTTTTGGCGATGTTGAAAAGTTTCGCTTCTTGGTAGCCAACAAAAATGTTTGCTAAGGCTGGACCAAGCGGTGAGCCCATAGCGACGCCGTCAATTTGTCGATGCATGTTGTTATTAAAGCTAAATTCCACAGAGGAGGTGGCTAGCTGCATTAATTCGACAAAGATGTTGCGTGGAAAGGATGGCGCCGTTGAGTCGTCATTGTAAAGGGCATCAGCGTTAATTTAGCTTGACAACGCCCAATGTGCC